>CM040630.1:59615521-60215521 GCA_022818045.1 Neotoxoptera formosana | reverse complement strand
ACTTATGGCACACGCGATAACGAAAAGTTTTCCCGAGTCAAATTTAATAATAATAATAATATGAGCGTTATAGTTAATATCAAATTATTATTATATAACTGCATTGCCGCCGTAAATAATACGTACGCAGTTAAAGTACCTCCTACCCTCCACTACCCGTTTCAAAATCAGAATTAATAGCAAAACCGTTTTAAAAAACAAATTATAGTAATAATTGTGTGCCCGTCGCTGCGTTCACAATATTTTAGTATGTTATAGTGCCAAACTTTACGAGTAAAATAAATTTTTTTTCACACATTTCTACGAGTTGGCTAATTATTGATCGGTCTATACTTAATGTAAAAATGTCATAATTCACTTTTCAACAAATTTGTCAGGAGAGGGTTTTACGTCTGAAAACACAAAATTTTATTTCACTCCGTTGGCATTTTTTTAAGCAAATATATAAAATATTTATTTCAAAATGTTTATTTGATAGTCCTTGTTTTAACTTAGAAAAAGTTTAACTAAGAAATACATGCATATATTATATTGTACCCGATGTTCTGAACAAACAAAAACAGTAGATTGGTACAAGTTACACTTATAATAGTACACATGTAAAAGTTCACGGAATCCAACACTAATATAGTGATAACCCATAGACCTTATACAATTACTTTAAGTTTAAGGTCTATGACGTGATAATCGCGGTTAAAAATACCTACCACATTGAAAATATTTAGTAAAAAACACCTATGTGCACAACTTGGCCGCCGAAGGCTGATATTATTTGGAATAGAGTATAGGTTATTCGTTTTTTAATTACAACAAAATAAGAAAATCGTTCTCCGAGAAATCGGTGGTTAACGGGTAATATCCTATGTCTAAATTCAAACACTCACAAAAAATTAGTTAGACTTTCTAGTAAACTTTTTTTTGTAAAAAATAGAAAAACTTATGGAGAAACTTGTGTTGAATTTTCATATCTTAGATTTAAACGAGAACATTTTTATGAATTACTAAATCAAAAAAAAATTGCAAATGTTCGTGATTTTGACTTGTTTGTCGAAATTCTAACATTAGTTTTCATTTACAGCTTGTTATAAAGAACCTAATTGTATTTAATGTAAACTATGATACACAAAATATGTATCAACAATAATAAAAAAAACACATGATTACCTTCATAATTAAGACCAACCTTATAAATAGTGTATAATCTGTAACTCATATATAATTTGTAAATAATGTATGTAAAGCTATAAAATAATGTAAACCTTTTTGTATGCCAATGGCCATAGACGTCGAGGCTTAAATAAATAAAATAAATAAAAAATAATAATAAAAAAATAAAATTATCTACTGAACATTTCCTAACCTTTTAACTATAAATACCTCAAAAAAAAATTGAAATACATTTAAAATTGTATAGCATATAGAAAATATTTTTATTAACATTTGGTAAAAACTTCATGTATTTACAATAATTTTTTTTTAGTTACGCTAAAAATCAAAATTGATTTTGTCAAAAATTAGTGTTGCTTAAAAATTCCGGTTTATCCTAAATTTATTTTTTTTTGTTCTTCCTGACGCTTTCAAAATCTATTGGACATTTTCAAAAATGACCTTTTAAAAGTACCAACTAGATTCATTTTTCCACCAGAAAAGATACTTATAAAGAAAATCAAAGCATTATTTCGTCTACTTATCGTGTATACAGACAGAAAAAAAATATACACATCATTGTAAAATCAATACATTCTTCGCTCTGCTCCAAATCTAAAATAGTATACATACATAAACATGACTCACGAATTTCGGTGGTGTGGAGGATGGGGGATGAGCAGTGTACGTGTAATTTTTTTTCCATTTGTATTAAACAATAGGCTCTATAGTCTATACTGGCGCCAACAATCAAAAATCAAAATACAATTTGGAAACAGAAAATGAAAATCGAATTGTTATTGGAATCGGCGATCGCTAACTTAAACCTCGTGTAAGCCAAATCGCAGATTGTCGGAATAATAAATAAATACGCGTTCTCAAACAACACGATTTGAATAACGTAGTAATGCTCTCAAAACCACAATTATGTAAAAACATACAATGTACATTTTCGTATAATATACACTAACGGCAATGTAAAACACATTTTGGCCGAGATTAAATCCTTCTACGGAGTAACAAAAAATACACCCAAACGCATTTAATTCACAAGCTTGAATTACAAAATGATGATGTTTTTTCCGTGGGAACAGTTTCGCATATAATTTAATATGATATTATTATTTACGGAAAGAAAAATCATGAATCACGAACTTTACGCACGGGCTTATACAATTCAATTGTAAATGTAATAATTCTACTGTAATTTAATATATTGCCTAAATATATTATATTAGTGTGAAAGCGTATGTTTTAGTTAGGTTAATAACAATCTTAAATAAATTTATATATTATTTCATATGTATAATATAATTTCTTCATAATTAATATTACCAAATAAGTGAAAACTAATAACTAAACAACGACGGTTAACAAGATTAATATTACTGACCTGCGTAAAAACGTGATATGAAATAGATTTTTTGGAAATTAATTTTAAAATAACGCCTTAGGAACTTGTTACATGGTTTTTGTTGACGTTTAAATAGCAGACATTGCCCACGTACGTACTTTTTTTTATATATTTTATATTTTTATATAGATATTTAAAAATATTTCACACAATTTATTTTTTTTTTAATATTTTTTATTCTAGAAACAGCTTATTGTTTAACAAGTATGAGTATTTATACTACAGTCTTACGTAAAATAATATCATTATTATAGTAAATAATGATTCTATGAATAATATCTAATATTTTGAGTTATTATATTATGGATACTATTGAATAATCATTTGTAGTTAGGTACTATCGATAGTTTAAAATTTTAAATGAACAAAATAATATTAACGTTATCACTTATTATTTTCAGTAATAACTAACAATACATCGTAAATTCGCAAATAACTATAACTGTGGTGAGTTAATATGATGCTTATACAAAACTATTAGAGACCTACGCTTCATTTTTTTTTAACTACCACTTACAAAATAGCTTACGAGGAACCTTGTATTAAACCTTGTATTAAATTTTTAAACCTTAGGTATAAATTCTCAAAACGTTATACATTTTTCACTACAAATTAGTTTGTATATTTTCTTGATTTTGTAAGAATTTCAACTTTAAACGCTTATAATTTTTTTTACTGTTTTCCTATTGAATTTTTCTTATGGTTGTTGTAAGAAAAACGTATTTAGAATCTAGTGTTGAATTTTCAAACCTTAAATATGAATAGAAGAATTATTTAAAGTATCATGATTAATTATTGTGATAGTGTATTTGGTTCTGAACAACATTGTTAATTTAAAGATAATATTAATGATAATAATAATATTTCATCTGAATAATTGTAGATGGCCAATGTTATTAATAATTAATAACCATATAGTTCGTCGACTCACATGTGTGATAATAAGCACTATCATATAATGATGCTAACGAATACCGGAATACTATTTTTCATAATTTTTTTTTTATACAACGTGTTAATGTACACAATAATTTTCTAACAAACACAATTAAGTCACCTCTAGTTAACTAATCATAATATATTTTTGTAGGTACCTATAACAGATTTGACCTATTATTTTAATATTTTATACAAAATAAATATAATATTATCCTTTTTTTTAAAAATATTATGGGGTTTTTTTTTCATAGAGTACCTACCTGGTCTGCAGTTAATTGTTAGTTTATAATTTTTGAGCGGTCCCCTTGAGAGTTTGGGCGTTAAGACAAACGTCTCTCTGACGCCTCTTCTTCTCTTAGGGGTCCCTGGTTTTCAGCAGCTCGATTATGAGATTTAATATTTCGATCAGATAGCTTTGTCATCATTGCACGATTCGTACATTGCAGTGCTTTTAATCGTGGAATTTAATATGAATCCATAGATCAACTTTCACTAAATTCTTGAGAATCGTGTACAATTTCATAACGATTAACGAAGCGATATCGCTAAACAGTTTTAATAATTTTACGGTACAAATTTTTTATACATTAAAATATTCACTATTGCTTTGTTTTACACAAAGTATATTTCCAAACACAAGATAAACACTCCTGAAGAAAATCAAACCTGTAGGTACCGAATTCATCAACATTGTCTGGCCAGAACAATAAGTGGCTTCACGTACGTCATGAAATTATCTCTTAGTAAACAACTGTGCTGATTCGAACCGACGTCGATTATTTAGCTGTATTTACTTTTTGAGCGCAAAAACCGGCGTCGGCTTCGATAGTCCAATAGATTTTGAATAGAAATTTCACCGTTTCGCGGCCACGTCTATGTTTTTACTGGAATCATAATAATTAGTTTGCTTATTCGAGGATGAAGCGTCAATATATGATATGACGGGACGTCATTGCCTTCGGTTGTCAGCAGCTTGGTTATGCGATTTATTATTTCGATCGATAGAGTTGTCATCATTGCACGATTTGTACATTGTGATTTTAATCGTGTAATTAAAAATGAATCCGTTGATCAATATTCGCTAGAACTCGGGTTCAGTAATAAACTGACAATTTATGAGCGTTTTACATATTTTTCAATGAGCTGAATAGAAACATAGTTATTTGATTATATATTAACGTGTAATAATATGCACCACGACACTATTTCAATAGTTTTGGCCGTTTGATATTTTCTTGTTAAATATAATATTTTGTTGTTTCGCGTCTGTTTTTTCCTTATGTTTTCAATCATCGCGATCACTATAATAGCAGTTCAAAAGCGTAATGTAAAACTTCCGTATTCGTTTTCTTCATATCACCACTTTGCATTTGTGCAGTATTTCGAAATTCAGTATTATTACTATTTTTTTTTTATCCAGTAGCATCCAAACTTTGTATTATCTTTTGATGGGTTTTTTCAGCTTGTACGGTTTTTAATTTAGACCGCTCTTTGAACTTTACCATTTATTCGTCAACATCAATCTGAATTTTATTCGGATTGTATAATACATTGGATTTTTTTTTATTTAGTATTTACTAGGATTAAATGCTTTTTGATTACGAAATTTTGAAATGCGTTTTATATAATATAACACTAAAATAAATAAAAATAATTTTGTTAAATATTAACATCAAAACATTTATACTAAAACGATTAAAAATACATTCAAAAAAAAATTGTGACATTATGACTTTAAACAGTCGGATTTGGTTAACTCAAAGTTGAAGAGACCGACCTAAAAGTTCGAGTTATCCAAGAATTTGAGTTAAACGAGTAAGATCCTTTAAATAGGAAATTCTAGGGACCGGGGAAAAATGTCAAGGTATTGATTATTCGGGTTACAAAAGTTCGACTGAATTATATAAATAACTTTAATTATCGTAATTACTGAATAGGTGTAAATAGAAAAACAAATTAATGAAATAGATCAGGGCTGGTTGATTTTCGCGATCAAAACATATTTTAAATAGACAATAATAATTTATAAAGTAACGTAAATAATAACATTATATTACAAACGTTCACGATGTACCTAGATTTTAATCATCGTTATTTTTATTAATCTGTAAGACGGCGTCTTGTGTAGGCAATTTAATGCCATTTGCGTGTTCTGATAATATTATGACGTTACGGTCTATGGATAATAATACGTATTAAGTAATAACTTAATAGCACTATTATATCAATGGATTTACATTTTATCGTACCGAAAATACAATAGGTACTAAGAATAATATTATTATAATTGAAAACAAACGTGGCTGTCATGTGCAGCTATTGATGTTACGCTAAATATTAAATAAATGATTCAATAATTTCGTAATATCTTGTATATTTTAACCTCATATTGAAAGTATTAAAGGATTACGTACTATTATTATATCACGTTAACTTTACTCTGCACAGTCGTTTCCCAGGGTCATCATCTTCCTAATATTTTATAATAATAAATTATGATAAGAACCGTGCTTTGTATGCACTAAAACATAAGCGAAATATTCACCAATTTTTTTAAATTTCCGTTTGATTATAAAATTGAAACGGAAAATAATAGTATAGGTACCTATACGACGTATAGTATACCTACGTGTTAAGAACAATACATTTTTCTTTAAGACTTTAAATGTTCATCGTTTCTACTTTAATACCGTTTTATTGTGTTTTATTAAATCTACTAAGCATTATAATCAAATGCATTGAGAATAATAGTTATAATGTCTATTAAAACTTGAGCTTTTTTAGTTATTTGAAACATTTAAATATTATAATAATATAATATAATATAGGTTAGGTTTATTTCTTATATTTACCTATGACAAAAAGCAAAAACAACAAAAAAATGTGTCTACATATTGTAATAAATTATATACAAAAATATGCTCTAAAATAATGCGATATTTTTAATCATTTGGACGTCATTAAACGAATAACGCGCTCAATGTGCAACTGCATACAAATCCGAACAACAATATTATTAGCATACGCTTTGTATTCGGTCGAACGCCAACGTTTCCGGTGTCGGTCTGTTTTGCACTTCTGTTTTAATATCCTCTACTTACAACGTTATTATATAGAACGCAACACAGCGTAGTGATATTATTTTAAAATCGTATCACGAAATCTCGATGGGAACCACCGCATACACGCCGAAATAATCGCGTTTACCGGCGTTCATCTATTATCTTATAATAATACACACAATATCACAATATGGGTAAGTAAAATACTATGTAATAATACTACTACTTAAAATAATAATAATAATAATATATATTATTATTGCGTACACAATAATATTGTGTTTATAATTCGACAGACCTTTGCGGGACATCTCGCACGCGATGACCTCCCACCACACGGCATCGACATTATGCATATCATTGTATAAACATGTTATGGTATTATTGTTTATATCTATTTAGTATAATATATTATAATATATAATTCTATCGTCTCACCGTATGATATTATTATTATTATTATTATTATTTTCGCGTGCGTCGTATCCGTTAGATTGAGGAGCAGGCGGCGGCGGAAGATATTACGACATTGTAGTATAATATACGCTACATATTATTATACCGACACAGTGAATAGTTTGGACATTAAGTTAAATTAGTCATTTTATGCCAATATGCCTCAATTTTCCGAAACGATTTTGAAAGATTATCCTGTACAACGTACACGAAAACAATCCGTTACATAAATTATTATTATATTATATTGCCAACTCAGCGTAACAATAAGAGTGGAGTTAATTTGTTTTGTGAAAAAAAAATCCATCGATGTTTATTTAAAGTTCTAAAAACTTGACAACTATTTCAGATTATTATAAATTAATAACTTGAGATTATTTCAATTAAGACGCATTTAATGAACATCATGTTCCAATTTTATAGACAAATAATGTTTTGAATAGTCCATTGTTTGCTGTAGATGACGGTTTGAGCCGTAAAAAGTGAGTAGTTTAGGTTGTGCCCAACCAAGTAGGAAGAATGATTTTTATTTACTTATTTATATTTTATTACATAGTGTTTTAAAGGCGTACACATTATTGTAATTGTGATGACATCTGCTCTTATTAGTTATTTTAATATGGTAAAAACTGTATAATATAGTGAGATGTTTTAACACAAATTTATTTAAATTCTGATTTTTGAAGAATACTTAACGACCATATTTAATAGTTACTTTTGGAGTATCCAGACTTTTTATTTTAAACAAGAACTACAGTTTTTAGCTTACATTTTTTAAATAATGATTTTAAAAAAATTATCATGTTATTATAGTTTCTAAAAAATATTATATTATGGACATACGAGATTATATAATACGTTAAATAAATGGTGGGAAATAGCCTATGATAATTTGAAAACAATTGTACTAATTAGTAGATATGTATATATAAACGAAAATAGTTTTATAGTTAATAAAAATTATCTGCAAAATATTTAAATATTTCATTTATTAAATATTTTACATACGTAAAACCATTTTTAAGGTTTATTATCCCTTGTACATACATTTTAATATCTAAGAAACTACTTGTTCTGAGTAAATTTTGATTTATATGGATAACCATTGTCAAATAAATCATATTTTTATAACCTCCACTAACGGACACCTCTAAATAGCGGTCACCTCTAAAAAGAGAAATAAACGGATTGACAAAAATCAAAATTTGAAAAAATATATTATTAAAGGATTAAGGGGGGGGGGCAAGTACGCTTGACAAATCCCTCTGTGTATACAATTTTACAGTAACACAGTATCATAATATTAGGTAATATAAATCGTGCTTTTAGGATCTTTATTATCTATTTTTTTTTTAAAACAATCGAAGTAAACTACCTTTCTTTATTACTGAACATAATATAAATAATATGAATATTATTACTATTATTTATATCACATATTATTATGTTACAGAGAATGTGAATATGAATATACTATAAACTGATGACGCAACAATTCAATCCGATATTTCGCGTATTATAATATCTGATAATAATAATAATGATAAAGGCATTTAATCACTATATTATTATACGTATCATCATTGTCACAGTATATAAAGCGCATAGTATAATCCAAAACTGATTTCGAAGCGAACGTTCGGGGTGGAAAGACGATGGTGGGGCGTGAGGGGGGTACATTCGGCGCTTGAGGTATGTGCTCTCGGCGGCGGCACGAGCGTATACAATGACCGCCCGTGGGGAGACGACGACGGTCTGACTGTCTGAGACAATAACATTATAATTCTAGAACGGTCGTTTTGCATATCCATCCATATCTGTCTATATATTATATTATATTTATATAGTTTACGATGACGTACAATACGTATATAATAATATATTATACGGAAATCCGACGCTCAAATCCGCAGTTGACGAAATCCCGCCGCCGTCAATGTGTCGTCGAATACACGCGTATTATTATATTATCGTCATCGTCTTCATCATAATCATTAGGGAAGCCATTCTTCGGTGGACGGAGGAGCCGCGCGTATACGTCAACGTCGCGCGCCGTCGTAATAATTATCGTGCTCGCGTCTGTATATAAATACTACACACGCACAAGACGTCTCTCCGCCTGTCAGTCAGCCGAACGAGTTATGTGGCAGGAACCACCACCGCAACCACGGTTACCTTCACCGCGACCGCCACCGCCACCGATGATATTGTAGTAGAAACATAATAATAATATAATATCGACACGCGCCGTTTGCGTAGCACTGGGTATAAACCTATATAATAGGGTATAACGTATAACTCTGGTGCGGAATATACGTGGCGTGTATTTTTATTATTGTGTTTGTGGTTTTTGAAATTATTTTTATTAATCGGAGTATAATTAGGTTGTATTATATATTTTTAATGAATCGACAACAATTAATAATATCTCACTCGTGCTCATCACGACCCCGCGACCCCTTCCCCGACTCGAAAACAATGTATCCGCGTCGGCTTTCGTTTGTCCGCTTCGTCTCTCTTCTTTCACTTGAAGGTGGCTTTATCGGCTCCAACCCATCGACCAGTGGTATGGATGTATCGGCTACCAATCAACAACATTTCCCTACTAATTTACAGGCTGAGGACTGACTACAGTGAGAGAAAATTCTCTGTAGACATGATTAGAAATGTTGTTGACGTTTAAGGTAAATAAATAAAATTAATCTAAAAAAATTGAACTGAATGAATACTAAAAAAACTTGTAGTTTGAACTTGAAGGGAACTTTTTTTTACATATTCCGCTCTGGTAATTTTTTTTTGTTTAAATTGATTAATAAATACTAAAATATATTCATATCATCAGTAGTCATAACATCCGACATTCCACTTCTCGCTATTTCATCCCTAATAATTTTTGTTAGGCGTTCACATGGAGCATCACTTGCTTTTCGTTTCAACGAATTACTTACTTCCACCACCCAATGCTTTCTGACAAATTGTTGTGAAGACCGAATTTGTATTTTTCAATCACGAGTAATGGTCTGTGAACTCTATGACAATAAAGAATAAAAAGAAAGAAAAATAAGCAGATTACCCTTCGCCATTAAACTCGAACTAAAGGCAGATGATATTTATATAACAATGACAATATGTGATTAACTCGCTATCACAATTTGTTATTGTAATGTGATGCAATACGACTACTTAACCGACGGCATGATCACACACCTGGAACCGATAAAGACTCATATTAACGTCTAGCGGGAGCCGATATGGTATGATACCCAGCCAAGACCGGATTGGCCCGGTGAGTTACCGAGTAAGAATACGACAATTTTGGGCCTGTTATGTTTGAAATAATTTCTCAATCCCACAGTAAAAAAAATTACGACCAAACACTTATAACCGGACCAATATTGTCACGGCCCACCGAGTCTTACCATATTCTTTCAATAGTCGGCCGAGTTATTTTCCAGCCAACCGACGGTTGAATTATTATATTACCTATATATAACGTTCTAGATTAACTATATTATGATGCTAAACACAATAATATGTAACGTGCATCGTATCGTATGCATCTACTGTTATCATAATATTATATTCATATCGTTAGGTACCTCTGTGATATATCACATGATACACTACAGCACCGTTTAATAATAATAATACATATTATTTTTCATTAAACGCGAATGGTCGCTATTATGTGTTGTAGGTATAGGCATCTCGTAACGTATGTTTCATAAAAAAGCACGAACAGGGTTGCGTCTTAAAATGCGAATTTGATTTCCTATTAATGTGTGTAAATGTAATATAAATTATTATTAATGTATGCAAGTATTGCGGTCGTAAGCGGAGCCGCGTCATAAATTACGCGTAATCATTTTTATATTATACGCAGTGTACATAATTTATAACTTTAAACTTAAAAGAAAATAACGATTTTTTTATAAATACAGAAGTAATGTATTCAAATTGAAAAATAAATATCAACGTGTTATGATTTGAAATTGTTCTCGTTTTTAAGCGAATTTTGTAAAACGTGCAAACAATATAATATATGTTAGACTAATCACTATAATAAATTGTGTATTTATTTAACATTTCGGGTACCTTGGTGGTCTTAATAACATTCTAATTTCGAATTATCGTTTATATATTATATAAAACCACTAAAATATATTGTTCAACCTTTTCAAGAGCGGTGCTTGGTTTGTAAGATGACAAGCTTGGTATGTGCATCTGTGGTTTGTGACTTTCTTATTGTTCCGGCACAAAACTAGATTCTTGTGCTAATTACACTGATAATATGTTTTTGAAGTAATACTATTACTATAAATGTCATAAACTTTGAATACGACTACTTTTGTGACATTACAATTATTATTATGAATGGTAGTCACGAAGGATACGGACGTTAGCGACTGTCATCGTTATTGGACTTGATGTGCGGTGATTGGGACATTTTTTTGAAATGTATATTGTGGAAGTGAACAATATTAACGTTCATTAACAATTTTGCACACATCCCTGAAGTAAATTAATGTGATTTTTATGAATTGATTTACTACTTGATTAATTAGATTCACTTATTGGTACATCTCATGTTTATGGTTTTATCTATAATAATATACAATTATTATAAATATTCAACCGTACACCGGTATACCCGTTACGGTTAGAAAATCTCGTTGGTTTGCTCAAAATATGGGCCAATTATGAGTGTTTGGCCGCAGTTTTATTTTTATATGATTATAATGGGAAATCAGTAGTTAGAAGAAAATATAATTAAATCGAATTATTACCAAAAAAACAAATCGCTTTGCTCGTAAGGTAATTTCTAATCACATTTTTATATCGATACAATTCCCATCTCCAAAAAACTTTTCATACTTCTGTCTGTCTAGAACAAAAGTACCAAATTAGACCTGCAAATTAAAAACGTGGGAGTGGCGTAATTTTATATTTTTCTAGAGAAGTCGAATAACTAAAATTCCAATACAAAACACGACTGCTAAAACGTAATTATAATTTCGGGTATTATAATAAAATAATGTACGTATAAGGTACCTACTTACGCATTCACTGAAACCTCCTATAACGGACACCTCCCATTAGCAAACGTTTATTTGGGAACGGGGACATTTTGACTACTTTTAAATAGGAAAACCTTCGAATAAGGGACACTTAATTTAATCTTTATTGTAAAATAATAACAAAACGACTATAGAAAAACGCGCTCACACTAGTATTTGGCACTGTTTATACTAGTTATGGGACGATAAGATATTATATGATTTCGACGTATAACGTCCATTATGACAAAAATATCAATGTCTTGGGCATTTTGTTACTTAGTGACGGGCTTCGACGTGACAAGTTAAAATGTAAGCGGTTGTAGCTTCGCAAAAAAGTTGAAATTTTAGACTTCCGTCAAAATAACGAAAACTTAGGAGTATAAATAAATTACAACACGTCATACTAACATTTTTATATGTATGTATCATTAAAACTATTATATCATTAAAATATTATTATAATATGTATCATATTATAAGATTAAAACATTATTACCATTAATTATTATTAACGACATTATATTAACCCTTAATGAATTTGAAAAATGTACCCCTCTGAATAGAGGTTACCTCTGAATAGCGGACGAAATTTCGGTGGCCGAGAGTGACCGCTGTTCGGACATTTCACTGTAAAATATTCCCATACTCGGGAGTTTAAAAAATCTCAAAAAACCACGAGTCTCCGGACGAGCCGCCAGCTGCAGGTTCTCGCGGGCGCTGCAGCAGTAGGTATATAATATCATAATACGCGATTTTTTTTTCTCTACGGCGGCGGTGATTTACATAATATCATACACTGCCGCAGCAGCAGTGCCGCCCATACGCGAGAGAAGCGAAGTAATAATATATAATATAATATTAAATAATAATTGGATGTATAACGCTGTATACTACGACGGCGACGTGACAGCCCAACGCCGCCGCCGCCGTCTCCCTCTCGCATCCGTTCCGGTTGTCAAACGCTATTCTGCACGCCGCCGGTAACGGATATGATATTATTATATGTACAATATGCGCCCAGTAAGCGGTATTATTATTATTCGACGGTGATGGAAAGCGTGTTCATCGTGCGAAACGTGCAACTCGGTCCCTCGCCCGCGATGGACGATGATATATCGCCTGCGACACCTATGCCGCGCGCGCTCTGTAGTCCCGCTCGACGCTAATCGAATCCTGGTTTATATTATATCGTCGTCGTCGTCGTCGTCGTCGTTTTTACGCTAAACCGTCGTCTATCGGACGAGTCCAAACCGTAGTCGTGTCCAGACTGCGACATAATATTTTGTATTATTTTCATAGCAATATTGCTACCTACACGTCGTTTTGACACCATATTATGTAAGCCGTGAGTGACTCGGAATACCAAAATGCGTGCCATTTCGAAATAAAAAAATATATAATATTCAAGAGAGCAATAATCAAAGGTTATTTAAACCTTTAATAATATTTCGTATTTTTTTCGCGATGAACACCAATGCTTATCAATTACGAAAATGTTCAAACTCGTTCTGCACGAAGGCTTGACATATAATATTATTTTGTTATTTGATCTTAAAACCGAAAAAAGCACAATTATTTCAGACAAAATCAAAAAGTTATATTTTTTTCAATTTGAACTTTTTTTGTTCTCCATTAATAATATTGACCAACCGCACAATAATACAAAACGTTACAATGTGGCGTTTACTTTTCTTTAAATAGATACTTATTTTACAACTTATAAACTGTGAGCAAAATTAAGCGTTTTCGCCTGTAGATATAGCAAACAGATAGCAAACACAATTATTGAAGCATTTCCTACCATATACCGTTATAGGATATAAACATTCAACTATCAAAACCAAGATACAACGATTGTGACGCGATGTTAAAATTTAAATAATATTATGATACGCAATCGTGTTGATAAATGTATAATTATTAATGATATTGAACTATCATCATTATAATATTATTATTGTACGGTTGACACAGTAAATACTTTGATATTTTAGTACTTTTTGATTTTTACTAATTCATTTTATCATGCAGATCGAACCAATTATAGTTTTAAACTCTTAAATAACAACTGGTCAAATTAAATTTTAGTGATTTAGCAAAGTTACCTATGGATAATATCATAATTATGATCCTACATTGTTATTCGTGAGCATGAAAAGCGCATTGATGAATAATCCTATAGTATAATTATATTATGTTTAAAAAACTAAAAAGTGGAAAAAATTTACTGGGATAAATTCTCAGATGCTAAAGAAATCCACAAAATTACAGAAAAATGGGATTGCGTTTTAAATGAATATTTCGTGTTATCAAAATGTTTTATTTTGCTGAGACACATTAAAGGGTGTAAAGACAAAATGATGACGTATCATTTTGTTAACAGTTGCAAAATCCAGTTATAGAATTATATATTGAATGTCGATAATTCTTATCATTCCAGCACATACATTTTTATCAGTATTTATTTCCAATTTTGTCTTTATCAAATTATTATATTTTAATTACATTTTGTATGACTAAAAATATACTATGATACCTGCTTTTTGGATTACATTTTTTCTTTCTACAAACTTTCAAGTATAATCATCCAGCAACTCAGTTACATCTTATAATATTATTGAACAATATATTATATTATATTAGTTTTAAATTTATAATTTTAGAGTACCTACTGCTGTAATGTATTTTATTCGATAATAGAAACGATTGTTCACTATTTGGTAATGTAGATTTTTTGTTATGCCTCATGCTTTAAATTAAGCAATCTTTAACCTATAAATACTACAATGTAGTGACTACAGCATAGTACATACCATATATTATGCAGTACTCAGACCACCTATATGTTCCTAGTGTGTCATGCTCGAAATCGTTTAAAATTTGTAAATTCATCATGCTGAAATGTATTTGGGTATAGGTATAGGAGGTATATGTACCTTAAAAAAGTATTGCAAGTATAACGTGTTACCGACTTAACGTGTTAATAAAAACATTCAATATACCACGGGCAGAATACCCGCGTTCAATTGTGGTACCTATATAAATGTGCATTGAGCGTCATCGTCGACCGACCGGCCCCCAAACTGATTTATATAGGTACCTAAATGATAATCGACATACGACTGACAATAAATCATTTGATTCGTGGTTATTATATAATAATTATACTATCTTAGTATCACACCCGGGAACTTTTCGTACCGTATACAAATCTATTATCCATATTTTATAATATTATATAATATGTGCATTGTGCCTGTGTGGTTTAAACTACGGCCATCCCTGCACATCCCTGCGGCGCGGTTAAGTACCCGGTAAAAGTTTCGGTGTTGCCCAACCCACGTCGAGTCTTATATATTATTCTATGTTTATAATATAGCGCCGATTATATGTTTGGTGCCGCAATCATTTGCACTCGTTCGTTTTATTCTCCCTATTATCCGGAAAAGTCCGGACCCGTTAATTAACGGCCACCGAAACTCTTATATGCTACGGGTCGAGCTTATATTATATTATTGTTTATCATTATAGGTGCACATAAGCGCGCGCTCTCGTATGGGTGGGTAGTTGGGTGGTGGGTCTGGCAATAATTCTCATGCGATGGGTGCAAAACTATAAAAACGACGAAAAAATAATAAAATATAGATTGCGTGGTACTTAGGCCCGACGGGTTTCCAGGAGAGAGGCGAGAGAGATAAAAGGATCGAAAAAGGACCACAAAACGTAACTGGACCCGCGGCTGTCTGGTCAGGTCCCAAACGCGTGTGGTATTCACGTGTGGCCCAGTCCTGACCACCGTCGCGAGCTGTCTGGGACGGTATTGTTTTACGCGGAGGTCAATTTAACCGGCTCCGGGGAGAGCTGGCCGTGGCGCGTGAGTGTAGTAATCGAAGTGTAGTTGTAGTTGTTCCCCCGACACGCACGTGCTCGTTGAGCATTATAATATATTTTACGTATATGCATATACCACACGTGCGGCGTATCTCTCGCGGGCCAGACGACTACACCCGAACCGGACGGGACCGGTGAGAACTCGGCACGTCTCCCACGCGGCACACACGGTTTCTCGCGACGGTGTCACGTACTCTCGACGGTGGTGGCCGTAATAGGCGCGCCAGCGATACCTACCCCCGTCACTCCTCCACAACCCCTTCGTGGCAGAGACAACATCTTTGTGTGTCGACATATCTATATACATACATATGGGAGGGGTACAATAGGGTACATATATATACACACAAATAATGCACACGCACAAAGACACACACACACACACACACACACGCGGGTGCGTAATACGTGAGAGTCACGGTCCCCGCGGACACCCCTCGGCGGCGACAAATAAATAGTTTTCCACGGGGCGAGTTTCGGGGAAGCGGCGGGGGTGGTAGCTCGCAATTATATAATCCGCGCACGGCGAACCGGGAGCGCTATATATATATTACGGTTCACGCTCGCGACCCGCCGCCGCTAATGCGATTTTTGTCGTGTCGTCCGCGAAACTTTTTTAATGGGCCGCACTCGAACCGACTGCGAGCATATTCCACGACGAGTGTGTGTGTGCATACACCTGCGTACCCTACGCGTACGTGCATGTACCCTGTGCGCTCGTTTTTTCTATCACTATTCTTTTTTACTATATGTTTTATTCTTTTTTATCGACGAGATAATCTCCTGTACGCGACACACGCTGTATAACGTCATTATATATAATATATACTATACTTGTATATTGGTGCACGTATGTCGCAAACATGTAACGACTTTATTACGTATTATTGCGTTTACTATATACTATATTGTTTTCGTACGCCGACGACGAGTCTGTTCCGCATATATACATACACACACGACACACCTAACCATAGTCGAATCACCGTCAAAGTCCAGAGAGCCTCCTGATTCGATAACAGTGGTGGTGAGGGGGTGGAGGTTGAAACACGCACATTATTATGACACACACACACACACATTTTACTGTGGAGTACGCCTCTGTCGAAGAGCGCATACAAAGTGCCCACGCCCCCACCGAGTGACTCGATTAGAAAACTTACGACTTCCCACGGCCTGAAAACTTATCAAACGACGTTTTGTTGAAACGAAAAAACTCCTGATGGATTGCGGGTGGATGATGGGGTGGTTGGAGAACGTGACACCATGACATACAATTTCGACGTTATTCACTTACGAAACATAGATATTTGCTCATCAAGCGAACCTATAACGTGATCATTCGGGTGGAAACAAATCGTTGTGAGATTTTCACGTTTTCCATTTTTATTTTATCAATATTATATTATACTAATACGTTTAAATATTATGGCGAATGCTTGGGTAATATTTAATAAAAATTGGTATTCCCATTATACAAGTAAATGTATTACAAATAGTTCCCGTCGTTTATAAAAAAAAAAAATTAACAAATAGATATCTGTACATTTACCATCGTTTCTCCTTGTTCTCAAATGGCGTTGAGCAATCCGAAAAAAATTATTAACAATCAGACATCACGGATTTAGAGCCGAATAATATTGCATCTATATATTATTACGATCAATCGTCATTCACGTAGTGAACAATTTCAATTCCTTCTGTAACTCCATCAAAGAAATAACGATAGTCAAACATTTCTCTTGCAAAAGTTCAATAAACGGCGTTAAACTCTCTACTAATTCTGCAGACTCTTACCGCTCAGTTGTAAAATGTTTGCAATCGAACAGAGTGGACTGCCATACGTACCAATTAAAAAAAGACAAGGCGATACGCGTAGTACTGAAAAATCTTCAACACACTACCCCGATAGAGAAAATCAAACGATTTCTATAATACATACTATAATAATGTCATAATTCATCATCGTACGTCTGTTATTAAATTTACGAGGATTGGTGTGGTGGATGGGACACACAAGTAATAATTCTCTTATATTTCAAAAACATTTTATCTTTCTGATAATGCCCAAGTCAATATTATTACCTATATTGTGCCTATGGAATACGAAAACTATTTTAATATACGCTCGCATATATTATGTATGCGTGGTCGTAAGTAAATCTTTTCTTCCAACTCAAATCACTGTCTAGTACTTTGGTGATATTGTGCTTCAGGATAATCTTCGGGATGAACAAAAACGAGATATATTCTATGGTTTTCGAAATAATTATTCTGGACAATCTGATACTGTTACTATACCTACGTATACCGTGTGTCAGATAGTAAGTTTTTCTACAGTGTGATTATTTCAATCATGATTACGGATTGTTTCAAAAACTATAAACTTCTTTCGAAATTTTATTTTTAGAAAATTTAAGATGCATTAAAGTTCAACATTTTTTCATATTAATATTTGTAGTTGGCAGATTCTCTATTCAGCAGTGGTTTTTAAGCAATCATTTTCGTCTTATCCATACTTGAAAATACTAAGTAAAAAAAACAAAAAAAAAACTATTAGATACCCAGTTTAATATTTAGCGTATTTTATAAATTATTAGTATTCCATAAAAATAAATAAATTTAAATTTTCATTGAAAAAATTGAAAATTGATTAATTGGGTTCATCGACATATATTATGACATTGATTCATTGAGAAAAATAGGGCTAGTTAAATCATTTTCCAAAAATAAAACATCGCAGTTTACTACTGCCAAAAGAATCACACTGTACATATTTTTTATCTTCATATTATGTATATTTTGCATGCTATTTACGTCGAGAGTATTATACATAACGCACGTACGCTAATTATATCGTTTACACGTCACAAATGTAATACGCACCCGAAATACGAATTACACACGCCTAACCTATGCGGCCTAAACATGGGACGTGACCGCCCAACAACAGATGGTGTGCCGCAGTGTTTGGTTATAATAATAATAATTATTATTATTATTATTATAATATTTGCGAAATTGGCAATGATCGCAAAGGCCGCAGAAATGTGATTAGATTTTCTCAAGAGCTTTATTGTCTCGTACGATTTATAAACATTAATAACCAGCTGCAAGAGTTCATTATCATACAAGGCTCTCATTTAGCTCCTCTGTTAATTATATTATTCATAAAAGACGAACATTTCTCTAAAAAACCACTTTTCGCTGATGATATGAACATTTTCAGTTTAATAAAATCGCCTTCTGATTTAGTCATCCTTCAAAACAAATTAAACACACTATCAGTATAACTGTATCACTATAAATTAATATTACATATTATTATTGATATGTGTAAATTATTGTTTTTTACCATGTCCTGCTCATCAATTATAAATTATTATATCATAGATAATATTGTGCTTTGGCGTGTGTTTGATAATTGTGATTTGGGCGTTACATTTCACTCAAGTCTCTCTTTCAACAAGCATTACTTAATATCATAAAAAAATCATCTTCTACATTGGGATTCATTAATTGGACATTTAAAGATTTTACTAATTGTGAAGCCTTAAAAATATTGTACTTCTCCCTTGTGCGTTCTAGACTAGAATACAATTAAATTGTTTGGCCACCGTCAAATATTGCTCATATAATATAAAATACTAGCTGAATTACCCGGCTTCGCCCGTGTGTATTTTTTTTTTCATATTTATAATATTATTTTAGAATATTATGGGTAACATTGTTGAGTGCAAAATAGTTTTTATGCACTTCGTTGCCCATTAAAAAAATTAATAAGGCCAACTCTTTGTGAATAATATGTTGTATTTTATAATATAACGGTTAAAATAATATACTAAGTAATATCATTACAGCAATATTCAATTTAGTCCCACCCGGCGTTGCCCGAGCCAAATATTAAAGTTAAGATTAACCGCTGAAGTGATTTACATGTATCTAAACGACCTATGTAGGCCATCCACTGCATTAGATCACGAACAATATGCGAGCAGTATATTATCAGATAGTACCCCATGATTTGCGTAAGCGAGTGAAATCAAAATTAGGAAGGTACATGAAAAACATTGCGACGGTTCTCCGTGTTAAAGATTTGTTTTTTTCTATAAATTTGTTTGCCAAAATGTGTATACGACATATCGTACATAAATTATAACGTATATGTCACGCGCGTCCGAACTGCTGGTAGTACTGCGTACAAATGAAATGAACATATTATTTATTATTTTGTTCGCGTGCACCTGAGGAGATTATTTTTATCGATAAACTTTTCGGAACAATTAATATCTACAAAAAAAAAAAAAATACACACCGATATAAAACACATTATTTGACGGACAACAAGGTCAGGTTGCAGGTAGCTGGAAACCCGCCGTGCAGCACAATACGTATTGGCGGTGAATAATAGTTACTAATTAATTGACTTAAACTCAACATTTTTAAAATCGTTTCTTATTTCACTGTGAAAGTATTAGAGGAACCACTATTCCAAATTTCAAGTTCGTACGTTGAGTATAGTTTTTGAGATACAGCGATCAGTGAGTCAGTTGTATTTGGATTTTATATATACATATATAGATTGAAGGTATCCAAAACCGATTTCTTCGCTTTATTTCATACGAATGTCATATTTTTCGTCAACCTCGTTCACAATACAAACCGTTATTAATCCAATTAAATATGAGCAGTCTGGCTGAAAGGAGAAATATTATTGATTTGCAATGTTTATATAAATTAGTAAATGGGTATATAAACTGTCCCGAATCACATGGTAGCTTTAATTTTAATGTTTCTCGTTATCGAACTAGGTTTACAATCACTTTCTATATTCCTCTTTAAACAACTAATTATGTTATGTCATCCCCTATAAATAGATAAATGAAATCAGCTAATTACGTCCAGGTTGGTTTATTCAATTTAAATATTCTTTCGAGTCTTTTTGTCATTATATTATTATTTTTGTTCAAAAATTATATTTTTATCATTACAATACGATTAAAATTGTCATATCGTTTATAATGTATATTGAAAACGGAATTTGTTTTTTGAGAATTAAAATTTTCAATCAGTTTATTTTTTTTATTGTATGAGAAATATATGGACAAGAATGAAGTAGTAACGTATCAACTAAAACGATAAGACCGAATAGAGACAGCTTTCACTTAAGATCGTTTATTATGATTGGGACTCCAGTCGCCTCTGTCTTAAGACAAAAATAGGCAAATCGATATGAATTTATTTTGATGACATAATATCATTGTTTAACAGTAGGTATTTACTTCCTACTAATATATAATTTTATATATATTAACATAATAATATATTGGTATTGTATATTTGTATTTTGTATACGAGTCTTATAATCGTCCGTATGGTATAATATTTATTTTTAATAACTTATTTTGTTAATGATCTATTATTAAGTTATCACAACTTTAGAGCAACTCGGGGCAAAGCCCTCTCCAGTTAGCGGCTCTGGATAAAAAAATTCTTTCCCTAGACTCTAAATATACTGAACACGCCACTACAAAATAAATACAAAAACTTTAATTCACTCTAAATTTAAAAACAAATTATACAAGACGTTATAATTTACGTTGATTTTAGTTCATTTTACCTTACCAGGTGGTTGAAATCGATTGTTAATTTAATATGCCAAAATAATGCTCTGTAAAAATTCTTCACGAACTTTATTTTTTCAATAATCCACAAAAACTGTGTAAAAAATTGTCATTTTACCTTTGACTGAAAAAAAATCATAAAAATATTATTTGATATAGGCTCATTTATCTGAACAGATAAAAACGCCTAAAGATAAAATAAACAAATAATTTGGAAACCAGTGAACGTCTTTACTTAGAATTTATGAAATCCATATTTGTTTACTCACAAAATATTTTATATTATAATATACTGCAGATACATATTATCGGTATGTGCACACAAATATTTATGTATAATATATATATGATCAACGCTATGACAACGACAGAAGATAAAGGTAAAATTAATCATTTTTTTTTTTGCAAATCTGTTACAAAGTTCATTTTACAGACATTTTTCTTTTTTTTAATGATTGAAATAGTGTTTACAATAAAATATTATACTTCAAGAAATTCGCAGTATAGTGATAGCGGTGAACATATTATTATACATAATATTATACATTATAATATCACAGAATAGTTTTTAAAAGGTTTTAGTTTTGACAATCACAGCCTATTTTTATTTAATAATAATAATTATCCAAAGTATTTTGTATAATTTCCCGAAACCAACAGTCGCTGTAAAATATTCGTCATGCGTATAAATGTACTTTTTTCGGTGTGAAATTTAAAACAAATATTTTACTCTTTAGGTTAAGTTAGGTAGTTAGGTAATCAAGCGTGATAACATATGAGAATAATTGTATTTGTATATTATAATGTTTGTACACGATCTCTAATCCTATTTGCGCCAACAGGCCTAGGTTGATCAGCGCACTTATACGTCAATGCCGGAAACATTTTAACTACCTAGAAAATATATACATACCTACATATCTTATACATAAAATTCTCGCGCGTGTCACAATGTTAGTTAAAATACTCCTCCCAAACGGTTAGACCGATTTTTATGAAATTTTATATGCATATTCAGTAGGTCTGAAAATCGGCTACTATCTAAGTTTGTATGCTGTGCGATAAGTGGTTCCGGAATTATCGCCTCTTAAGTGCACAATATTAATCAAGGATGGATTTTAAATCTTTTAAATACATGGTCTCGAGTTTGATTCACGGTAACGGCGGTTGCAATTTTTTTTTCATTTTTTTTCCGCTTTTTACTTAGCTATTAGTTTTCACTTATGAATAAGTCTAAACTCAAGGATTATTATAGGCGTGGCTAATCTTAGTTTTGTTAACCGAGTTATCTTACTATTATATAAAGAGACAGCGTTTGTTTGTTTGGTCGCAAAAATCTCAAAAAGTAAACAACGGATTTTAGTTCGGTTTTCACTATTAAATAGGTCTAGACTAGGGGAAGGTTTTAGTGTGGAAAAATTAATTGGGTGTTGAAAAAAATAACAAAAAAGTAAAAAAAATTAACGCTTTACCCGTTAAAACACTTTTTACCCGACATCTGTCATTCGCTACGTACTAATAACTTACAATATACTCGCACTTGCCGTCGTTGTATCAAAGATGTCCAAAGTTGAAAATGTGTCTATAAAAGCCGGGGGAATCCCGGAACGGTCAGTATAGGACAGCTATATAAAATGTGAATAAATTGTAGGTGATTATACTAAGTTCACTGGGTCAAATTTACCCAAGAAAAGTATAGCAATAGCAAAGCGTTGCCGGTTCAGCTATACATTTATAAAAAAAAACAAATCTTTGGCATAGGTCTTACGCACCTTATGGGGTCCGCAATCCACCGCAGATGGATTGCCTACCTAATAATTTACTGCTCACATATTTCCGCGATCCAATTCAGTGGATTACCTTGGTGGTTTGGATGTATTTAAATCGCTTGAGGTTAATCTTAACTTAATATTTGCCCCAAGCAACGCTGGGCGGGACAGAATGAGACGGATCAGAATTTTCTAGATAAAACGAATAAAAATACATAATGACCCAAAATAAATTGAATATTGTTCTAACGATATTACTTAGTATATTTTAACCGTTATATTATAATAAAATATATTATTCATATAGATTTGGCATTATTATTTTTTTTTAATGGGCAACGAAGTGCACGGGATCAGCTAGAATATATATATATATATGTATAGTTATTGATACATTATTATGTATATTATATAATACATTAATCAGTGAAAACGTAGTATTGTTTCAAAAAAGATTGACTTAATCTAACCAATTTTAACCAAACTATTAAGATACGTACAATAATTATTATTACCTATGTGTCGTTGTTTAATTTGTTGCCCTTGTTTGCCTTTTATTAGGAAAAATGTTTCACTTAATAATGATAATTAAATAACAAAGTAGAGTATTTGGTTGTTGAATTTAAAAAAAAAAATTAATTCGATGGTTATTTACTTACAAAAATAATAGTGAAAAAAAATCAAACACCATGTAAGTACTGCAGTTACAGAGTCAAAACGCGTGATTCTATAACTAACATGACTCTATGACGACGACTTTATAACTTTTAACAACACATAATATTATGGATAGTTGTTGTGGACATAGGTTGTGGTATTTGTGTTATACTTAATAATAATATACAGGTACTCTTATGTCTATAGAGAAACAATAACATAATATAATAATAATATTTACTATAATCAGTGTTTGCACCAGATTACAAAAAAAAACATATTTATAAAGATAACTACAATTTATTTTTATCTAAAATACAGATAAAAGATAATCACATCAAATTCGTCTTAATAAAAGATCAAATATAACAATATCTTATCCAGATAAATTACAGATAATTATTAATTAGGTACATACAATTAGAAATTAAAAATTAATAATCACAAAAAAATTAGCCCTTATGTACATTGTGCATTTGTGCCTGCATAATACGATTGTTTTCGTCTGAATTTATTACAATATGTTGTTTATCACTAACCATTAACTTCAAAAAACTATGAAATTAGGAATAACTAATAATAATAATATGATAAGAAAAATATTTATTACAGGTAGGTACAATATTTTGTAGACTGCGTTATGCTATTTAAAATATGGGCTTGAGACAATAATAAGAGAATACAATTGAGAAATTGAAAACAAAAATGTATCTTGTGAATAAGACAAGTGAAATATTTAGCTGACATATATTAAGATAACTTGTAATTATTCATCTAGATAAGACGAAAGATATAAATAAATAATTATCTATACACATTTATCCAGATGAGTCTTAACACCGAGTCGGTAATACATTCAAACGTATAATATTTACGTATAATATTTACCTATAATCCAAATATTATATACTTTTACAATATAATAGTCATCTCGCAGTCGGCGATAACCACTTGGTCCCACTAGACACGTCTTCGGCTCAACCGCTGCAACCATAATATTATAACAGGTATATACCTAATAGCTGCAGGTATACCTATGTATGATAATGTTATTAACATAATATTCTAATATTATATAATATTATATATTTGATAGTGATGTGAGTGGTAATAACTTTATAATAATAATATACGCTTATACAACAAGACGTCCTGCGTGTGTGTATAGACACGATGGCGATAGTTTATAATATATAATATTACGACGTCGTGGAGGCCTTTGTATTCCCCTCGCATGATTTATGGCCGACGTGTGTGCCAATATGCTGCACATACTATTTCCGATATTATTATTATATACCTACTTCTCGCGATAACACTCTCGTGTCTGTATAATAATAATAATAATATGTTTTTTTTTCGTACGTCATGTGTATTATAGTTGTTGCACGACCGGGCCCCCGCGTACATGGTGATTTTCTTTTTCCTGAGTGGACCGGCAGCTGCTGGCTGAACCGTCTGCAGGCGGTGCAAACTACGCGTATTATTGTTTTGTGTTCCAAAAACTTTTAACAAGTTACCGTCAGTCATGGTGGCGCAAACTTTTTGAGTCTTAAAAGAAAATTGTTGATTTCAAAAATGTTTGCCACCACCCCATTGATTACATCAAAATGATTAGCAGAGGGTGAGAGGGCTAATTATAAGCTAGGTTACATAATATATTAACAAATTGATTTCCGGAGTATTTTTATTGGGTTGTCTTCACACGCCATGAATACCAATACTGGTACTCACTGGTGACTGGTTTCGTCACGTACGCCGTTGTATTTTTGGACAAATTACACCATTATAATACTTGCCATGATATTTGTGTGTCGAGGACTTGATGTCTATTACGATGATCATACACCGGGACCCGGCCATCCGACCACCTGTTACAGATATGAAGCAATTGCTTCAAAGTTCAAATAGTCCTACATCCCGCCGCCACTGGACTTACCGCGGTATGATAATAATACCTCTCGATATTTATATTTATATTTTTAAAACTGTAATTCTGTAATGATTTTAACGGAAATATTCCCACTTGTTGATTTGATATAGGTGTTTGGGTGATAAAATTAATTGTGCTGACAGTCGTAGAAACCACGATGTTGACGATTGCGAGTGGACCGATAAAAATAATATTAATCGACTAACTCAATTTTTTTTTGCCTTTGGATCGATTTGAGTCATTGAGGTTTCGTTGTGTATTATTATCGTTATCGTAACAAATTTATGAGCATAATAGTTATAATAATATATTTTATGTATAATACACATACACACAAGATGAGTCACGAGCGGTCGCGGTTCTGTTTTTTCTCGCGATTGGTTAACACGGAGAAGCGAAAAAGGTGTAGATGACGAGAACGGAAAACGAATAAAAAAAAATCCTCGACACGAAATCGCACTTTTGCTTCATAGATGTTCCTCACGACCGCGTAATTATAATTTTTTATTAACATTTTGCACAAGTAGGGATCGTCGGGACAAACGCGGACGTTTCACGGTTGATGCCACCGATGAGTTTTTCCCATTTTTTACGCTGAACGCGTATATTAGTATACTATTCAGTTTTTATTTCCCGGGCTTGTTTCCCAGAACATATAATATTTCACCAAAATATTTCCCAATTTTTACGATTTACAATTATTTTATTTTTCTTCAATTCCCCAGCTATATTACGTAGGTATCATAAAAATCTGTAACTTATGAACCATAATATATTTATAGTAAATATAATAATATTTTAGCCATATTTTTTATTTTTTATTTTTATTGTATAAAAGTATATTTTTATTTTAAATAATTTTTCGTTCTTAAGTCTGAGCAATAATTACTTCTATGAAAGGTAAATGGGCATTTACGAATTTTGATCAATTTCATATTTTTTATAAGTGTGATTATAGGTATATTTACCTATATTATTTAATTATACTGTCCAATTTTGCTGTCTCCGGTTTTTACACACCATGAGGAGTGGCGTGCTGATATATCTTCATAGCTCAAATAAGTTGTTTTCCATTCAGAGAAACCATCGCTTAAAACCACGATAAATGACGGAATTAATTAATTATTTACTCTTTTGAGGTAACGCTTTAAAATCGATTATTTCAATATTTTGTTTTTGGTGTTTGTATAATAACTTCCATAATCGTCACCACATTACGGTCTGCGCACTAAGGGCAGGTGGTGGTAAAGTCTCCCGAAGGCCATACCATATAACGGTGGAAAAAGGGTGCAGTGTAGTGTCCTTTAACACCGTTCGACAACACCCACATGGACCTCAAAACATAAGGGTGGTGGTGAATCCAATGGTCTTTGGTGTCGATTCTCAACCGTACAATTAAGCAACAACCTTAAAATAGAACAGCGTACGCATTATTATTATTATTATTATTACTATCATCATCATCGTACCTGCAAGACGGACACAGCGATAATATGTATATATACCGATATAATAATTACCATGCGCTTATGACCGCGTCCAAGTGCCGTTCGCAATAATTGACGGTCTCCGATAGCGAGGACAAGACGACAGGGTCGTATATTTCGTACCGTGGTATAACGTCACGGTAAAGTAGGGACCGCCGAAACTTCGAAGTCGTTTAATTCGTAGTCACGGATAATCGTATGCAAATTATCAGCGACGACGAAGATGACGACCAAATATACGATATTTTCCGTGCTTGCGCGACGAGGAGATGAAACGCCCCGAATTGTATATAATCTTATGCACATATATACATATAAGTACGCATTATGTATATATATATATTATTATACACACATCAAAGGGAACAAGGCGTGGTTCTAGCAATAATAATATGACGTCAATATTTTATATTATATACAGCGACTCGCACAAATAATAATATATATAATATGCGTTGACAGTGATATATATATTATACATAACATGTACGTTAATATTTTGGTATATTATTATTTTCGGAATACGTGGCCAAAGGATTAACGCCACAGAATTTACCGTTGTTTGTACATTATATCGTATGATAATTATACTGCTGTATAGGTAATAATAAAGTTATGCATTAAATAATAACATAATATAATAAATAACCTTGTTTCTCGACAGCGTATAGTACAACGATGATTATCGTGGTGGAACAACTAGATTTATATATTAATATTTTTTTCGTGTACCTAAATATAATATAATATTTTTAATTATTATTTTAAAAATTATAAAAATAAAAATAATTGTTATTATGATTGGTATTTATAATTTTTACTCGTACAAAAAAATATCTACCGCACGTTTGGCGTTTAGTATGCTATCTATAAAAAAAATATTGGTAAGCATTTATCAACATCTATTCATATATTATACGACAAATTGTACTATACACGTATATAGCATACCTATCGTCATAAACTTTATATAGTTTTCAATTTATTAAGATTAAGCTTTTTACAACAGAAATTCAAGTAGTGATTTTGTGTGTATACTAGCTACTGTGTATCGATTATACCTGGTTTAAGTGTGGTTATTTGCCAGGCTAGGCATTAGAGAGCTAAAAATGTAAAGGTCAGTTGCTTTTAACTAAATTACATAACGAGTTAATTTTTTGTTAGAGGTAATTCTTAACTTAACAGGTTACATTTTTCTCCGTGGTATGAAGTAAATTATGAGTTAAATAAAATTGTGTTGTCACCTTATGTTAATTGTTTTCCTAAAATAAATCCCAAAGAATTGAAATATAATTATTATATAAAATATTATTTTGTTTTTTAAATTAAAAGTTAATAAAATGCAGTAGTTTTACCATCACTTTGGAAAAAATTGTAGAATATTAGGTAAAAAAATATACATTAATATTATTTAAAGTTTAAGCGGATACAGACGAGAAGTGTTACAGCAGTTGAGTGATATCGCAGAACACGTCTGGTATTGGATACTTCAAATAAAGATACTAAGTAGAAATACTGCATAATAAAGGTAAGACAATATTTTCATTTGTAAATAGCATTCTAAACCAGCATACATGTCAAATATTTACGGTGGATATTAGCATATTGTACGAGTACCTTATAATATTTTACTATGGTTAGGTTTTCCATATTTGACTCTTTGTAACCTTAAAAATTGCATGCATGCCGGCGGTGATGACATCGCGAGATTTTCAATGAAAAACTATAAAGAAAGATGCCAAAATCGCTTTCCACTTGTCAAAAAAACAAACAAGGCGGGCGTTGTTTGTTTTTACCAGTATTGGTTTTTTGGTTTATGTTTACGTATTATACGATGTATATAACACACAATATTATATTACTTTAAAACAACGTGTGGATATAAACAGTATCTAACTTAAAAATTTGGGCCTATAAGAGAAATTGTTCCGAGATTCTCAACTTATAAAAACTTAATTTTACAATTGCCACCGTCACTGTAGGTCAAACACGGCAAACAATTGTACATATACATCATGCAAATTTGATATTAACTACCTATCAATTTCGAATTAACGTAAACTTTTCTAAGTTTTCTAAAGACGCTCGTAGACTTAAGGTTCAATAGTTGAAAAATAACAGTTAGGGTAAACATACCTATGCCGTGGTGGGGTAAGGGGATCACTCGCACACACTTCAAATCTTAATTTCAACAAATATATAATTTACATACATTCAAACACATTTATTCAGAAAACGTTTGCAAATAAAAGTATAATCATTTTTAGAACTAATAAAAAAGATTTAACAAAAAAAATTTAAAAAAAAAACCACACGGCATCTTAAAATCCGCTTAGAATCAAAAAGTTTTTGTATAGTGTGTTGTGTAGTTACTATTATATGTGTATTGTGTATATTGTTATAATATGTACTTGCAAACTATAAATAAAGCTTTCGTACTATTTTATTTATTTTTTAAATCTAGTCATAGTAAGTGAACCAGTTGTGTATTACTTATAAATAGTTAAAAAATGTATACACTTATGATAAATAAATAACGGAATAGTGTAGGTAGATTCCATAGAATCTTACTCCCTACTGCTTATGTTACTCAAATTGTTATTCCTCGGTAAATTACGATTATTCGGAAAATGTTCATTATTTAGAAGAGTTTGACCCTGAGTGCCCGTTATTACATTGACACGAAGTCGACTTACGTCGATACCGAACAAACTAGCCGGTCTTCGCACGATGCACATGTCAAATACTTCAACGTGTTAAAAATTAATTTATAAGAATCATTTTTCCCCTTTTTTTAGTGTCAGGTATGAAAGGGTTGTACCTACTAATATGGTTTTGTGTCAGTCATATATGTATATAATTTTGACAGACGATGATTCTTAATTCGTTTCTCGTCACTGATCATTTTGATTATTATTATTATTACAAACATTGTCAATAAATTACTGAATTTTTTATACTTTGTATAGACAAGTGACAAATTAAATCGCAGGCGGGGCACGCGTTTGCACATCTTATGATCTAAAGAAGCCAAGAAGGTACAATATTTTTTATCGAACGTTGGCCATTTTGACCAAACGATTAATTATTGATTATTATTTGTTCAAAGTCTGTCAGTTAATTTCTTTTACCAATATAATATTATAACTTATAAGCAACAATAGTTTCTGTATAATAAACTTTGTGTGTATACTTTTCGAAAATAGGTGCTTAAACGTTGAATAAATTAATTGACAGTCTCCCTTATTATAGTCGTGACTGGGTTTTTCATCGATACGACGCGATAGTATTAAGTTGGATATGAAATCATGATACACATGATATTATTATGTGTGTTACAACTTTTACTTAAACTGTTCCGCGTCTCAACGACTTACGAGTTTTTATACGAAATTATACAGACAAGCGATAATTAGTATTAAAATGATAAAATAATATTAGGAAAAATAACTGTCTATTTTAAAACTTTTTCATACCATCGTAGCATACACTGTGCTCATATAGAGAGGTGCTCCACTGCTTTTACCTCCGGCTATATTATAGCTGGTGAAGTGACGCGCTGAAAGCTACGACAGTGATTGTGATTCGTATACCGGCGGTCGATTTGCAAGCTGCGATTTTATTTTCTCGCTTTTTTTGTTCGCTCACCCTCCCCCCACCCCCTTCCCACGCACAATAGTCCTGTCATATTGTCAGTTGTCACGCTGACGGTTTCCATCCCTCTTTATCGGTGTGGCTTTGGTGGTCTTAATAATAACAATAATATTATACCGTTTTCGTTCGACGCTGTGCTGTTATTATTATTTCTTTAGAGCCGTCGCGCGTCGTCGTCATCAAAAACTCATTCGCCACAGCGGCCACAGGTGCGTTGTATTCGCATAATAGTAATAATAATTATTATTATCGTCGATTTCCCGTTGTCTTGGCGAGCCTAAAAAAATAAAATTCATTCACATTTGTCGTGGCTTGTGACGTCGTCGTGTATTTTTATCGAAAAAAGACGTCCCTGGTGTAGTGATCGTGAGTGAGCAGAGGGGTGAATCGACCTTTTAACCATTTCAGTAATAATAATAATATCATATTAATATTATGTAGTGATAACGGATATATTTTCACGCAATAATATTATAATTATTATTATTATGTAATTATTAATAAATATTAATTGTAAACCGGTATTTTTAATATTTATTTATTAAACCGATAAAAGCCACATATTGTGTATGGTTTATTGTACCAAATATTTGTATCGATATAATTTTACTATAATCATTAAAATATTATATTTTTTGTATTTAAATTGAAAAAGTTACTTACCTGCCGTGTTGAGAAATATCTAGATAAAAATGATTTATCTTTTATCTTATCTAGATAATTTTCAACTCATTTATATTTATCTTCATCTAGATAAAAGTCTAGTTTTCCATGAGTACCTAAATCTATATAATTTATTTTAAACAAAATTAAAAATATTATTTATATTTACATTATTCTGTATACCGTATGCCTATTACATGGAAAACAAACTTTGGTAACATTCAAAAATGGATTACATGAAAAAATGGAAATTTTACATATCTTGTATGGTTTTATACAATTTGTTTGTTTTTTTATACGAAATTTAAGTAACCGTAGATTTCTGTATAATGTGAGTGATTTTGTAAACGTTTTCGTAACATGTAACTAAATGACACACATTTGTGGAATGAACAATTTGTTTTGTGATTTTATGATTAAATTCGCCATTGTGAATTCAAATGCGGAATTTTGGAATTTTTAAATATATACTTTAACACTATAATATTTTCAAATACTTCTTGAAAATATTAATCTCAAAAACATTTCTTCTTTCTTTCGCCTTCGTTTTGGACATACTCTGCAACTACCTTCGCGATCCGACAAACTTGCCCTAAATAATTCTCCTCTATGTGCTCATCATAATTTTTCATCCATCTGCGACATTCCACACACACTTTTTAACTTTCAATTCATTTTCTCGCTACGCAAAGGTTTAGTCGCTTAAATTAATTCCTTAAATATCACAGCCAATTCTCGGTCTATTTTTTTTCTTTAATTCATATTATATTGTAATTATATTCACAATTAATCTGTTAAACCATGGTCGGCTTGGGTACCAAAAGGCCCAGTCAAGATTTTTCCTAGGGTCCAATGACCTTAAAAAACAAATAACGGAAGAAAAACATAATATTATCTCATAAAATGTATTAATTTTAAAATCTAGTAAAGTAATTATTATTATTATGTATAATATAGGTGCATATATATATATTAAAAATTGTATGTTATTACTTCTTTTTTTATATAATATTAAGTAATGTTAACAACTAACAATACTATTATACATAGGTATTAATGAATTTTTCGTTTTAGTTCGGTATACTTAAATTTGGAATGCCATTGATTATATTTTCTTTGTTCACACTCTTCTACATTATTTTTTTCTATTGACATTTTCACGAATGGTGTGAGAATATGTTGAGAGATATTTGACCTGAGTCTATTTTAAATAACTTTTAATTTAGAAAAAAACTTTTTTACATATTACTTGGGTTGATGGTAGTATTATAAAATATTTAAAAACAATATAAAGATTATTGAACAGCCCAGATTGTTATAACCATAATTATATAATATAGTTAAAATGTGGCATTATTGAACGTCAAAAACTATAACAAGGTTATGTTATTTTAGGGCCCAGGGATTTCCTGCTGTGGCCGACTTTGTGTTTTACCGTGTTGGTTTAAAATGTAATTGTTTACTAGAAAAGAATCGAATAATATGTATTCATTTGATTATACCTAAGTTTATAACTGTTGAGACGTTTGCTATAGTTGATCAAGTTTATTAGAATAAAAATAAAAATACGATAAGTTAAGTTTATTAATTTATTAAAATATATGGTTTTTTTTTATAACTAATATCTGCGATAACCATATTATATTATGTTCTAAACACTGCACTCGGCATTAATATAATACACTCACATTGTATAATTTTATATTAAAAATTAAAAAAAAAAAAAATAGATCAGTTGGTATAGAATATTGATTATAGGAAGAAAAAACGAAACGAAAATAATTGCATTAAACAAATCAAAGTTCTCATTAGAAAGACATAGTTATTGTATCGCCGCGAGGCAGTCTTTGAATATCGTAAAAACGTAAGTATATTACCTAATTAAAAATTGCAATACATATTGTACTCGCTGTATACGAGTATGTACGAGAACGACACGGCCTACGGTCGCTACGATTGTCGCCGTCGTGCTGCCGACGAGTCTGATGACAGTAGTAAAAATTTAACGCCGTTTCCGGCTTCTCTCTTGCACTTCCGCCCTAACACCCGACCGTCAATAGGTAGGTGTGTGTATATAGTAAATACCATTCGCCGTTCTTTCCGGCTCTGTTTTTAATGAAAAACCACCGCAGAAGCCGACGTTATACGACGCAACTAAATAATTTAATATATACCGCTCGTTGCAGTCTCGTTGTGTCCTCGGCAGTGTATATTGTGTATACAGGGTGTCTTCACCCCCCCCCCCCTCCCCCCTTCCCACTCCTCCACTCCTTTATTATTGGATCTGTTCAAATCCTGATTTCTGAAATTTTTAAGTATACTGAAAGTCTTAAGGATATAATATATATATATTCAAATACTTAGAATATTATAGCGATCAGTCGTGATGTCCTGTGGTTGTATACCAAATTATTTTTTTTCAAATGAGATTGAACCATTTTTTCCTTAAAAATTGTTAGTTAGATGAATTTTTTGAAAATGTTGATATATCTAATTCGAAATTTGAACAAGAACAAGATCTATCAACATTTTATAATTCGTAAAAATTGTCTGAGTGACTGAGTATGACTAGACCCAATATATTATATCTTTTGTATTATTTTTTTGTAAAACCATTCTTAAGGACCAATATCCTTATAGTAACTCAGAAAATACTCGTTTGGATTTTGATTTACATACATCAAAACAATTTTCCAAAAAATAGCCTGCTTAAGCAACCTTAAAAAAGGTTGGTTGTCAATTGAAAAATAAATTTGTATCACCACTAGATGCTCCTTATATGGATTATAAAAATCTAAATAATTGAAGATATAGTACTCGTGTATACTTAAAATTTTCAAAAATCAAAATTTGAATAAATAAATTACCAAACAAAAATATGGGGGTGAGCATGCCTGGCGAGTCACCCTGTATGCTTATACAATATAATATGTATATATATATATATAGTCTTGCAGTGCAGTCTGCATAACTATCGTTTACTCTTTATATAATAATACTATATATACACGCGAGGGACCTCACCCTCGGCCGTGAAATAACTATATATATAATATAAATATATACCACCGTCTACCGACACTATAATATATATATATATATATATATGTATAAGGGTGTGTGTGTTTGTGTAGAGGTAGTCTTAGAGCAGATAATAAAAACCGCGATGCCGGGCCGGTGTTCGACGTTAATTAAAAAACGGAAAAATCTCAGGACTAGTATATAATATATATATATAAAGGCTGTTTGTGATGACGGAGTACAGAGAGAGAGAGCTGTGTACAAATTAATCGCCACGTTAGTGGTTATTAAATATTATACTCGCAAACGGTATATTATAATATCTATCTAATAATAATATGTAGCAGTGCGGTATCTGAAACGAGATTTTATTTTTTAAACCCGATCGAAATACCAACTGTATATTAGTAAAAAAAACTTACGCTCACTGTCTTATGGTTTCAATAGTTTTAATAAAATATTCATCACGATATCATTATGTTTAACATCGACTACAGTTTAACATTCTGATCTTTATAGCTATACGTAGGATTTAACTATAATATAAAAGTGTATTATATATTTAGCATATTATTGTATGTTGCGAGACATTTTTTGTTGAAAATCCGTCGTATTCCAATAACTGACGGCAATCAGTGAGTTGTCTGTCCGTTTAACTGCAGCTGTATCCAAAGTTTATTTTTTGTTTTAATGTTCGTTGTTGGTTGGTTTCTGAAATTCCTTATTTAAACGATTATGGTTCTTTATATTATTTTATAGGCGAGTACTCGACTGAATGTGCTACGCTCAGTGGCACCCAAGTCATATTTTTCAGGTGCAGCAAGAGTGCAAGACATAATTTTAGCCACCCACCAAAACTTAAAAAACTTTACAAAACTCAAAATTGAATGGGTTTTTTTTTGTTTCATTATTTGTTAATATTGGGAAATATTAATGTACCAAGGTATAGTTATCGTCAGACGTCAGTGCTGGAAGTGGTTTAAGCTATATTTAAATAGTGACGAAGTTACTGCATTTAATCATACAAGTGACCAAAAAGTGACCTAACTAAGTATGTTTCCTAACAACTTACTGTACCTAGTTAAATATTTTTCATTGAATAGAGTAGAGTTCTCCCCTTATTTTCAATGTGTAGCAACTGCACTTGATCTATAGTCATATGGTTGGGTGTCACTGGGCCTACGCTATCTATAGATTAAAATAGTAATTGCAATATTCACGTCGTATATTATGTATATCATATATTAATTCCACTATACCAACATGGCCGTTCACACGTGTTTAAATATTTATATCAATACCCGTCGATTTACATTTAGAACTAACTTGGGTTGGGATACTATCGACGCTGCAATAATCCGGTAATGTTAAACTAATACTTACTGCCATGTGCCTGTACATTTTATTGTATAATCGTACTAAGCATAGACACTAATATTTAAGGAAACAAGTACAAGTGGCAATAATAGTCGACATTCGGCGGTACATTTTTAGTGTTCCAATTTCGATCTAAAATTGTATATTTAACACACGATGGCATTTTTCTAAATGTAAAATAAAGTTCTTACAAATACAAAACAATAAGAATATGTTGGGTTATAAATTGTGCTTCCGACTAAGAAATAATTGGAATACTATGTATACACAATGACTTGGACATCTTACAGGTCATGATGTATACTTTAGTGACAACAGTGAAGTTCTAATTTTAAACTATTTCAGTATATTTTGAATTTCTTTATTTTTTTGAGAACTGATTGTAGAATTTAGATTAGAAAAATAAATAAAAAGAAAATTATTTTTTTTTTTTTTTAAACTCCAGAAAAACATTTTTTTTTTAATATTAATATAACAACAACAACAAAGACGACGACGACGACGATATAATACTATAAATATTAAGAAAAACGTCACTTTTGCGATATTATAAATGCCACGCGCGGTATCTATATATGGCACTACGTCTTTTATACACAGATACCTCCATATACGCTCTTGTGTATGATAATATATTATCGTGGTATTATAATATTTTACATATATATATATATTTTGCAAATTTAACCGTCGTAAACAAAATAATATATAATGCATATTATACTCGGATCATATAGTTCGATATTACTAATAACGAGACGATATGACGTTTTCGTGGAAACCGCACACGGCGCGCACCCCTCTCTCTCTCGTCCAACACGATCTCTGAAGTACATAATATTATTATTATTATTATTATTATTTAGGGTAAAAACTTTAACCCCGGTCACAGTGGTCGCTGCGACTTATGGCGCGTGCTCAGCGAGGGCGTACGATATTCGACGGCGGTACGTTTTTTCGCTCGTCTACAATATAATAATAAAACGCATACTCGTCCGAGATTAGTGGGTGTGTAATTTTACATCAATAAAAATTATGAAATAAAAAACCGCTACAATATTATAATTATTATGATGTTGCAGAAAAGAAACAAATTGTTGTGCCATATACACGCATAAATATCGAAAAAAAATCGAATCATTAATACCTACCATTATATTTTTATTGTCTTTTGGAACGTTGGAAGTTTAATCCGGAAACGGACGACGGGAAATCGGGAGAACTCGTTGAACATATTATTGCGACCACGTAGCTTTAAACTTATTTTATATCGTATAGTTTTGATTATAAATAAAACCAAAAAAAAAAAATGTATAAAATATGTTTCTTAAATATAATTTAAAAAAGAAGGAAAAAACAAATCCAAAAAAAATTGAATAATTTTCACGGAATCGTCACAATCTGCACGTTCACCGATACCACTCTGTATACATAAAAACTTCCCGAAAGCCGTATATAATCTCATGGAAGCCGTTTGCATCATGTATGACACGAAATAACGACGAGTTGATGGTATTTTATAATAAAATATTATGTTATATTGTTGCTGCAGCAGTAAATTGTTATTACGACTGGGACTTTGATGCAACGGAATTTTTTCTAATGTTTTAAAACGCAATACTCTACAAATGAAAAAAGTATTTGACGGGATTCTGATTATTTTAATGATGTCTGCTTTTGAGCAGAGCGATGAATGCATCGATTTGTTACAATGATAATGTGTGTTTTTTGTCATCACTTTTTTGGTAAATAATAAAAATAACTAGTAGTGGTTTAAAAACAGAGGGAAAAACAAAAAACAAGTTAAGGATAAACGGTGGGCTTATTTATTTTTATTTTGAATTTGTTTTGCATATTTTGACATATTTAACGCTTACTAGGTCATTTTTCAAGTTTTCACAATCTTTATTTTTAAGTGAACATAGAAACCAGCATATTGGATGAGTGTTAGTGATGACCTAACCTAGTTAGTGGTCACCAACGTGTAGTAGATAATAATATGCAATACCGACTTGTCAACTACCGTTTTCGATACTTCTAAGTTCTATTACATATAATCAATATATAATTGAACGTTCAAGGCAAACTATTACTTATTAAACCGTAAGTATAATAAACATTTATTAACGCATTTGCAGTATGGTGCAGCACGCTTATACAAAGCTGAGATAACCAAAGTTTTTTTATTAAGAATTTTTGCATTTTTGAACAGAATTATTTTAAATGTTTAGGGCATACAAATCCCAGTCATAATTAGTTGTTAGTATATAAGATGGATATTTTAATTACTTATTAAAGTTTTTATGATTTTTTTTTTTTGGGGGGGCATGGCAGAAGCCTTGTTAGCCCTCCCCCTTAATCTAGTTCTGATAATAGCCCGTGTTTGTTAGCGATTTCGACGGCATATATAGGTGTAAGTTTGTTGTTATTGTCGACGTACCGATAGTGGTCGGGATCGACGTCGGTAAGTTTTTCATAATATTATCTACTCGTTTCACATATACCTTCGTGAAAAAACGAAATCCTTCGGGTAATCCGTCGACCGCAATCGGTGGCATAGGTATAACATTATTATGTCGTACGCACATACTGACGAGTATAATATATTAAATAATATATATATATATGATCGACGAGTATTATATTTTATACAATAACGGCGATATCGGCTCCGGCCAGAGGTGATGATATAATATATAGCGACCTACCTATACATATTATATTATATATAATATAACGACGGTTTTTATTTTTATTAAAAATATCGGCAACCGCGCGGTGGCGGCGGCGGATGCGATAAGTCCGCCCGCCGAGCCGAAGATTTTCCGAAAGTCTCGCCGCCGCCGTTGTATTGGATATAATATGATGTATTAAAATAATAATAATAAATATAATAAATAGCAGTGTATAATAATATAAGACGTGTACGCAGTGCCCGTCCCCGCGTGCATTAATAACGACGATGACGAAGTGGACGAAGTAATAATAACGTGGCAAGAGAGGATAACCTTAGTGGCGGTCGACTCATCGTATGGGGTGACGTCGCGATATCGTGTTATTAAATTATTATTATTTATATATATTATACAAAGGATGGATTTTCGTTGCAAGCAAACGCCACATGTGCAAATAAAAAACGCCAAAATGTGATTTCGCACTTGCTAAGCTTATAATATTGTTGGTGTTTTCTCTAATGACATATCATTTTTTTAATAGGTAATGGAAATTATACCTAAATTACAATAATTGATATGAACCAGCTAATTAATTTTTTTGGGTTATAGTTTATAATTTATAGCCACCCGCCCTATCGATCGTTTATATGGCTGTCACCTATAATATATTTGTTATCATTAGGTATACGACATCATATATGATATATAATAATATTATATATTATATTAAATTCTGAGTTGGCGATAATGATAGACTATCATGATTCCGACAAACCACAAAAAATATAATGTATACAATACCTGTAATAATACGTGCGTTTTCCGTCTCGGACACATTGATAAACACGAAAACAAATATTTAAATTCTTTGATACAGTACAGTACAGTACAATAATAAGGTATACTAAATCATAAATTTGGAAAAATTAGTCATATATTGTCATGAGATATTTTGAATACCTCGTGCATGTTAATCGTGGCTAGGATTTATTATGATTTCAAATTAATTATTTCTAATGAAAGTATTAAACGTATTAAACGTATATGTATATTATTATATTTTATATACTCAATGACATTTTCCAAAACATTCAGATGAGTAATTGTATGTTATTTCTATACCTTGAACCTATTCACACCGTTCATCAGTTAAGGCATTATATTGATTTGAAAGTTATAATAGTTATAACAACAATAAATTATACAAACATATAATCATTATCGTAAAAATATATTATAAGAATCGCAGCTCAACTCCCTATTGTAAAACTACAAATACTGTATTATTTTAAATGTTCTCCGTAATTATCTAAATGTTTATTAAAAAAAAAATTGTAACTAATGGCCTTTGTAGCCAATGTAATCTAAGAACAATAAAAAAAAAAATATATATATATTAATAGTAAATGAATGCAATGTTTTCTGCAAAAATGAAATCGTTCTACTGTATTAGGAACCAATGATGAAATCAATTACTTTAATAACAGTATACATAATATCATAAAATATACATAGTAAGCTTCACTCAGAATCATTTTTCGTATTATATATTGATTTATTATTGAATTCAAATTTAACGCAATGCATTCAACTATTTATTACAGTGACGTACACTTACACGAAGTACACTCGAAAATTAAAATTGTACAGCGTAATGGTTAGCTACAACACCCCCCCCCCCCAAAAAAAAAAATAATTATTGAGAAGCTCAGAATAATTAAAATGAAGAAATATTTTACTACTTATAAATTATAATGATATTAATATATTATTATCTATTCCCTATTCGCCGGATTCGCTGATGGGCCACACACGTTCATCTACTGAGTGAGAGACGACAAGGAGAGAGATCACAGAGTCCAACATTATACATCATAAAAACCTACAAAATATGTACAGCAGAACATCGATTATCTGAACTCAATTATTGGGACCGCACCTAGTTGGGATATTGAAAATTGTTTTATTAAAACACATTGTATGTACATATTATTGTGAACATCTTGATATATATTTAATTCATATTATTATAATCCTACATATCACAAAAAAAAACATACAAGTTTTATTATTATATGTATTTACATACATACATATTTAGCACATATTTATGGCATCTTTTTGAAAAATTGTCAATTTTGATTTGACGAAAATATGTGACGTTCGGATAACAGAACGTTCGGAAACGTCAATTGCAGTTTGGATAATAGATGTTCTACTGTATTGCCTAATTTCAGATAATAACTATACAATAATAGCAGTGTGTAGGTACCCAATTTATAAACTGGTAGGTATTTTATAAAGTCATATTTCAAAATTATTTTATCGAAAATTATTTCTCTCTGATGTCAAGGCGTAACAACGCGTAATAATGTATTATCGTAGTAATACAACATAATAATAATATTATGTGGACTTTATTATTTATCAGTATTTTCAACGGGTCCACAAATCGCCACCCTGGTCTCCGTAGACCACATGCGGTACCTACCCACCGCACCCGATCGCATAATAAATATTATTATTTAACAGCAATATTATACCGGAAACGGTATTTGTGACGACGTTGACGTTGCATGTTCTAGACATTGCAGTACGACACAAAAGAACGACCGCTCGCCAGTAACATTCTTGCGAAAAAGGCCATCGCCAAAAATGCCGACGCCCCCGACCGCGACGGTACATAATAGTTTCTTCAAAAGACGACGACGACGGCTGACTCGTTCGGTTTTATAATAATAATATACGCAACGCACTATATTATTATTATTATAATATTCGTTATTGTGCTCGCCGTGTACGCGTATTGCGTTTAATATTATACAATATACATATATTATTATTATAACGACGTTGTGGCTGTTATTATGATTATATGGTCGTAAGAATCTCGTCGCGCCGCGTCTTCGGTATTTTCGTAAGCGGCATACCTCCCACCGCCCTCGGTATTCATGTCGTCTTGCACGAACGCTCGCCGCGTCACATTGTATTATTTATACCTATACCATATTATATTATTATTATTATTATTATATTGCGTATATTATATACAGAGCGAGCACATGTGATATGCGTCCCGGCGTTTTCGAGGGTAGTATTATTATTAATGGCGGCGGCGGGGTGCAAGCGGCACGGGGAGGGCATAATATTATAGAGACGCCGCGGAGGACTCGGAACATTTTTGTTTTTTTTAATATTGCATTCTCGTGCCCGATAACAGCGTGCTTTTGATTTTTCCCAGAACGGTTGATAACTGATAATATATCATCCGCACTCCTAAACTGCCTAGCTTTCGTCATTCGAATTTCGGTGATACAGCGAAAACTTCCATGAGGTCATATAATGGTCAGCTATATTAAACCACAATCACTTACACCCCCAATAACATAATAGCTGTTTTTATTAAATTAATACGTTTTCAATGAACAATCAAAACACCGAAAACACAGTAACGATTCGATCACCGAGACAACACATGACTTTAGCTAATATTTATAACGTGTAGATAACATTTGATGTTTTTTGAAGAATGTATTTTAACCCCACGAGAGTTGTATTATGTACAAACCATATTTTATACTGTTGTATGACAACAAGGTTTTCTCTCAGTGTTCTGTAAATATATATGTTTTTGGAGCTTCCTAACCGGACACCGCCGGACAACCCCCTTCTTCCACGGAAGTATCAACCCCTTTCACTGGAGAATCCTCGATTTCTGACAACGGTTCCGGTCTGATACGGAGATCTCTGGACCCTTTTTGCTGATGTCCAGAGATTCTTCGGCCAGCTCAAGCTGCCAATCACTGAGGGACTTGATCTCTCGGCCAAACATAATTTTGGCTGGAGACTGTCAGGTGTTTCGGTGATCAAGTCCATGCCCCATGGTGCTGTAAATGTTTGCTTCACTCATTCTTCGGATCATGCCATGTAAGTCCAGCATTGAGTGAGCTGCTGATTCCGCCTGTGTATTGAGATCTCGATATTCGACAAAAGCTACCAACCGATCGGTCTATTTACCATAATTTTCAAAATAATTAGCAGAGGAGTAAGAGTAGTGATGGAGCAAAATCCAATTAGGAAAATACAGTTGGAAGGGTCTTAGATAAAATGGTAAAATATAATAAAAAAGGAAATGGAATCTCTTTGAGGAGGTTATAGATATGGTTCGTGGAGGGCTATTATATATCCATAGTAGAAGTAGCACATGTATATAATGTACAATATTACAATGTTTTAACAAGCTACAGATCAGTAGACCTTTTTTGCGTAAAAATCAAGAGCGTTCAATTTTACACGAATCGACGAACCAGAGGCTTGTCGTTTTTATTTAGCTACCTAAAGGTAGTAAGTAATATATAATTTATTTATTTTTGACAAAAATAAAGCTCTAGAAGCACGGGGGTCGCGTGACAAACGGCCCATCTAGTGTTATCGTCGCAGCAGCTCGACTCGCGTAGGCTAATAATATATTTATGTATATTTATTTACTCGGTTTTCGTTGAGACGAACCGAATTTGAATAAGCATGAAGGCTCCTCCGCTATTTGTGTGAGTTTTTTTTGTATATATAATTTTTTTCTTTATCTCGTGCGAGAAAAATCACGCGCTCACACACGTGCGCACGAGTTTGATAATAATCGACCGCGGTGAAATCCGTTTATTTATTGTACTATATTATATGCGCGTTGACGATGTCCCGCAGGCGGCGATATTTGTATACTTGATAAAGACTCTCCGCACGGTTCGTCCCCGTTGAGCCGCCGGCCTATTCCAAGCTGTAATCTTGTTTTCTCATTTTCTATATTTTTTTATAAGCCATTTATCACCCGGTGTATCTCGTGAAATGAAAAACCGTCGTTGTTGTTCGTCATGTTGTCGTGTCATTAAAAATCCTTAAGAAATTCACTGAGGCGCAACTATAATATAATATATAGGTATAAAATCTTTGGGTGGGCACAGGTATCCCCCATGGACGGATAGGCCATTTTTGGACTACCAGGACATTTTAAGAAGGTCCTTTACATGAAAATAAGCCGTTTGCAAGTATATAATTTTTTCATTACTGTACCTGACACCTGTATACTAAATATAACACATTTTATAAATATAATTCATAGACGCTCGTAAAAAATTGTTTTGCATTTAGGAGGAGGCCACCTCTACATTTCCGATAGGCTTATCCACTCACTGGCTATATGACATAAGCACCAGGGTGCAAAAATGACATAATTTGCGCCAAAATTAAAATTGTATACATTTTATATAAGTAGCTATTTAAAAATATTTGAGATTGTCAATAATCGTTAAAATATAATAAATATAAAAATTAATGAAAATAAATATAATTTTAATAAGTTGATTGATTTTTTAATCCAACTTTTTTCACATATTCTATACGACTTATTTCACCATCCTTCCGTTGTAAAATTATTTTTTCGTGAGATATCCTTAAATTTTTGTAAGGAGGAGATTTCATAAATGAATATGTTTCACTTTGACATTTTAATAATACTTCAATAATTACTATATGAATTTAATTTCTGTCATTAATCTATTATTTAATATCTATTAACACCGGTACCCAGGATTTTAGCGCTTTCATACGATAAGACTTTTTTTCTTATCTCATTTTGGCTCTTATGTTTTCCACTGCTCCCACAGGTTGCCCATTCTTTGAGCTATGCTAAGGATATCTAGAATTGCCCAATAGATTTTTTATACTTGCAGGTTAAAACAGATAGGCACTTGCCAATGTCACAAAAATACAGATTAGTTTTTTTTATTCATTTTAATGTATTATAATATTTAATAAAAAATATAAATAATTAATAAAGGATAGTTTTAAACCTTTTTTCTTTCAATTTTTGTACATTTTTTCTATAGATTATATAGGGTTAATATTTTTCTTTATAGTTCATTCTATACTTACAATTACAATATTTTAGAATAGAGAATGTAACAAGTACGTACCTAACCAAGTTTTAATCCTACGCATTGCATAAAATGAGTGCTCACGTCGATCAACATAAACTACTTAAGAGTTACAGTGATAAAGTACAGTAATAAACTACTACAGGTTATAAAGTATTAAGAAGCATGCATAGACTAATAAATATTGTTTTCAGAATTGTTTTCAAAAAGTTGAAACTCAAATAAATTGTCGATAAAACAATAAATAAATCAAAATATAATATATTTGTGTAAAACAGTACATTAATTGTCATCATTATCAATAAGAAAAAAAAACCTATAGGATTTTATTTTAAATTACTATGAAATAAAAGAGAGCCTAAAATCTAAGGTCTCTTAGAAGATGTCACTCAAGCCCACTTCGTTGTGCCGCTTTATATACTTATATTTTAAGCGGAATAGTGGTACATGTTTATCAAATACTTATATAAATTATAATATACAAAATGTATACCTACTCAAAATATAAAAACTCAAAAAGTACTCCAAAAAAATGCAAAATCATTGTTTTAATTCTAAATTTACATAGTAGATATTACGTATGAAATATTAGTTATGTGCTTGGAAAGCAGTGTTTTTGGATGCTTAAAAAAAAATACAATTTACATTATAAATCCGCGCCTTACTCGTATAATAGGTACACACAAATAACGAGAACGCCATAACATTCACCATAATAATTAATCGTATGAACTCATAATGAACAACTTTCGAGTTGTTGTACACTGTATCTACCTAGATGGCTAGATATATATATATTATATATTATAGAACCCGACGGTAGTACGATGGATGATTCGCTTTTGTGAGTTGTTTCAACACACCGACACCGACTTAATTATAATAATAATATATGGGAGAACATTTTCATGCTGTTTGTGATTTCTAAACTCGCGTATTATCACTCCGACTCGATATATTATCGTGCAAGCGTATAATAATGTAAACTCAACCATTATAATAATAATATTATAAGAATAATATTATAAAGTATAATATATATATACACACATATATACCTACCGCGACTTTAGCGTATACGAGAGACGTGCAGTATAAAGGTTCGCTGATCGGCGATGATGGGGTAAAAGGAGCGACGGTAAGACGGTTTTACCGGCACCGAACTTTGAATTATACGCACATTATTATTCAAACGCGTATTACCGCCCCGCCGTTACCCCCCCACGACATCGCAGCCACCCTAGACCTACCCCTTCACGCCACCACTCAGCAATCCTCGTCGTCATCGCCAAACAAACACCACCGGAGCGCCGCAGATATATATAATATAATATTGTTATTATTATATTATTATACATGTGTATAATATGGCGGCGGAGGGCTGCGGTGGAATTACCTACTGCGAGTATATTATGCGATATATCTAATACGTTCTCTGGAAACAATCTTAGTCCGTCAGCGAAATCCCCTCGTCGCGGTCGTATTTAATCTCCAGCACCCATACTCGTATGGAACCCGACGACCAGGGTTTGTAGAAGTGTTAGGACTCGTTTAGATAAATATTTATCTAGTTAATTATTTATTTATCTTTCATCTTATCTAGATAAATAATTAAATGTTATCTAAATATTTCACTTATCCAGATAAATTCCCAAGATACATTTTTTTTTGTAAACATTTTCCAGATTTGTCAGAGAATTTCTGAATTTTATTCTCCTATTGGCTCAGGCACACATTGCAAGTAAACATAACACGGTCTACAAAATATTGCTGCACCTGTAGTAAATATTTTTTTTATAATATTATTGCCTTAGTTATTCTTAATTTTATCGTTTTTTGAAGTTTATGTTTAGTGATAAACAACATGTACTATATTCAGACGAAAACAACCGTATTATACAGGCACCATGTACATAAAGGTTATTTTTTTTTGTAAACATATAATTTAAATTTATATTTTTATACTTAATTATCTGTAATTTATCTGTATAAAATATAAAAATATAATAGTATAAAATGATATTATAAATGTAAATATTTTTATATATTATCTAGTAGGACAATGAATTTGATTTGATTGTCTTTTATCTGTATCTTAGATAAAATAAAAGTGTAGTCATCTAGCCAAAGTTCCAAACTCAAAATAAAATATAATAACTAAAATATCCCAGTACAATAAGTATTTATTATTTTTTAAACTGTTACCTATACAATTCCCAGTACGACGAAGAGTGACCATCGGAAATTCCGTCAGTAAGTACCCGGTGGATAAAACTCACGGTATTATGAGGGGATCAGTACTCGATATTACCCCTACCGCAGCTCAACATGATGTAATCCCTAAACCTTTCCACACACGAAATTGATGCTCTGTAGAAACATAATATTATGAATATTATTTTATATGTAAAAAGTGATTCAACAAGCATGTTCACACCCATTTATCTTTAATAATATTATATTTATTGCAATTCTGATTTTCGGAGTTTGTAATTTATTCCCCTTAAATTTGTGTGGATTGTCCAATATCGATACAAACTCATTTTTTTTTAAACGAGGCCCTCCATTTTTACTAATAAATCGTTAAACATCGTTCATGTATACAAATATTACACTGATATCTGAATGAGTAGTATCTGAATTACTAAACTTTATTGTACCAAAGATAATATTAAATAGTACAAAATAAATGCAGTCCACTGTACATGATAGTAATATAATATAATAGGTTGAAAGACATTAGTATAATGGTTTTGAACTTAAACTTATTAATATTATTAATTATTGTATTAATTAATTAGCATTTTAGCATTGGAAAAATGTTCCTAGTAAAAAAGTACTAAACTAAATATCACAAATAATTTATATTTTATGTAAAACAATTATTATTAAAGACTACTGACCTTAGTACATACCTCACAATTGATAAGGCCCGTGTAATTGATGTGTCAAATTATAATTTAAATGATTTTCAGCAAATATGAACTGTTAGTTTATATGCCTACAAAAATAATTTATAATATTGACGAATTTTGATAATTTTTAATTGCTATAAGAAAAACTTATTAGGAACCTTGTAAAAAACTTGATATTTTTCTCACAAAAGTTGCATCACACATAAGTCGAATAAAAAATAAAAAAGTTGAAACTTTAGCATAATATCTTCTCAAAAATAGGCAACATTTAATCATGTCTACATAATTAAAGCTATCAAACATGAATATTTTGTGAAAATCGAATGTCACTACACTTATTTGATTTTGATTTCAACAAAATAATAAATGTTGAATAAATGTATTATTTAAGGACAAAATTGGGACATACTTAGTAAAACATACTGATGGATTCGATTATTAATTAATATATTTTATGACAATTTATAAATATATAAACTGTACAAATATAAGTTTTAGAGTAAAGTGAAAGTGTTGGAAATGTGACTTATTTTATATTTAAGAGGAGTCAGACCTCCAAAACTCCCTAGCTTCGACATTGCATCTTATACAACGTGCAATATGGATTAAAATTGTTTTGAGTTAACACGATTACCGTTAGCGTATAATTATTAATTTATGTCATCAGTTACCACCAGTAAATTATATCATTATAGTGTCGAACAATATATCATATAATTTATGTATTTTTTCTAGAGTATAACAACCACCTGTATGTTTAAACGAAAAGCTTTTATCGAATCCCGAGACACGCGCGTGTACGAGACGCTTACGAAGCACAAATCGCGACGCGTCTTTTAATGTAATGTCATTACTTCTCAGCGGTGTGACCAGCGGGGGTGTTCAAGGGTTACAATCATCCCCCCTTAAATTTCCCATAGGTATAGAAACAATGGTTCACTATGTGAATTTAGAACAATAGAAAAATAAGATAGGTCTGCTTACAGTTTGCACAAATTAATGGTGGAAGTGGTAAATTATTAGTCTATACTATTCAAAGTCTCGAGAACATGGACTCAACTACTCAATTGGGCAAGCCTACTATGGAACGATGTCTATGTCTATTTTTTAATTGTTTAATAAATATTTTGTCTATCTAGAACAACTTTTCCAAAAACTAATCAAAGTAGGTAGTATATAATATTATTATTAGAGAAAAATCCAGAGCTATAGATATTACAGAAATGTCATGTATGTTACATTTATCGACAACTAAATAGACCAAATAAATTAACGATTTCTTAAACATAGGGCTAATATTAAAATGTTTAAAATATCTGAAGGAAGTTTTGAGGACTTTAAAACTTTTACGATAGCATATTAAATAGTTAAAAGTAATGAATAATATGGTTTTATTACAAGCTTAGAAGTTTGTTGGGTAAACTCAAGTTATGGTGTAATAGTTCTGCATTAAAATCACAGACAACCAAATGATCTAGACAACTTTTACAAATTATAAAGTTTATTAATTTATATATTTATTATTTCATATAAATCACTCTAATCTTTAAGTCATCACATATTCACCACAATTGCTAAATATTTTATTATAGATTCGTACATTAAAGTTAAATAGTTCAGAATTCATTAACTACTCGTTTGATTGTTCAGTTATATACATCAACATTTTCACCATGAATTCATTTATCAAGGGAAAACAGGAGTGAGAACTGAGCAATGAACATGGTTGGTGAATCACCCTATATAGCAAGTATATAATATACATGCGAGTTGTATTCAATCCATCTGTCTGGGCCAGCAGCTCTTAGGTATGGAAATTCCTGGAAGAAATTCCCTAGAATGCTCGAAAATAATGGGAAATATCGAAAATACACTGTTATTAATTATTATAGGCCATACTTCGGTCTGTGCATCATTATTGTTCATTTCGATCTTTTTTCTAAGCAATCGTTCGATTTTCGGTTATGCATCGCGGTTTGCGCATAACCCGTTTATTTCATGTCAAATTATCGAACATCATATGTGCATCAGCATATATTTTAACAATCGAACTGGATGAGATTAGAAATAGTGAGTACCCAAAAGTCGTTTACTAATTTTCAGTTTGAAATATGACGATCGTTATATCCAATTTTTAAATATTAAGTTGGTATTTATGTTTAGAAATATAAACGTATTTTATTACGACAAGAAACTAAGCAACTAAAGTATACAGGTGACTTGTGTTGATGACCTTTGCTCATAAACCCATAGTAGATTTTATCACAATATTTGTATAATATGTATTATAAGTTTATGACCATTATTTAAAATTTAATGAAATTATCGAATTTATTTTCTATTTTATAAAATATTTATTTTTGATTTATCCACTTATTAATACGACCTGAATAATTATAACAAATTGATGAACTTTCAAGTTCAATTAGATTTTGTTAAGTATTAAAAGTTTTTAATATGTGATGTAAATGGTATTTTTCAGTATTTTTCATCCCCTTTATATTGTTTGATAATATAATATGTTGATGTGCAAACGATGTACAATATTTAAGGTTAAACAGGTAAACAGCAATAATTAAAAGTGTAAGATACCAACTCAGTTTTTTAATAATAGTTAAACCTTAAATTATATAAAAATGGAACGATTCATATTTACTTAGTAATACCTATATTTTATTTCAACATTATTGGTTATAGTATAATTAATAATATATTGTAAAATATCATTTAACTTAAGACTATAAAAACGACGATATAGAAGATATCTTATAAAAATAATAGCTTGATTTTTTGTTCGTAATCCTATGAACGATTCGTTTCCTGAGACACTGGGAATTTGTGATAGTGCCGACCAAACTAACCCTTCCAAATCAATGTAAGTATAATTTTCCGCTTGTGATCCGACTGATGATGTGCATTTTAAATTTAAACGTAGCGAGACTCCCTGTGAACAACTTGCTCATCGGATATATCGATTTCCAGGACGGTTTCGGAAGACACAATATAAAGTCGTCAATAATGTCGAAAAAAAACTCGTCATGTCCTACACCGCTTAGATCCGTTTAACTTATCGTAGTATATACCAGAGGTTCTTAAAATGTTGTAGAACACCGACCCCCGATGAAATATTTTTAGAAATCGCGACCACCTGCTTACCAATTTTTTAAAAAATATCTCATATTAGATATGAGTATTGGGGACCCCCGGGGGGTCGCGGACCACAGTTTGAGAACCACCGGTGTATTATATTGTATAAGGTGGACAATATTATAATGGACGCCGTCGCACAGTAATAATAATATATTTTGTCGTCGGGTTTTTTTTTTTTTTACCCAGTTGTTCGCCTTGCACTCGTCGACGACTGCCTCGCGTATTATACTCATAGGCTGTATTATACGCGGCGATGAGCGACGGGGCTCTGTAATCCGGAAAACAAATGTCCCGCGATACCGACTCCGCCGCCGCCGCCTTCGAGATTTGCATAAACAGGCGGGCGTATACATTATAATATTATTATATCGGCGGCGGGTGAGATAACTGTCGTGAAAATCCGCCGCGTGTTTATTTGCCGCGCACACCTATTGACGACTATCCCACGGTCGTGCGGGTGTGCATAACATAATAATACTCGTTCTATTATTATTATTATTATTATTATTATTGTTATTTTGTGCATAATACAATATTATGTGTCTATAACGCTGATAAATATTGTAATGATATTACGAGATAAATCTCCTTCGCGGCGCGCGCTTAAGCCGTCGTCGTCGTCGTCAGCATTATATACTCGTATACTGTTATAATGTGCATGTTGTCGATTCGTTTACCGCGATCCGTCCGTGAACGTCTGTGCTCGAAACAATACGTCATAATAATATGTATAAACGTCGTATATTATACGATATTGATATGATATAAATCTCACTCCACGCCTGTCATCCGTAATATAATAGCTGATGATAAGATAAAACGAGTGAATTATAATAATTATAATACAGTGGACTCCGATTATAATAGACTCGCGGATATAAGATTCAGTCGCTTATCAGATTCGAAATCGAATAGAACGGTTCGGACGTATCATACTCAAAAAATGCGGTTTTATAATACTTGCCACTTCAGTTATATAACAGTTTTAAGACGGGTAAAAACCGCAGAAAACAAACTTTTTTGGTAAAATGTATTTAGAAATTATTACTCATTACTGGATTCTATTTATGCCCAATAATATGTAAAAACAACACATTTTATCGAGTTTTAAATTTTTAGCAACTATATCGTTGTTGTAGTTTAAGATACCTACACTTTCAGGCGCACCCCAATTTTTCCACGAATAATGCATAATATATTCCAATTCTAATTTATGGAATTTGTTATCACTCTTAAGAACTCTTTTTCAAATTATTTGAAAAAAATATTCAATGTATAGGTAGATAAAAAAATATTATTAAAGGTGCATTTTAGTATATTATATTGTATACAAAGAAAAAATTCCGTTTAAATCGTATAACAGTAATACACAACTAATATGTTATAAAATTTTCAAGACTTATGAGTTATGAGTAAAAAAAAATATTTAGTTCGATAGTTAACTCTAATAGGTATTTCAATGAAGATTAAATCTTGTAAACAAAATGCACGTGTATCAAAACAATTCATTACCAAATGCATTTCTTAAAATCGTTGAGCTTTCTAAAATTTCGGAAATCAAAATTTGAATTGATTCCTTATTAAGGGAAACAATAATGGGGGTGAGCATGCTTGGCGATCACACTGTATATACAATGAATGTGCCCTTGCTCGCATTGTCGCAATGTTCTGTATGATATTAATATTCTCATGCTATATTCTAATGCAGGAGTGATATAAACATTTTTTTTTTAAATCATCAACTAAAATATATTTTTTGATTGAATATTGCATTGTTTATATTATACAAGTACAAAACGCTATTATGCAATACGTGACCGTCCATTTTAGACGGAATATTTTGACTACCTATTAATATTATTAAATGATTATTGTACATTTTTGACATTATTTTAATAAATTTATTTATTCGATAAAATTTATTGTTATTAATACCTAGGTACCTTTTATTTTACCCGCTCGTTTCTGGTGTAATTCACGTGTACAGCTCATACAACCGACCTGGAAATGTTTGGGGAGAAATTAACTCACCTTGGCCGGAATATACGATCGTATAAACATAAAAAAAAAAAAAAATTACCACGATTTCCCGATCAACTTTGATAGCATCCGCGATCGACCGCGTTTCGCCGCCGCCGTATAATAACGGACAGGATTCTCGTTTTATTTTTTAACCGATGTCTCCGGCGACCGAAACATAGACACCTAAATATTATGATATTGTACGTTTATTGTGCACGATACATATATATATATATATATATATATATATGGAGAGAGAGAAAGACAGAGAGAGACAGAGAGATGAGACCCATTCTTGTATTAAATGGACGCGAGTCTCAAATGGCCCGTGCCCGGTCGTAATATAGCAGCAGTAACTTAAACCTTCGCGAATACGGCGTGCCTGCTATATTCACGGTCGATTAAACGCGCAATAATATTATATATAAATCTAAGTCCCCGCCGCCGAGTGCGTCTCGTGATATGGTACAACACCTATCTATCGCCGTCGAAGAATTTCTGGAAATACTGAAAAATAAAAATCGCATTTAACATAATAATATAATATAGTACCCATGGACCCAAAAAAGGGAGGGAGGTTCTTAGGACGGCTTACTCCTCCAAGGGAAATCTCAAACCCTCCTCGGGATATTCTACTTCTTCAATTTAATAAAAATGTTTTATAATATAATAGTCTGTAAGCAATAGATACAATATTATAAATGTATTCCATTTAATTATATTCAATAAATTATTAGTTGTTGGTGCGCTTTTGTTTTGCCATCAAAATTATGTCAATGTTTTGTTACTGGTATAAGGTATTGTTAGACATATAAATAGATTGTCCTACAGTTAAGACGGACGCTGTTGAATTCTAAACTATACAGTGAGAGCTGACAAACGACAGTCGTATAATTGCAATTTGGAAATTTAATTCACCGTATTTTATGTGAATAATTAATTTAACTTGTAAAAAGTTGTCGGTAGTGGTTATTATTTGGAATTTTTAATCATATTATAAAGTAAAAACTGTAAAAAATCAGCCACCGATGTAAACATAATATGAGAAACTACCAATGCATACTAACTATCTTCGTATTATGTGTCTCAACAGGTATCCACTAAAAATGTTTATTTTACACTCAAGTTTATTTTATTCACATACATATTATTAAATTATATTATAATTTAAATGTTAAACAGGTTATTTCCAAATCAGCTTTTACTATGTTTGACATATCTTTAATATGACAAATTCGTATTATACGTACAATACTACTTATAATACTATAATTATAAATAATTTGTGCATTTTTGAATATTGTATCATAAATAAACTGTATAGGAGTGTATCACACTATCAATTTGCTCTTAATTCCTATAGTGTTCAAGCCCTAACCATCGAGGACCATAATATTTACGCCACTGATATAGTATATCAAGAGCCAAGTGCGCATCAATGGTCAATACATTGATTAGCAAAATTATTTTGCTGCACGTCTGCATGCGTAACTTCAAAACATATAATATACCTCTGTACTCTCTCAGTGTCTCGATTAATGATTATTGTTTTTCGTTTTTTATAAACAATACATTAAATGATATATCATTAGCATTTACTTATAATATGCATTTTATTAAGTACAATAATGGCAGTATGGTACATGATTTTATAATTTTACTTAAATGTTTTCACGATCCTGCAAAATGGTTGTACATTTTATTCTACTAATAAATAGGAAGTAGGTAAATTCAAATATTTAACAATGGAAGAAATATTCAAATTTGTTTACTAAGTAAGCTTCAAGTTTAAGTGACTAAACAAGCATATTTAAATATAATTTATTCTAGATAGTATATAGAATTGAATCATTTTTGGTTTGTAGTCTGAGTTTAGTTTACATTAGTTATTTACATGCATGAATATTTATGATTGGATTAGAACAGTTTTAAATACAAATATTACATTATGCTATTATATATACATATATATTATGTATATTGTTAATTATTACATTTTACATTTTTGATCATTTTTCTACATCTATAAATTGTATAGAAATGATTATTTGTATTTTGTACTTTTTAATATTATTAGATGCTTCCCAAATATTACAACTATGCATATTGAAAAAATTACCGACCCTTAAACACTTCTACTCGATGGAAATACCCATTTCTCTCTTGCACGCCTTTTTATAGCAGATTTGTGTAGACGAATATCGAGTGACCTATCCATATTTATAATAATTAGTCACACTCGTCACACTACAAGTGAATTAATTAATACACCTAGGTTAAAAAAAAAACATAGTTATGTTATAAACTGTTTGATTTACAAACGACAAACCGATATAAGGACTGTCGGATCGGCTTGATCTGAAAATCACAAATATTCGAATCTAATTAAATACCTGACTGATTGGTTCTCAAATTGAAGTAATATATAAATAAATAAAAATGTTCTATCAATAAATTGTTCATGTAAAATTACAAGTTTTAAATTTTATTATACAATTTAAATTTCAAGATTTATTATTAGTATATTTTTTAATAATAAATAAGTTAAGGTACAAATCATGAATTTACCTATTTTGTGGTTTTTGATTTAATATCGTGTAAGCCACATAAAATAAGTATTAAAATATTATTTATTTCTAAACAAATATTATTTTGAATGCTTATTTTTATTCTTTTACTTGGTAATGAATTAATGACTATAGTATAGTCGTTCGAATAGTGTAAAATATAATATTATTGAAAATTGAGTATTTTGAATCAAAAGATTTATTTTTTATTTTTGTTAAATTTTTGTGTTGATTTACAATTGAAATGGATTTGTCATTTATAACGTACCTATTCGTGATATAATGTTGCCGTAAAAGTTTGTAAAAAAAAAATCGAATTACATTTTGAAAAATTACTTATAATTATAATATACATCGTACATTTATTTCGTAGAATGTTAATCATATTTCAGAAGTTACATTTTGCATTTCACCACCACTCGAAACTTAAATCTCGTCAGTAAAATGCTTGGCGTTTTGGTGATTAAACATCTCCAGAGCAGAGTGTCCTCCCTCGATGACAGGCATCGACATCATATTATTCACCGTGATTTGAAACGTACGCTTTTCACACCTTTATTATTATGTCGCCGAGGTGTCTATATTATGCAGTTTTGTAGATGCATGCACTGTGGAGGGGCTTGAAGGGTGAGGGGGACGACGGCACACATGGTTTTGCCCCAGCCTTGGCTGACGGGGCGGGGACGACGATGAGGGCGACCTGTTGTGGTCGACGACTTTCCGCCGAGTAAATATTATTATTTTGACTGTATATAATTGTATACGCGTGTATATTATAAAGGATATTATCGTATTTTAAGTCGCAGTTGTACCCGAAGATTTGAATACCGTCGAAGAACTAAAGATGCGAAAATCGCGTGGCCCTGCAGCACCCGAATTAATCCCAACCCTTAACGCCCGCTAAACCCTTCGAAATACTTTACTTTACAACCCGCCGAATAGCCTCGAATGACGTTCCGCCCGAATTGACCCGAAAGCAAATATCGGTTAACCGCGATCAACATTTCGGATTCAACGGATATTATACGTGTTCATGCGTGCTTCGAGAATTAATAATAATAATAATATGTAATAATAAATAATCATTTACGCTCGCATATATTATAACAATGCGTATGTACAATATTTTGTTTAACTATATAATATCATGCACATAAAAAAATTCGAAAAAATCAATAATTTAATATTTAGTGTTTTAATAGGGGTTTTTAGAAATTAAAAAACGTATTATAGTACGCTACTTTATACTTTTCCTCGACAAGGAAAATCTATGAATCGTAAATAATAGGTTTTTGGGGAATATTTACGGTAAAAAAGTCGTGTCCAGTCCAAAAACATAATTGTTTGTTAAAATAATTATTGGGCAAAGATAAGAAAAAATCCAGATGAAAACCAATTTAATTGTAAAAACTTTATGTTAACCTACACAGCGATGTACCTATATTGCCTATATGTATCGCCATATTACCGCATTATTTTTTGATGGCGATCACTAGTAAACAATTATTATGATTCCTAGAAGTTTGGTTCATGCATATGACAATATTACTATACCAATTTAAATCAGAGTTCCTCGTAAATATATTAATGAACGCTAATCATTGTTTTTGAAAATCATTTCATATCTATACAAAAATGTTGTTAAAATCAAATAATCGTAAAATGGTTTTTTTTTATTGACAAGATGATTTTTATTTGCAATTCTTCCTTTACAGAGGCCAGTAATCCTACGCTCATGGGAATCACGAATTAATGGCCTTTCAAAAGTGCTCTTAAGAATAAATGTTTGACCTTAAGATTACATGTATATCATATAATTATTCACCCGAAAATATCCGAAATAAATCAAGAATAAACCCTAATAAATATAATATTTCGTATTTTAATTATAGGAGAAATAAAAATAATTATTGGGAAGCATAAGTAAAATAAAACCAAAAATAAGACAAATTTAATTTTAAAATGTTTTTTTATTTTAACCTACACAGTGATGTACCTATATTGCCTATACGTCACGCCATATTACTGCATTATGATAACATAATTAGTTTATAATTTTTTTTTCACCATATGATTTTTATAGGCAATTTTTTCATATGAGGGCCAGTCCTACGCTTATGATGGCAATCACGGAGAAATTACCTTTACAAATAAGTGGTCTAAGAGATAAATGTCTGATCTTTGTAAAGCTGTTCTACTTCATGAACCTTCTGAAAACTCATATTATCCTAAACAACGATCACATAGATAAAAAGTAGAAAAAAATAAACGTTGAAAAAACAATTGGTACCTACATTCCTACATTTCTCCGTAATATAAATCGTTCGTTGGGAATTCGGAGACCGTTTATTTAACTGGTAATAATATTAATTCAATGGACTGAGATTCGAACATTTAACGTCAGGCATAAAATACAACTTCGTATTTTGTTAACACAAAGTAATTATGTAATTCAATGTTTTATGCCACTCGTTGTAAATAAAACTAAGAAAGTATATTTCAGTTTAAAACAATCAAAAATTACTCGAAAAATAAATCTACCTGACGGTAATATTAAAAAAATAGGACTGTGGATTTAATTTCATTATTTCAACTTAGTTACGCGGGTATACGTTGTTTTAAATAACCAATTTTTTACGTAGAAAAAGAGTATTTTGTGTATTATACAATTTGTATCTATTTTTAATTAATTTTTTTAAATTTTCTCGCTTTTGTTTTTATAATTTTTTTAATTTGTAGTTATTAGTTTTGACAAACTAGTGATCACGAAATTAGGCACATATGTGTTTCATTTCTTGTTAGATTTGGTCATACAATCAAATAAATATAATGAATCAAACATATGTCATCAGATATTATTTATATAAGTACAATAGAACATTAAAATAATATAAAATATTATTTTTAAAATTTTAACGAAGAGCACAATAGATGTATATATATATATTAATTTATTATATAATATATTTATTTGTTTACATTCTGACTGTTATTCATGTACAAATGCATTTTAACAGTTACAATTGTATTAGTGCATATTATATAGGATTTACAGCGATGATAAAATGTTTTTTTTCTATAAAGTTTAAACGGTCGCGGTGGTGGTTTGTAAAGATATCCATAATACAATTTCGTTAGTAAGTTTACCGCAAAGTTGACGAGAGTTTTATAAGATTATTATCATCATCGCCGTATGAGAGTTTATAAGATGTGCCCGGTCGGAGGGTTTTAAAAAGTCGAAAAGCAGTCAGAAAAGTTCACACTTTATAATAATACGACAAAAACCGAATCGCTACCGCTATAGCAGTATATCCTTACAAATGTACAATAAACACATTGCCGTACAAGATACTCCCTCAGCCGCGTTCGTACATATCCAAACGCGCAAATATATATTCGTTCACACACGCGAGTGTATCAGTTAATTACACGTTGCGCGGCTTAAACGTTTGTATACACAAGTCTTGGCGTTTGGATGTCACACGTGTTCAAACACGCGTGCTCGACGCACATCAATCGCCACGGTTTGGGTGAGCAAATAATATAATGTGCACAGAAAGATGTGTGTGTGTGTTCTGAATCTGTGCGTCACACGTTTTGTTCACGTTACGTACCTGTTAACAGCAGACCGTTTCATTTCCAACGAGAAAATTAAACAATAACGACGGTTTTCTCGAATGCACGTGATGCGGTGGAGCCACCATAGCCAAATTCTTCGAGGAACGGATTGTTTCGGAAATATTCCCCTACTCATCGGGGGAATTATCCCTTCAAAATGAAATGCAATCCAAATGAATACTGCATTTTGTTTTACGATTGCGGATGATACACTTAAAAAGAAAACCAGGAAATTACAATTTCTATTACACAAAATTAAAATTTTACATTTTTAAATTAGTTTTCCCACATTTTTTAATATCAATATACATATATCAGTCTCTACATTACGTATTATTTCATATCCTTCCTCCCCTCGAAAAACTCCTAAACACGCCATGATACCAGTGGTTCTACTTTTGTAGAAAACGGATCTCTGATGAAAGATTTTTGGAAACCGAGGACCCCTTAACCAATTTTTCATGGTATCATAATATTATAAAAATGATTTTATATTTAAAAATACAAATTATACCTCGTCACCGATATAATAAAGATAAAATAAACTCCACGACAAAAAAGACAATAATAATATTCCAATAATATTGGAATAATGTACTCATGTCACTTACTTATGTTATATTGTGTTAATGCCTCCGCGGACCCCCGACATGAGTATTTCGGATCCTCTGGGGGGCCGCAACCACAGTTTAAGAACCACTGGTATATAGTATTCCTAATAATAGGTGTGTGCGTGAAATGTGCCATATTATTACGCGAATAGTGAACATTGTAAAAAATATCTTATTTTTGTAACCCCTTTCACTATGTCGCAGTAGTACAACAGGAACGCAAAAATCCTGTCACTGCGATGTAATTAAATGACCCTAATATCCTATTACAATGTCTCGTCGCCAGCACCAAATTGACTTTGCGGCAACAGGAAAACCCGAAAAATAAAATCATCTCCAGTGAGTGTAAGTACACTGCAAGATCCGTTAAAAGTTCTATATTATGCGTTTATATATTAATATGTTACGTTGAAATACTTACGAGAAATCGGAATATTTCAAAAAAAAAAAAAGCAAACGTTATATTTGAACTGCCGATTTTGCGAAATCTGCAAGGCCCTTTAAAAAAAAGAAGACTGAACAATCTCAGTGATATAATGTTATACTTAGGGTGAGGAAATTTCTGGGAACTAAGTATGAAATTGAAAATTGTTTACAAATCTTTGTCATATTGATGAATTTCGTCGGAATCGTAATTTAAAATAATGTGACCTGCACGTCTCTTCAATTTTTTGTTTTTTTTACTTCCGTAAGAAAAACGTATAAAGAACCTTGATTATTCATTTTTTAAATTTTTTTTCCTAGAACTTGGAAGTAAAAATGTTATCAAATTAAATCGAAAAAACTAAAAAAGTTTTAATTTTGTTTCCCTAATGGGTACTCTGTGTAACATATAATTTTTTTATTGATTTACTTGGGGGTTATGCCCACTAGTTGACTTGCTCAACAAATCCCTTTAATCTTTTTTTTGTGAGCTGAGTTTATAACTTAAATCAAAAAATCTGCGGTTAATAAAATAACGGATATTTGGTTTTTCACATCAGGTGCATCATCTTGTGACGACCAATTATTAAATAATATAAAAATTCGTAAACCATTTATTTGTACGCAGGTGATAGGATTGGTTTTCCACAGATCTGATCCCTCCCTCACCCTCACATATAAAAGTCATGTAAACGCCACTTGGGAGAAAATTTCAATAAATTGTATTCCTTCACTAAACAATTTATGTTATTATAATATACAGTACTTCCTCGTTAACACGACCTCGGTTAACACAAATTATTGGATAACGCGAACCGGTTTTTCGGTCCCGAGAAAGGCTCTATACTATAAGATAGGGTTTTTTTTATTTCCTCGGTTTATACGAATTATTTCGGTTAACACGAAACTCGAACAAATTTAGATACCATATTTGGTTTGGTTTTGTTGATTAACACGAACAGAAAAATGTCAATCTGTACATATGTATCTATTTTCGTTTTATTACTCGTATTAATCTTTATAACACAGTTTTATCGATATCCTATCTTATCCCTACTATGTATGTACATATTTTCTATTTTAGGTACATACATATGTATACATGTGTACATTTGTATGTGTGCAATCTAGTTCGGCGATAATCTCTATCGTTTAAACTAATAATTGCTCTATCGATCAGTTGGTCAGTTGACTTTGTTGGTGTCGTTGGTGATTGACCAAAATGCGTAGCGTAGTAATTAATTAATTTAAAAATATTTCAAATTTCAACGTGAGTTTAAAATTAATTTTTTTTTTTTGAAAAAATGTATTAAAAATATATCTTTATATATGTAATGTAGCGTAGTAATTAATTAATTAAAAATATTTCAAATATTTGTCTATATGTAGTATGTATGTACCAAAGTAATGTAAGTACATTGATATTTTGAAGATAACATAAATAAAAAAAAATTATTTGAGTGTAAAATAACGTATTAGATTTAACCTTCTCTGATAACACGAATAAATTCGTGTTAAACCTATCGGTTTACACAAATCTTTTTAACACAAACAGGTTATTTTGTGGTCCCGTCGTGTTCGTGTCAACGAGGGAGTACTGTATCTCGTTGATTTATACAAATAATCTACCAATATAACATTGTGTTATAAATCAAAAATACTGAATCAAAAATCAATTTTCAGTGAGCAAAAAAAATTCTGTATCAATCGATAACGTTTTTAAAATTGTATCAAATTTGATTGAGAGCTTTTAAAACAAAGCATTAAGCTTCTACTTCTAATTAAATAAGTTGAGATCAAGGATATGCGCTATGCGGTTTCAAAACTAAGTCCACTTTAAAATGTTTACATTTCTTGCAATTCAAAATATCATAAAAGTTTGTAAAGTTTGTAATTTTGCAATAAATACAATTACTAAAACTTTAACTTATTATTCATTATAATATCACTCTCTTATTACTTTTCAAATTATAATAATTATTGTAATACGACTATTGAATTATATGATAATACGAATAATATGAATGTCCATTTTTTATTTTTTATTCGTCGACATTCGGCATTTAATGCCGGTCGCGAATGTTTAAACAATCAACATTAATAGTATGTACACACATTCACCTGTAAATTAAGGAAATTCAGACTGAATCACGGTGATCACAAATTTGCTTGAACAATTATTTGGTATTTCATATTAATTGTTGTTGTTAATAATTTAAGCTGTTGTGTCGGTTAATGAGGAGCATTTTCCCATTATTATCGTTATAGTATATTATAATTATTACACACACGACACAAAGCAATATTATGCGATCGTCGTTACAGTCGTGTGTACGTTGCACGTGTACACTATACAGGCGTAGACGGACCAGATTTTGCCGTCCGATGCCATCACTGAATAATCGCACTGATTAATTATTAATTATTGTAATAATTATCAATATTAACCGCTACTCTTGCCACCCGAGCACTACTATTGCTGCAATGCAACCTCCACTAACTACTTCACCCCATCTATCGGCTCATTGGATATAGTATTATTATTTAATAGCATTACGATTTGGGTTCAATTGACATATTATAGACGTATGCGGACATCATATTGTGTGTTGTATTGTCAGAATATATTATGACGTTATTATTGTACTCATTCAGAGCCCTAGGTATTGAGCATTTTTCAGCCCCCTAAATATCAATATTTTTACATTTATTTCATCAGCGATTGAGCGAATCAGAGATTCTGTGAAATGTCCAAAACATGTTATCAGCTAGGTACAATGTAACTGTTGCGTCCCGAATACTGAATTGTGTTCCTCGAGTTTTTTCCGGGTTACACGAGTTGTGCCAGGTGGATTTTAAATTAAATCAAATTCAAATCGAGAAATTCTTACATTATTAAAAATATTTATATTTTTTGCACAAGAGCCAATGTTGTTTCGTCATATTTATAACTAATATAAATTGAAACTAAAAATTTAACATTGGAAAATACATAAATAAAACAATTTTTATATATTCATTGTTATTTCAACTGACGAAACATCATATTTTATTCTTGTGTAAAATATATTATGTAAAATATCTATAATATTGGGTTGGACTAATGTCTTGATTGGAATTTATCAGCACACTAGTTGTGTAATCTTACCAAAAACAGTTTTATTAATTAAAAAATGAAGAAAAATCGAGAAAAATCGTCGGGACCCACATCATGTAGGTACCCCACTTTTTTCACCGGGACACAACTCGTGTACCATACATTTTGTTGGGACACAACTCGTTAGCAGCGACTGTAACAATTCGTTTTAAAAATAATGAACCTACTAATTTAAAACCGTTATTCAACAGTTGAAAAGCCTAAATTAAAAAAAATATTCATTACTATTTATAAAATATTTGGTATTTTTGGTCTTGCTTCGGAGAAATCGTCAGAATGTGCAGGGCAGAGTAAATGGTATATAAGTAATAATATGGTCTGTGGTGTTGGATCGCAAGACCCGAGGGACATGCATATTGTATAGTCGTGAAAACAATATTTCGAGGCTACCGTTCAATAAAAATATGCAAAATATTTATAATAACTCTTTTTTGAAATGATTTAAGATATTTTTTTTATCTTTAGCTTCTCTTTTTGATCAGCATCGACCTATATAGTATTATACATTTATTTATTAACATTATACGTGTAACATAATATGATTATACCTACACAGAGTATTGTCATATCGAACCAAAAATTTAAGTTTTAAAATATTATAATACGAAAGCAACATGATTTTTACATGATTTTGGATTATTTTTTTCTTTGTTATGTTTTTTCAACTCACCATTTCATTTACACTGTAAGATAATATAATAATATTAATATGAAAGTATAATAAAAATAATTTGATATTTTTTTTTTTTTTTGTTTTATTTGGAAATTTTCTCGAAAGGTTTGTTAGTTGATCATATATTGATGTTCCGCAATTTTGTAAATTACTTATGATTCATGTAGAGGTCCTATTTAATTATTAATTTGTTGTATTATTGGTATTTGAAGACTAGTTATCAGCCTAGAACATTATAACGTTACTTAAAAAAAAAACCCATTAGACCAAATATACATTAATAATTTAAAAAATAATAAATAGTGATGTTAGCTTGTCAAAACCTGATTCATATTTCATATATAAACCTTTACCTTTTTCTACTTGACTGAGTATGCATTGTATCCCAGGAAGACATTTTAGAACGTATTGGGTTGTTTTTTGGTAAAATATATTAATTGAGTCTCGTACAATTTATAATATAGTACTAATGTTTTTGAAGTAAGTAGGTAAATAATTGTGTCCTCGAAAAAAGGTCATAGTCGTATACTACATAATTTCCGGCCAGGGTATTTTTGAAACGTACGTAAATTGAGTCCTGGTACATTTGAAAAAAAAAACGCACAAAGTGATACATATTATATTAATTTGAGATGTCAGGGAATAAAAAGTAGAAAAAATTATGGGAAATTATACTCATACATAGTATATGTACACAAGAAAAAATAAAAGACTTGCGAACAAAAAAATTACTCGTTTAAACTTAGTGCGGGAAAATGATCATATTATACATTTTTATCAATTTATTACTTTATAACTAATTTGTAATAATTTATTTTTTAATCATAAACAATATAGGTAAACAGCATCAGCATCATTATTAATACAATTATATTTAATTACAATACTATTTACATAAACAATGAAAAATGGGGCGCTTTTAAATACAGAGTCAATCTTTGAACCCGTCAAACCCCTCTAACTTCGAAAAAAATGACCTTATCATTTTTACAGACTAAGTACTACATGTAAAATAAATGATTTTCTGATATAATTACAAATGTATTTTTAATTAATTTTGAAAAAATTATTAATTGATAAGATATGTGATGTATAACTTTTAAAATTATAAAAAATAGTTAATTTATTATGTAGGAAATTCAGTTATTTAAAACAGTAAATAAATGTAATGTCGTACAGTCAAACATTTAAGCACTGAACTATGCTTAACAATCAAAATATTCTATACATCTGTAATATTATTTACATCTTTAAACAGTCATAATAATGATGGTCTGAATATTATACTTTTATAAGAACTATATTATCACGGAGTCGCATAATGCGTATGTGCGTTAATGTATGCATAATACTGCAGTTGAAAGTTTAACGGTGTTCGTATTTATATTTCAACCAGATCTATAAAAACGCGCAGTATAATAACACGTCATTAAGTATAAAAAATAAAATGACTCAATTGAATTTTTTTTTTAACCCAAGTGCTGACTATATCGGTATTTTTTGCATTTATGCCCTCAATTACCATAATATATTGTTATTCAATACTGGGCAAATTAACTACTTTTTTTTCTTAGCATCTGTTATTTAAGATAGGTACCTATTATAGAAAAACGTGAGTCACGTTAAAAGTTACTTTTCTTATTTTTTGCACCCAACTTGTAAAATGTACAAGTTAAATAAAAAAATTAACTTAACCTAGTTAAAAATCAGTTGTAAATACATTATAAATATATAGGTACACACAATATTATTATTATTATTACTTGTAAGTCATAACCATATACATAGTTCACCTGTTGGTTATATTTTATTTGGTAGGTAGTAATTTCACATATTTAGGATAACGTTGTATTTATAATACAATATTTTATGACACTATTGAAACACATTTTAATAGTCAACAATATTTTGAAATTCTAAAATTTAATTTGTACTCATTATAAATATAACATAAGATATGATATTTCCGATTAATATCTTATTATTATTTTTTTTTTTTTAATTATCAATAATTTGTGCAAAATGAAATATATTTTTAATAAATAGGGTTTATAAATTATATTAAGAAATAATATACTTATCTTATATGACTATAAAATTATTTAAATGATTAGTATCTGCATATCGTTGAAATATTTAACTGAGAAGTTACTTTTAATTTAAAATAGTAACTATTATAGTATATACCTAACTTAGTTAAAAGCAAATCTTTAACTTAATTTTAACTTTTTAGCTCGTCAATCCCCAACCAATTTTTTCTTCATTCAAATATTGTACAGGACTCAATTTAGTATTCAAAAAGAAACAGTACAATAATCAGATATGATTTTTTTTTTCGGTCAACATGTATAATTTGGGATTCAAACATTAAATAGAAGTTTTATAATTTTTGTAACAATAATCAAGGTACATAAACTAAAGTCATTTTCTTTGTACATCTACTATACTAAAGCCATTTATAGAGGCTATATTATTTTAATTATTATATTTTTAATAGTTACCTACATCAATTTTTATTTAGGACATAACTGGTATAGCTAGTGGTATAATCAAATTGATATACCAGACTCCATATTGTGTTTAATACAGGTATCAACAGTATAACCGAGAATACGGTATTTTCGGTTACTATTGCCGAATTATGGTAAAATAACTGTATTCTCAATATCGGTACCTATATAATATACGTTAAAATATTTTATTTTTTTAGGACGTATAAATATGTATTTTAATATTTGTAATTGTATTTGTTAAGTTATTTTGTAGATACATGTAAATAAACACTATTTAATAAACCTTATTTATACAAGCACTGAACACAATACCAAAACAACTCCGATAGAAACGTAAAGCATTATAATAGGAGCATTAATCAGTGTCGTCCTGGGACGTACTTGATTAATGCTCCCAAAAAAAAAAAAAATTTAAAAATGTCAAGTATTATGTTTTTACGTGGACACGACCTGGTCATTGCGACCGGAAAAATTTAAAAATAGCGTCTGTGTTGTACTCTTTTTATCCCACACCTATTGGGATAATAACAATATAACCATAGACGTAACCAGGTTGTCGTTATAGGTACGGTCGGTGACAAACGTATTTTCCAAACGTAAAATAGAATCGAGAAGAAAAAAAACGAACTCGTCTGGTGGTCAACGGTGCACCGGTGCAGCAGCAGCCTCCGGTAATTAGCCCGTGCTGCGGTTCTCCTGCGGTACGCGTTATTACACTCGGATCTATAAACGGATCGCAAACAGAGAGATCGCCTCTCTCGTGTCCAGAGGCGCTGGAGATCGAGCGGCCGGGACGATGCGTCTAATAATAGGAATCGGTCGTGACGCGTTATTATAATAGGTCGCCGGCGGCGCCGTGGTCGGTGCGCGAGTCCGTCTTAAAATAACGCCGCCGCGTGTACGTGCGCGAAACGGCGTCGGGCTCGCGCGTACCGCCGCCAATAGGTCGCGAGCGGTCACACGGCCACGGTATTATAATATTATCGCCGTCGTCATCGTTATCATCGTTGTCGCGACATAATATTATAATCATAGAACGTATTCACTCCGACACGACTTCCGAGATCGGCGCGCTCGAAATCGTCGTGGTCGCGGCCACACATCGTCGTCGTCGTCGGCCCGACCGATAAGTAAGTGACGTCCGGTCGCGTGCGACCCATTATCGGCGTTCCCGCGCGATACCATTACGGCTGCAGGTAAAAATCCTACACGGACAAAATAAAATGTACACTGATTGGAAAGTCGACTCTTTTGTTCAACTATTCAACTCGACTTTAGTCGGTGGATTTTCCGACCGACTGGACGACTTGACTAGTTAAAGCAGAATCCGTATTGTAACGACATAGCTTTTTAAGATCGATTTGAAAAATAATACGTTGAGTTCAAATTATGTTCGTATATACATAATAATATCCATAACTTAGGTTTATATCTATTTAGTGGAGACTAATCGATTAATACTATTCTTTTTGTCTGTTTGTATGATATTATAACACTATTAAAATAATACACTAATAAAACATATTGCTTGATTCAATAATTTAGTAGATACAAACGTGTATAATTATTGCCTAAATTAGGCTAGTGTTAAATAAAGGAATAGTAAAGAGGATGCATTTTTAACAAAATATTTTATGTAGTAGTTAAGTATTTAAAAAAAATTGTTTATGTGACCCAGCTGATTAAAATAAAAAAATATTAAAATACAAATTAGTAAAAATATTATATTTGTTTGAGCAGTGTTTTTTAAAATATAATTTTTTTCTTTTATTCTGTAAGAGATAACGTTTGTTTTGATGAATTACTAAAATATGAATGCTAACTCAGTTAACCATCAACGATTACTGAATTTAAAAAATGGATTTTTAGTGCGACGAGTCTATATATTATAGAGCAGATGGTTGAGATTATATATTTGTGATAATGTTATCACAATATCACCCACAGAAAAAAGTGAATTTATTTTTATCCCCGTGTAGAAACTTATGAACGGATAATTTTTCTTTCCCATAGGAATATACACATATTATTTTTTATATCAGTGCTTTAATTATGTTTTATTTTAACATAATATTATTACAAGGATAAATAAACAGCCCAGAAAGGAATCATCACTACTACACATTAATATAGTGTGTCGACACTATGAAAACAAATGAATCAGCGTAAATTACTATCGGTGCCCTATTTATAGGAGTGTTATAAACACACAAGACATCTATCTCTTAGATCCCAAAACGCAACTAGTGAACTAGTCTTAGGAGAAGGCTGTCTCGTGTGGTGCTGGGTTCCTTTCATGCTATGATAATATTATAACTTTTTTATAACTTTGAAAACATTATTATTTGATTTATTACTATTACAATATAACTAGTAATAACAATTGTTATATTTTAAATCATAACAGTATTTAATCGTTTACTCGCTATGTTTCTTGTGGTAATTTGCCGAACCCGCAAAGTACCTATACCGGTAACCGATCGAATTTAGGCTGCGGATGAGTTGATTCCCTGAAACCTGTTTACCTGCATTGATACCGGTGAATTGATTCCATGGCCATTTAGAAGTATGATGTACGAGTTGATTCCCTCATTGTTGTAAATCAGTAAAGAAAATAACAGGTATTTTATAAAATTGTATTGGTACCTAATGAATAGTAATGATAATTGATTGTTATGTCGTAGTTGTGTATTTTTCGCGGTGCACCGTAACTCCGCATGCATCTGGGCCATTTTGTAATATATCACCTTAATTCCGCATACGAGGTTTTTTTTAAACACTGTAACTCCGCACATAATGTTTTTTTATTGTTTAAATACAAAATACAATATATGTTATTAAAGTTAAATAAAAATAATATTAGTGAGGTAACCAATTATCTGATCAAAATAATAATAATTAATGAATACAATAAACATTGCCGTTGTCGGTATAAAATAAAATATTATTATATGAAGCCAAACTTTTTACAAAATTATATCTATTAATTTGGTTGTTATTATATAATTCAATATTTTTATTTATTAATTGTATATTATTTTGTTGCTGACTTCTAATCATCCTACTTTCATTCTTATTGGCTTAATTCATTCTTATATAAGAATCTGTCTGCATAGCTAATACATTTTTAACGAATACAGCAATATTTGGATGTGCCGATGTAAATAAATCACCAAATTTAGCTTAGAACTCACAATTGTTTCTTGTTCTCTCCAGGGTTGCTTCTTTTTTAGCCCAAATATTGGGTGGAAATGTTGCATCGTTTGTTATGTATGTTTTTTCTAAGTAAGTAATAATTTTTTTTAATTGGGTTGGTCATTTTTAAAGTAATTTTCAAAACATAGTTCAACTTCATTAGGATCCAGATACATAAGACCAAATAATTGCCTAAGCCTATTTTCCTATGCCGGAGTCTTTGTTTTTATATTCTTGGACAAGACAAACTGCTTGTATTCGTCTCCACCTATTAACAATTTTATTAATTTTATGGCATGCGGACTTTTGGTGTTTAAAATATTTTTAGAATGCGGAGCTACGGCGCGATCGTTTTTTCGACCATGCGGAGATACAGTGCATGCGGAGTTACGGATTCACAAAATATTTTTATTTATGCAGAGCTATGGTGCGTTCATTTTTCGTACTATCAATTTTCGAATGTATATGGAATTGATATCAAGTGAAAAGTCCAAACCATTAATACTAATGAATGGATATAATTTTTGTTTTCATAAAATTCTATCAAACGATATCTAACGCTAGAATTGTAGTAAGAGTGGCTGTAAGTGTCATTTAAAAGTTAAAAGTTAAGTCTTATAATGAAATTACAGAAAGCAACACAAATAATAACCATGACATAATTGAGTAGGCGGTAAGAGAAATTATTTAAAAATTAAAGCTGTTGAAGATATAACCTCCTCGTGGTGTCTCTTGGGTAACGCTAATAGGCTAAAATGTTCATTCAACATAATATTATCATATACATCTATCATATTACTGATGTACAACAATAAGAAAATCAACTCGTTCATAAAGTAAGTCTCGGGAATCAACTCAGTGACTCCTCGATTTTCGGTTATATAAGTGAATCCAAGTAGAATCTATCGCGGCAGTCCAACGGAATTAAATCCACTCTCTCACTTCATTTTTACAAGCCGACCATTAGCATAACTCATGTAACGGTGGTGTACGCTTTAATGATATGATAAATAGGTTTAATTAGTACCCTTCCCACTCAAGATTGTGTTCTTGTGGTCTTGTGTGAATTGTCGACTTTAGACGAAGATCTTGCATCGGTTTTATTTAATATGGAGCTTATCATCTCGAGTGTATCATAATATTCTGTTTGGGTTAGATAAGTTTTAATGGGTTTAAGGGCCAGACATCATGTCTACTGAATAGAAAAGAGTTAGAAACCGAAATATAATGTGACACGGGTAGGTATACAAAGTCGAATTCAAATGTATACCATATACGTATGGTGATGTATATTTGATAGAAAATTCGAACAACATTTTTCCTGCTCCCTTAAAATGTGCCGATATAATAGCAGGTAGGTATATAGTAGAACTTTCACGATCCTCGAAACCCAGGGGAGCCAAATGACAATTCGAGTTTTTGAGCTGGTGAGTACGAGGGGAGAATTTTTGACTATCGAAAAGTTCGAGTCGTGCATGTTGTATATAATATGTTATAACGTTACCAGAGGTTGACCTGTTGAATATACAATGTCTAGGGATAATTGTCATTTCATAGAATACATATAATATGTACCGCAGCTAGGGTAGTTGGTAGATGATGGGATCTTGTTGTATTACATTTAAATAACAATAGGGGCCAGGACTCAGTTTCGGTAATTATTACGTTGCATTGCCAAGACGTAATTATATTATAATATACCTACTCACAAAAAGTAGGTATGCCGGAAAAGTCTTAAATGAATGAGGTGGCTTTATCGTAGTCGTATGGTTGGGTTGAGGGTAGATGGTCAGTGATCACGGATAACTGAATTAGATTGCACTGAGTTACACGGTGTGTGTTGATCATAGGCCTGAATTGTGTGGGAATTGTGTTGTAATGTATTGTATCGGCCAACAGATAAACGTATCATGTCTGTACTATTTGTATGCAGGAATAGACAGTATCTTAGATGGTACATAATATTATATCGTGTATTTAATCTCTTGATATTTAACAATCGCACCAGCTGGTGCTTTATGTATCCAGATATTTTTTTCATTCCAATCTGCCTAGTGACCTAACCATATTAATAAATTAGTTTAACAAGTCAGGATACAAAATGTCCCTACATCGTTGTTTTTAGACGACAGAGTGTGGAAATTAACTGAAAAATTTTTTATAAATTATTCAAATACGTTTTCGAAATTACCTCATGCTATTTCCGAAGCTGATCACAAAATCAATCGTAAATTCGTAAAACGAGTTTAAAAACGTCCAAAACTTTACAATGTATACTTACTACAAAAAAATATTTAAAAAAAAAAAATCATATTATTATTGAACCCCATTAGTTGAATATTAATCACAGTTCACGGTATAGTGGTTATAATATATTATAACGACACACAGGTGTCTTATTATTATTATTTAGGTTAAACAATCGTGTTACTGCGATGTCTAATATTATGTGTCCACATTTTTGATGACGGTATAATGACGGCGGCGTCCAATATATATTTTATACTCTGTTCGGTTTTATTTTCCATTCGTCGGCGGGTATATAATATATTTTTTTCATTTATACGCGAATCGCGGGGGTGGCGGCGGCTATGCCATAAATATAATATTATTATATCGCATATTATTATTATAACGACGGCGACTATACGTGCGTGCGCGTGCGGTTAAACCACGTCGCGCCGTCTCGGTTATAATATTATAATATTTTGTTATATATACAGCGCGAAATCTATATACGCGACTCGATTTTTTTATACGACGGCGGCGGCTTGCGCTGCTCGCTCGTAATAATTTCTTTCAGCCCGTCCGCCCGCTCGCCAGTGTATAATATTATAAGAACGACAACGACGACGACGACGACACTGTATAGGTGTATATATATATATAAATATATACCCTTCACGGCCACTGTATATACCTATATTATGTATATATAAATGTGTGTGTGTATATATATATATATATATATACCGCCACAAGACTAGTACCAATTTATATGCAAAATATCCGACGATTATTATTATTATTATTGTTGTTATTATTATTACGATCATAATTCACCGCGTCCGCCGGCGGCTGTGCCCGCGTAACGAATAATAGTAGTAATTGTATACCGCGTAGTATATACATATATATACGTATTCAAATGTATATATATATATATAAATCTATATAAATGTACATAATATATAGAAATGTATATACAATATTATCATATACGCACACCGCCGCCGAGTAGATAGTATATATGATGTACCTAATGTTATACGTATATGTATATTTATTTTGTTGCGACACACAATAATGTTGTGCTGCGTGTTTATTATTATATATATTTTTTAATTCACCGGCAATAATCGCCGCCGCCGTAGTCTCGCGATAATAATGTCGTCGTAATACTCGAGCGCGAGTGTGTGAGTGAGCGTGTGTATGTGCGCGAAAACCCGGAGAATTTTCAATTTCGTTTCTTTTTCCGTCTTCAGAACGGCCGATTTCGTCCCTCCCGATTGTTGAGGATCGAGAAGAAAATTTAAGAGTTTCACTCGTCACGGAATAAAACTACGGTCCGTACCGCGAAGCTAATCGATCGAAATCGTAGTCTGGTAACGTTTAGAGTTTTCCGGTCATTCGCGCGTACAAATCATCGTCATAATAATATTGTCGTTAACTGCAGGGCTCGTAAGTTTTCCGTCCATTTGCATATTATTATCATATCAATCATGCGGCCGAGTCGTATGGTGAATGCTGGGCAACACGGAAATTCGCTTCAACGTGACAAGTCACAAGATAGGTATTATGCAATTTTGTTTTTCGTCATAATAATAATATGATAATTGCATAATAATATATTCCTAAGTTTATTCGGTATGCTTAAATATGTATATATATTAAAGAAGCATATTTTGGCAAAATCATACATTTTTTTTTTACATTTAAAGAGCGTTTAAATGTTTTTTAATCTATTGTCAACACACTGCAGTATCGCAATTAGTTTTGATATGCTAGTTGGTACCGATTTGCTTGATGTCTACCAAAAACAAAATGTGTTTGAAACATTAAATACTATCTAAATTTTAAAAAAACCATTATCAATACGCAGACGGTTTAATGGTTAAAATAATGCTCGACTAGCAAGTCTAATAAAAATACCTACTAAAAACGAACGAACGAACAAATAAATTGTGTTTATTGGTGTACAAGTTTGAAACGAGAAATATTAGGTTACGATTAAACTCATACATTAAAAAACTAAATTGCGATAGTTTTTTTCGCATTTATCATATTTCATTGCATTACTTAAAAGTATTTTACTGCATGTTTGAGCATTTTTAGGAGCACATATAGTTGCACATATACACATTCGAGCGCTTTAAGTGCATCAGACGAGAACTGATTATTAATATACAATATTACGTTTTGATATTTATACCTATATATATATTTAATAATTTAATTTCATACGGTTGCAGACCGGTGTCGCAATAGGATATAATATTATGGTTCTGCTGTCGCCCCCTCACGCGATCATGTTTTTTTACTAAATAAAGTTTTGGACGCTTGCCAAACCGGCAGATATCTTCGAAATACGCCGTAAATAATAATAATAATATTTGTGACGGATAAAGGAATGATATTGTAACAACAAGTCGTCGTCGTCGTAGTCTATTTGCGCGGACAAACAAAGCGCGGGCGAGCGAGAGAAACGAAATAATAAATGCGTTAAAATCAACGCGTCGGCGGCGACGGGTCCGATCGACGGTAATAATAATATAATAATAATAATAATATCGTCATCGCACAGCTGTTCCGTGCTATATAATGACATGTAAACATTATCATTTCACAGTAGTTATTGTGCCAATAGCCTTCCGTTACACGCGTAACCCTCATCGATGACCGTTGTAATAATAATAATACAGCCGGGCCGCGTTCGGTACCATATAAACATCACTTGTCACGTCTTGTCAATTATTATACAGTCTTGTCTGGTCGATTTCACTCTGCGAATCACATATTCAATACGGTTGCACGGCATTAAGTTTGAGTTCCTATCTGAACGTTATAATATTATATTTTTGATAAACAGTGGTAACGGGAACTCACAAAAAAAATTGTACCTATTATATAGATACTAGCGGTGTACCTATACGTAATAATATTAATAGATCGACTGTGGTAAAAAAGTACCATCAATAAATATTTACTAAACAATAGTGTACTATTACTATAGTGGGGTGTTGTAAATTGGCTGTTTGAACAATAATTTGAGTGCTTTTTGCAAATAAGGGAAAAAGTAATATTTAACATTTTAACAATGGGGTGAAATAATCAGTGGCATAGCCGCAGGGCTGAGGAGGCTGCAGACCTCTCCAAAATCTCATGAGAATTTAAAAAAGGCTATCATTTTAGTGCATTTTGTGAACGTATACGTAAGAGCTTCAAAAAACTTGGAGGGCCCTAGTTAAGCCATTCCTATACAACAAATTATCAGCACACCCTCCCCACAAAAAAAAAAAAACACTAGCCACGCCACTGCAGGGGGCAATTACAATTAATTTATGTATATTTAGCAGATATTATTATGGAGGTGAAACTTCAGCTTAATGTTATATCTTCCTTTCGTGATCGTTGTGTAGAAATTTTTAAGTATTGGGATAGGCATTCAACTATGATGTTTCTTAATAACTTGATTATGGCACGGGACATCTTCTCGGTGCACCTATTGACATTATACATCCGTAGGGTTATATATTTTATATATTTCCGGTACTCAGAACAGTGATAGGTACTGCTAAAAACGGTTAGGTTGATAAGTAGTACGCGTATATGATCCGGAAAAGAGTAGCACGTGGGCCACGGCACTGGGTTATTTTGAGCAACTATATAGAATTAACGTTCAACAGCACCCATACGTCAAAATCCTTGTAGAGAAACCATTATTACTAGACTAAACACAGAATTGTAATGCTCAGATCTCGAAAGCTCAAGTTTTTTATTTTACGAAACCATTGCAGATACTTATAAATTTAAAGGGATTATAAAAAATACTTCTAAGAGATAATATTTTGTATTTAAAATATATTTTTGATTAAAACTTACGATTCATTTCTTTGGAAACACGCTTGTGTACGATAAAAGGCATATTTTTTTGGACATTGATTGCAGCTAGGTACTCAAATAAACTTGTGAAAACAAAAACGTAGGCTTTTACCCTGCATCTCAATGTCTTACTAGTTACTATAGTAAACTAAAACTGAATCATGGTAAAAAACAATTTTAATTTTAATATGAACAATACAACAATAATTGTTATAAATTATAAATTATAAATACGAACAGTTATTGGTATCGTCAAGTGCCGCGAAATAATACCACTGTGATTCAGTCCAGTTATTCAGCTATGCGTAACGTTGCTATCCTCGGTGGCTATCTGTTTGAACTAACTTCGAAAAAAAATAAATCCTTACCTATCTATTTTTAAATATTTTACTGTCAAAAAAAAAATTGTTAAACAGTATTAATTATTATGAAATTTTGTTTATTATGCTTAGCCTTCTAGCCGCTGATGTGTACCTTTTTGATTATATAATTGCGTAAATTCGAAGATTAATAAAGCAGTTTCTTAAATGTGACACATTTGTGTACTAAATATAGGTTCAATGTTTTTAGTTTATAATATAGGTATAATTTCTAAAATAACACATCAAGTTAAATGTTTTTTTTATCATCTAAAAAATATCAATGTTTTTAAGGCAAAAATGAATTGATTTTTGTTTTACTCAATAATTAATATTTAATCTCGTGATACTATGTGGGTATAATTTGTTATTATCAATCAAACAATTGTTGAAACAATTAAATTAATAAACATTTTACTCGTAATATACTTACGATTAATAATTACCTATATTGTTTATTAACCTAAATTGATTTTTGACATCTACATTTTAAACCAAATATATCTGACCAAACTATTCCACCGCCCAGCAGAAGAATTTTTTTTTTTTGATTCTATTAAATCAAAACGTGCTTAACTTATTTGTTTAATTTTTGTTACCTGTTGCAGATACATTCTACGGCAGAGTCGGCGGTAAACCACAACGGCGGAATTGGACTAGAGAATGATGTCTACGGTGGCAGATCAACAGCTGATTACTTCCGTTCGAAAACAATGCCCAGGTAATACCTACAATTAATGGTATCCGGACAATTATTGACAAAAAAGTACATTGACGAACAGTGTTACCGATAAATTAATTGTTGATCATTTGTTTGTGATGAAATGTTTTTGACCAACTGTCCTTGATCCACAATTATTGTATATATTGTAATCCACGTATTTGTATAATACGCATAAGTACATATAGGTATTTATGTTTATGAGTATATGACTATGTAAGGGCGTAACATGCTATAACCTGCAGCACCGTAGCCAGGAATGTATTTCAGAAGAGGAGCTAATCTTATCATTACAAGTTTTAAGAATGATAAAGCACACGTTTGAGTAAATAATTCTAAATAATACAATAATAACCAAAATTATTGATTTATTAGTAAAAATCAATTGAATAAGTTAACACTAGAAAATAAAATAAAATTGGATAAGTCATAATAATAATAGTACATGTACATTACAATTTTGAGAGCTAAAGGTTCATTTTTAAGAGAAAATCAGACAAATGAATCCATCATTTTTTTAAATATTTATTTAAATGACTTTATAATATGAATATTATTAGTGCAGTTCTCCTTGCTGTGGCACTGTACCTATACGTGTGATTTATGAGTGCTTGCAGCAATGTGTGTAGTACATAATATTTTGATCATATTAATATTGTAAAATGTATATTATGTTGCGGACCACTAGAAATAATAATATGGTCACTGTAAACACTGATCGGGCTAAGTGTACACTATGACCGGCATTATCAAACCACATGGATAATTATACACATAGTCATAGACCAAACTTTGTATACAATATAGCCGTTCCCTACTAAAAATGCCAAGTGAATAAAATATATATTGTGGTTAATTTGTTGTGGCCTATTGATAAAAACTGAAATTTGTAATGATGCAAAAAGTTGTTAAGATATTCTGTAAGGGCTGTAGCTTATATCATTATACGCAATGTTTATGACTTTATGAGATAAAGTCCGTAAAAACACAAATTAGATAAAAAAAAAAAATGGACTTGTTTGACTAAAATCAACCTTTATTTACCGTCGCTGCACCTATAACCTACTTATACCTATAATACCATAATAGGTTTGACCACTAAGCCTTTTTTGGGGCATGATTCACATAAGTAAAAATATAACATTATTATCTCCCTTGTTATATTTCTATATTATACTACTATAATATAATATAATACATGTATGCATTTTTTACTGATTAAAACAAAATCAATTGCATACTAATCATAATATTTATTGGAATTAGTTACATTTTGATTGATAATTTATAATAACTAATTCTTAAATTATTAATATAAAGTCAGAAATCTAGTTAGTGTCAGATAGAATTCTGCATTGTGCCAAATTGCTTCACAGGTAGATTAAAACTGTAGTGCCATCAGCGTAAGAGTACATTTTCGACGATAACTTAGGTCAGAGATTCCCAACCAGGGTGCCGCGAAATTATTTGAAATATTTTTTTAGAAAAAACAATTTCATTAAAAATATAGCATTGTGAGTAATAAAACGGACTATAATAATATAAAACCTATCGTGTTTCATATATTTTGTAGAGATATTACGATGTTCGATCTATTTTAATGTATAGTCTATAGTATAGACTCTATACTATAGAGCATAGGGTGCCTCCGGATTTTTAGAAAATGTCCAAGGGTGCCGCGAGTCAAAAAAGGTTGGGAACCTCTGGCTTAGGTAATGAAAATACGTACATAATAATATTATAAATAATCAGAGATAGAACTATATGTCCTTTCCGCAGTTTTCAACCAATGTCAATGAAAGCTTGCCTATTTTTAACACGTTGAGATCATCGTTTTAAGTAGCTATGATTTAAAAAAATAAGTATGTATGCTTATCCAGTTATTTCAAATGAACTTAAAATTATTTTATTAGAATTGTGTGTGGTATACCGTCAAAAGAGCATGACATTTGACAATGGTTTACCTACCTATTACGAAGGATCTTGATAGAAAATCTGGAACTGGAAGGTTTCGAGGTATCTAACCTTTTCAAAGACTTTTTAGCTAAACTGTATACTCCAGTATACTCCACTGAAAGCTTAAATATAAATAATCTCAAAAATTGATCTGATATCACTTAGGTACAAACCTCTTATTCAACTCATAATTATTATAGAAGTCTATGAATAACGTGACCATACGTCCCGCTTTGGGCGGGACAGCCCTGCTTTCGAGCTTTATGTCCCGCTGTCCCCAAAAAACCCAAATTGTCCCGCTTTCAAAAAATTTTATTTTTATCATATTTTATTCCACTAAAAGAGAGCACGTATTTATTCATTACAAGTCACTACCAAAAAAGATTTGCGGATCCGAAAAATTTATAAATTATGTAATATAATATATTATACTATATTTCTATTGTTGTGATTTTACGAAAAAATTATTATGGTTTTCCTATTAAAATGTACAGGTGTCCCGCTTTGAGTAAAAAAAAGTATGGTCATGTTATCTATGAAGGCCTTGGTTCTATACCCAAAACCAGATGGAATCGGGGAATCCCTAATATCTTATTCGATTCCTGTAAATAGCTTATACTTAATATTTGTAATTAGATTGGTTTGAAGAAGTTAATAAAGTTAGAGATCTTGGGATTATACTTCATCATAACCTTATGTTGTCTTCTCATATAGAACGAGTATGCACTGAAGCTCTAGGCAATTTTGGTTTTATATTTAAGAATACAGAACAGTTTAAGAAAAAGCTCTGTCTTAGAAAAAAAATGATATCTCTCAATTGTCAGGCCAATACTTGAATATTGATCAACACTCCATATTGATGGAACCCGTCTCAAATAGGCTTAATTGAATCGCTCAAACGTGTTCAGCAACGAGTTTTGCATTTCATTGGCTACCAACGATAGCGAATATTTTCTCCTTCTTTGTCTACACCACCAAAAAAATAATTCAAGATAGTCTTAACTCAGAATGTCTGAATACTAGGCTCAAGTATACCGATATTTACTTTAGGACCAAACTTTTTAATGGAACTAGGCATATATTGTCTAGTTACTGCAGGAACTTGTACAATTTCACGTCCCTCAAAACCTATCTCGTTCTTGTCCAACTTTCTTAATAAAAACCTACCGTACATCATATGTATATTATAACCCAATATGGCTATATATCGTATTTAGCGTGAATGCAACAAATTAATTAAAGTATGTCGATTCATTCAATTCAAAAAATCATAATATCTCTAGAGTTGTATTTTAAAATCCCCCCATATGTACTAATATTGTACTTTTAAATGTATTTTTGTTACATACCTACTAATGGTAATACTTATTCACATATTTCTTTAGTAATATTTTCCAAAGCGCCTTCTGTTCGTAAATCTTTTCTATAACCATAATATGTATTGAGAAACCGGCAATATATTACTCTCTTATACAGTTATACATTATAATTTAGAAACGTCTATAAGTGATTTAATTTTTGAAAATATCTTGTAAAATAAATTTAATAGGCCGATGAGACTATATACTTCGTCAAATCTGTTGTATGGCTATTGTCTTTGTGCAAAGCAAAACATTAATGAAAGAGTCAAGAATAAGCCCTTCTTTTAAACTTTGGATAAAAGTTTGACATAGTTAGTTTTAATTACATCTGTCAGTTTTTTCCCGTTACACCCTGTACACGTATCTCGGAAATATTAATAACAGAAGAATTTTCCGTCCTCACCCTCTCTGCTATAAACGCGCGAGCGACCCACCATGACCTGCGTATTGCATATATACATAAAATGATATGTATAGTACCTCGTCAAATCTCAATATCCACCGCCTATACCGTGGCAAAGTATCTAAGTAGGTTGATACCGCAAACAAACCGATGACCTCATAATAATATAATAAAAGTCACTGACACAGAGTACAGCACGCCTATATATTATTATATAAATATTATAAATACAGTGAAGAGAAAAACTATTTTGTGGTCGTCGGTAAAGTTCGAGATAAAATGTGAGCACTCCAAGTCTGCACTCGTGTGGTTTTGGTTTTTTTTATCTATCTTGGTAGCTTTCTGCGTACTTACCGGCTCTATCTACCCTATTATCATAATTATTATTAATATTTTATTGGCAAAAAAAAAGTTTTACGGCCAAAGAGATATTAATAATGTTTGCATTTTACCAAGGTCTCCACGACCGAAACGATCGCCCCATTTGCAGCATCGATTATGTATAATTAATATCCCTGGAAACGACCTGCAATGGTGGAGGGTCGGTAATAATAAATGCCTTTATGTACTCGTACAAATTTAAACTAAAAAAAAAATTCCTTTTACATTTTTTTTTTATTGTTAAATTGTATATTTCAATTTAAACTGATAAAATATATAGATAGCTTAAATATTAAGAACACTCCATACTATTGAAATCAAAAAAATTATTTCTAACAACTTTTTGTTGTTATTTTTTTTAGATTTTTTTTACTTTGATAATATTAACAACCTACCTACCTATTTATTAATTCGTATACTAAGTATTGACTCATAAACGTTTTTAAAAAATCATTCCGACATCCACTCATCAAATTAAAAATATATAGGGTGTAATTATTATTGAAATAAAAAATATAAATCAAAGCAAAAACAATAAAAAGTGTTAAGAAATTAATTTTTTTAATAATTTAAATTAAATAATTTTTTATGATATAATTTTCTTTTATAGTACCTATTTTATTTTTACCGAGTGAACAAATTTTTATCGACAATAAAAAATAAACCGAAATATCTTATGCTTATATTACTAACTCAAAAATATTCGTAATATATTGAACATTTTATGGTGTATATAAAATGGTTAGGTATATAAACATATGTTGAAAATGCCATGTATCTACGGTTATTATTGTTTGTGTTACACCGAAAACCAATATCGATTTTGTCAAAATTTGGCTTCGCGTAAAAATTCCCGTTTTTCCCTTAATTTTTTTTTTGTTTTTTTCCAATTTTTTTGAAAATTATTGGGAATTGTTACTTTTGATCCCCTAAAGTACCAACTAGATTCACTTCCCTACCAGAAAAAATGCTGATGAAGAAAATCAAAGAATTTTTACTGCCCTAAAGAGTGTTGTCAAACTTAAAAATAAACACATCATTGTAAAATCAATTAATTTATTGCTCCGCTCAGAATCTAAAAATGAAAACAAATTCACTTGGACAAATATTAGGGTACCTAGTTAATAGTAGTTAAAGCTAATTAAATTTATCATATGGTTACTTTGTATTCAAATGTGAATTAAAAAATCTTCATTATTAAATCAAAAACTATTTTATAATAGGTACCAATGTTTTTGTGTACAACTGTTTACGTATAGTCGTAGTATACAATATATAGGTAAGCGTAAAATACGTAATTTTTGTTAAATATAAATTTGTACATCAGTCGTAGTACCTAGTGAATAGACTGGTTTTAAATACATATTTAAGAAGAAGATGATTTAAATAGTTCTGATGAGTGTAATAGTGGACCATAATTTTTGCAGTGTATTGGAAATTGAAATTTTTATTCCCCTGCCTTTGCAATCCGGCCATCTCAACTTTTTGCGATTGTTAATAACAATTATTTACACAATAACCAGACATATTGTTTGCTGCTCAAAAAACAAATTTAATAAAAATGTTACTACTATATACGTATCTTTATATATTTTCATTTATATTTAACAATCCTACAAAACTTAAAGGACTGTTATGTTTTAATGATTACATAATATATAGATTTATTGGTGAAATGTCTGAGGGGAAAAAATTTCATCCCCGCGATATTTTTAGACACACTAGATCAACATATTTATAACATACTCCCCCCCCCAAAAAAAATGTCTGCCTGTAACGTAAAATAACTGTATCACCCATCGTCGTTAATATTATAATTATATTAGTGTCTCAGTATTTGGACAGTTCACTTGGAAATTGAATTCGATCATCGCTTCAAGTTCAAGGCGTAAAAAAAGAATTCATTCACGTTCATGTTTATTTTTTTTCAAGGGAACACGGTAATGTTCACATTTAAAAAAACAAACATATTTGGTCGTTGATTTTAATAATTGTTGTTTCATAAAAAAAAATAAAAAGTTTCAAATAAAATGTTGAGTATATTTTCCACAAGAATAAAATATGAATTTATAAAAAAAATTGTATTTAAATAATTGTTTGCCGTGTTTAATTATTTTTATTTTCAATTTATATTAGTTGTGAGTTATGAATATGATCAAATAACATTTTTTCTCGCGTAAAAAATAGTATACTATTGAAATAGACAAATTTCTCGATTTGGATTTAATTTAACTTAAAATTTACCGAAGACCACTCATGTAACCAGGAAAAAAATGAGGGATGACACAATTCAGTATTTAGGGCACCACTTGTTTGCAGCTTTGCCCTTTACATAATTAAAAAGAAAAAAAATTTATATAAAAATGTAATCTTATACAATAATAACATCTTGACATTGCAATTCGATTATCTATATAATAATAAAATAATTAACTATAAAACGGAATACCATGCGCATTACTTAGAATAACTATATCCAACGTATACTATTATAGGTTGAATCAAAAGCTGCGTAGTGATGAACGCATCTTTTAAAAACACTGATACGTATATATAATAATATCGAGGGAGTATCCAATAACAATAATATTATCATAACGTTAGATTCTATAATAATAATATGTAATACCCTTCTCGCTGTTTCGTAGTGAAATACGCCTTAATACGTATCACAAAATATCGGTTCCGCGTGACAAAAAGAGAGTGAGCGTGTGCATAACTTTGCAGTGCCTCTCCGGTTCCCATTCATCGGCACCGCCACGTGTGTCTTACTACACATACGCGTGATCGAAACGGCAAAGGGGACGACAACGAGCATTATGGAAAGGCTTTTAAAAACTCACTTTCCCGCCGATTATTACACAATATAATAATAATAATAATAATAATAATAATGTAACGCTGTGAGCATACGTGCGGTTCGCGGTTCTCGTGGATGCCGTGGCTATAGGGTATACCTACAGAGCTGCATTCGACCGTCGCCGCCACACTCGGTCCATCCGTCTTCATCGACCGTATCGACATAATATTTATAATAATAATAATATATCGTCGGTTGACCCCACCGACAAAAACACCTATAGGTATATACATATATATGTGTACACCTATACACTGTCGCACGTGCATATCTGTGTGCGGGGTCTATAAACAACCTTTTCCACTAAACACGCACCCGCGTATATTGTAGGTGGGTACTACACGGCACAGCAGCCGTATTGTATCCACGCCATTAAAAAGAAAATCCCCTCCCCGCCGCCGCGGTTTCCGGTGATTTTTTTTCCGCCACACAAAACGTCACGTCAAAGAGGGAAAACGACGACGTATGCGAACGGGCATAATGTAACCCCCACCACCCACTCACCCCTGGCCGACGTATATATTATAATATAGTCGCGCGTATACCTCCGCGCATTGTACATAATAATAATAATACGAGGCGTGCACGTGAGCTGCTAGTTACTACGTAGTTCGAGAGTCGACGAGGAGGCGATTTTCTCGAGTCCGACTATACCATTATACAATATGACTATATATATATATATATATATATATATATATATATATATAAATTATATATACTATACACGTATGTACCTATAATATGTATACATAATATAAAATATACGGTCCAAGTGCTCGTATACATCGCGGCTGTAAGCGACCTGCGCCGATGATGATTGATCGTCGTCGTCGTAGTTGTCCATAGCTATACTATTATAGCGACTTACACTCGTCGACGACCACCGCGAGACGATGATTGAATGCACCTTATTCTATATATTATATTGCGGGCCTAGGACTTGCCCACGCGTGTATCTATCATAATGTACGTGTAGTAGGTACACGATTATTATTATTATTATTATTTTTTATCTGTCAGTGAATCGTGTGCGTTGTTAGACGTCATATTATAATATGCCTATCGCGCACTCGTACATAATACGCATTGTTCGCGTATACTTGCAGGACTGATATTCTAAGGATTTTCCTCGATGTCGATGTCCGATACAATGTGCACAGTGTTCACTGCTGCAGGCGGTTACGCTGATACTGAATGATGGGATTATTTATGTCGTTATGAGACTGATAGAATATTGTAAAGCTTCACCCTCACGGTCACACAAATCTATATGTTATGTGTGGTATTCATATGCATGCCTAATGTACGTTAGTATGATTATCTATTTTTTTTTTAATTTGTGACGTGATGGTGTTATTTGAAAAAATGCATTGTAATTAATGGTTATTATTTATTTCAACTGCACATATTCGTCATGTCGGCTAGCTAGTGCAGCCACAATAAGTGTTGTGATGGTCAATAATTAGTCCTATCACTCCTATCGCCCGATATTGATTCTACTCCCCGTTAAAGTAAACTGCAGGCCAAGTTCATGCCAATGATAGCTGGTTAAGTTAGGGTTGCATATAATAGCTGTGCACACGGCCAAATTGCACTTATAAAATATTAATGGCTAAATAACCCAGCTTTTTTCGTGGAAAAAAATTAAAAACCATGTAATTATTCAAAAGCATCGAAGAATAACAGGAGCATTGAAATACAATGTTTCCCCTCCCTGCCACACTGGCCAAAAATGAAAAATAGAGAGATAGGGGGAAGTTTTGGAACAACTGTATTAAAAAGAAATCATGAAATTATTCAAAAGTTTCGTCGGGAAATTGGAGAAGAGAAATACGATTTTTGCTATATCATCCCCTCAAGCTGACCAAAAATGAGGAAAAGGGCGCTGCATATCCACTCGAAAGGGGAATTATTGGAACAATTTCGTAAAAATGAGCCTTATAACCCGATTATAGTGTGGAAGGAAAACCTAAATTGGCAATATAAATACAACGCATAATAATATCATAATATTACCTTATAAAGTCTAAGAACAGTGAAGAATTGTTAAGACCGCATAATATAGACGTACCATATAATAAATATTTAAATATAAAAAAAAAAACACTTTAACACTATTCACAAATCAATTATTTTTACACATAATAAACATAGGAAGTATAATATCATTAATTTATGAATTAGAACAAAAAAAAAATGTTTTGTTTTTCTAATTATTTTGAAAATTAACTACTAGAAATTGTTTACTTTTAATAGAGTTACAACTAGATCTGATTCGTTACCAGAAACAACCCAATTTTGAAACAATTTTTTGCTAAAAACAGAAACACAAAAAATAATAAATAATAAATAAACGTCTGATAGTAGAATCTCTAATTCCTACTAACAAGCTTTTTTTAAAGTTAATTTTCAAGAGCTCACAGCATAAACGTCTTTTTAAACGTCAAAGGTAGTTTTAGTTGTAAGATATGAATTGAGTGTATTTGGAAGAGGCTATAATTGTCTATAGAAATGTCAAGTTTTATTTATATGTAAATATTATTCATATACCTACCGAGATACATATATATTTCTATTGATTAGGAACTGCTTATAATGGAACGATTTTAACTCGTTAGTTATAGTTAAAAGTTAAATTTAAAAAAATTAGCATAGCTTTCTCATCTTGAAAACTATCCTACCTAACTATTATACATCAATCGTCAATGCCTCTCACTGTGTCAACTCTCTATATAATTTTGTAATTCTATAACTCTCATTCTTTATTAAATTATGTTATATTGATTCACGGTTGTTGGGACACAGGAGGACCGGAACGGCAACCGTGATGGACGACTACGACTACGGTAACGGTAACGACGGCGAAGGGAACGCCACAGCAGTCGGTGGCGGCCACCGGCAGTGGCCCGTGTCGTCGGCAGACATCGTCGAGTACGATTCGTCCGCGGTCGCAGACACGCCGACGCCGCAGCAACAGCAACAATTTCTACTACCTCACAACCAGCAACAGCAACACCATCACCACCTGCAGCAGCAGCAGACCAACGCGTTCCCGCAGAAGCCCGGCGCCGCTGTGTCTGGGCACGACCCAAACTCCGCCGCCGGCCGTCGCGCCACCCACGCCAACCACAACTTATCGGCCGGCGGCAGGCCCAAGTCGACTGCCAAGTGGAAGACCCGCGCCCTGTACGTGTTTCTCGCTTGCTTGCTGGCCGTCGTCGTCGTCAACCTCACGCTCACGCTCTGGTTCATCAGGGTCACACAGTTCACATCGGTAATTATAAAATGTTTTATAACTTTTCATACGTGCAGGTGCGCGCTTAGTGGTGGACATTATAACGATATAATTTTATTTTATAATTGTTTTAAGCTTTTTGACCGAACCAGTCTGTTTGTTTTCTAATCGACCTAAGTACTTAACCAGTTGATACGGATCCATTATAACAACTTTTTTCCAATTCGTCTGGGAAAAAAAAAATCATATACTTATGTTTTTGTTTTTTTTATTTATTAATCTTAGTATCGACAACTATGACCATTAGCATTTTTGTGGAGCGTTACGGTTGGTTGAGAACAAGCTTGTTTATATGGAGACGAGGATTCGTCGCTAAAAATCATATATTGATCATACTTATATTAATTGAACACAAATTAACTACCTATAATGAATATTGATTGATTGTAGTTGACACAAATTTGTTCCTACTGCACACTCAATATTTGTAATATTATTCTACAATTTTACATCGTGTAACAGCTAAAAAAAACGTCAATTACGCGTACAGTGTAAGGTTTTATATAACAGATCAGTGGTGATTATGATAAAATATCAAAGACTGATTGTAAATTTGTTGGTCAAAGTGTATAACACTAAAATACTCCACAATAGTTCGATCCCTACAGTTCATTAAGTTCTATCAAAGTCAATTTTATACAACTTTTGTTATTTTATTTTATTTCATATATATAATTAAATATTAATATGCCAATATTTTATATTATGTGACTATATAAGTATGTGGAAATATATTTAGTTTACCTTTTGCGTAGATTCTTGAGGTTTTGTGGAAATTACTTCGCGTTTTGTTCAAACTTTCTTATCCGAACATACTTTTCTTATTTAAATAGTTTACGATATATTTTAGACTTATTGGTTTATAATTATAATACAGGTAATCTTTACTATCAACTGCCAACGTAGGCGCATGCCATTATTGTGGCCATTCTACAAGCCACTTGGAAACCTTATTACATAAACCTAAAATCACGTAATTTAATTTGAATCCAATATAGCTGACAGTATTGCAGTCTTCGCGAAATAATACGAATATACATCATGCATTTGATTCAAGTTATGTTTAAATATTTAGATGTAAGTGTTATTTTATATCCGATCGTGTACAATTGGCAATCATTCGTTGTTTTTATGCGTATGAAAATATTTAGTTTTCGGAAAATGTAAAATACGCTTTTATCTTATATAACGTTTTATACATTGCTCTTATTTTTGTCCACTTTATTATTATTATTATTGTGGTTGTCACATTGTTTCCTATACGCGAAGTTTGTACCTTCGGCTTTTATGAATACTTAATTCAAAGTTGGTGTTAGGTTTGATGATTACTCGAAGTTTTTATATTGTATAGGCATGCAATAAATTAGTAGTGAGGCGTCTCTGATGTCAAATATTAATATGTGCCCCGTGAAATTTGTTATGCACACAACTCCAGTTTCGTCTTTAAACAGTTTAAACGATTTCTCGCCCGAAGACAAATATTTTGTCCGTTTCGTTTCGACAGCGTTGACGATGACGACTTACTACCGCCACCGCGATCGACCGCAACAACGGTAAACTGTAGGTGGGGTCGGGAAAAAAAAGTAAGTGAATAAAAAGCAAAGGAAAAAAAAGCAAGTAAAAAAAGTTATTATTAATTAATTAAATATATTATGTATTACATATTACATATTAGTGTATTTATTTAAAACGTATATGGTAAGCTCATTGGCGCACATACGGGGGTGCCAGGGAGTGCTTAGCACCCCTAACTGGCCCAACTATTATTGAGCTAAAAATATTGTTTAAAGAGTAATTTTGTGTTATATTTTAGATAAATACAATAAACAGTTTATAAATTATTAATTAGTTTATTAATTACTATTTGTTAGTCGATTTATTATTTTAAGAAAATTTGATTCACTACTCACTACACTATTCACTACTTCGATTTGTTTTTTAATGTTGTGATTAATAATTTTATTTAAAATAAAATAAATTTATGTTTGGTATGTATAACTGTGTAGGGCGGTGTGGGGGTCAAAGCCCCCCCCCCCCGAGTCACTTTGGGGTAAAACATTTTAGCACTCCCAAGTTTAAGACTGAATGTGCGCCTATGGGTAAGCTACAGCGTTTAAGAAATGTTCGATATAATTATCATCATTATTATTATTGTATCTTGTATACAGTAAAAATAACTTTTCTTGCATATTTTCATATATATAGGTATATACTTTTTTTGGTTTTAAATTACCTATATGGCTATATCAAATTGAGCTATTTTAGTGCTATCTATGAATCTATCTCTAATCTAATTTTTTTAATCAGTGTCCAAATAGAGGGATGATTATAGCTAACGAGCTTAGAAAATCGATGATTAAATCCTTCTGTTTGATTATTAGTACGCTCTAAATTCAGTTGCTGCACCTTATGTTTCATTCGTACAAAGCATTTATAGACTTCAACTTCACGCGGATTTAATCATCGATTTTCTAGGTACCTAGCACTAAAATAGTTCAATTTGATATAGGTAATTTAAAACCAAAAAAAAAATATATATATTTATATGAAAATATGCAAGAAAAGTTATTTTTACTGTGTACAAGATACAATAATAATAATGATGATAATTATCTCGAATATTTCTTAAACGCTGTAGCTTACCATGTACGTTTTAAATAAATACACTAATATGTAATACACTTATGACTTATTTTATTATTATATACATAATATATTTAATTAATTAATTAGTTTGATTTAAAATATTTTGAGCCTAACCATTTGTAATAATTTATACCTATAATATAGTAAATAATATTATATACCTACTGATTTTTAAAAAAATAAATTAATAATAATAATTGGATTTTGCTTTCTTTTCTATATGCTGTTTTTTCATTCGCTTTTTTTTCAATTTGCTTTTTTATCTATTTGCTGTTTTTTCACTTGCTTTTTTTTCCTAAACTCATTGTAGGTACCTACGCGATGAAATACATTTGAATGTACCTGTTTATGTATACTTTTTTTTTTTTAATTAAAAAATAAACGCTCGTGGTGGTGCCGTAAAATAAAATTCGTTGGTGTAATGATCGTGGCGGTTTCCTAAAGTTTGTTGATTGCTTACATTACACCTATTCTATGATATTAAAACGCCGTAGAAATTGTTTAATATTTTAATTTGTCGAAAAAACGAGACTTTGTTCCGAAACAGTGGTAATCTACACTTCAAAACATGTTGGGTAGAAAACATGCAGTGGCTGAAACAGACAAAACGAGCCCAATCGTACACCACCGAAACAGGCGACACTATTATGGATACCTACGGAACTCACTTAGAAGTTCCAAAAATATTACAGAAAGTTTTATGTCGTGTTTTTTGGAACTAAAGCGTGTTTGTCTATGCTCTGAAATACCACTGCAAATAGGTAGGTACCTATGCAAAACCACGCACTTCAAAGTTTTAAAAATTCATAACAGCACAAAATCAACTTTTAATGAAATTAGAAAACTTTCATAAATAATTATAATTTAAAATATTTTGAAAAACCTTCATTGGGTCTTACCGTACAAGTATTATTATATTGTTTTCTGAGATGGCAATCAAAAGCATTACTTAATATCGTTTTTCTGCATTTGTTTATTGGAATGCGCTATTGACGTCAACAACAACTTGAAAATAACTCGTCTTCGGAAATAAAAATCAAATTGTTATTGGAATTAACATTTATCGAAAAAAACTGGTACTTAAAGTAGTACTTGTGAGATAAAAATAAAATAAAAACTTAACATTTAAAAACTGACATAATTGCTTACTGTTTTGTTCGACACTTTTCTGTAATAACCAGCTATAATATATTACCTATGTATTGATTTTCAAAGATCTATTTTTTTTTCCAAATGGCTATTGGAAGTCTGCCATTGTTTAGCCGATTCCGATTAGAGACACGTCTTTGCTACGTCGGTAAATTACGCATAATATTAGGTAGGTTAGGTTAGGTTAAGTTTACTTTACCTTTATAATACTGAGTGATTATTGACTTATTGTACTGAAGGACATTGATAATTTGTATAGCATAGGTACATAAATCATCTCAAGACCCCATTTTTGAAAGATGATTATATATTTTTAATCGTTATAATTTTTTAAGTTTTTATCTTTTTCAGTGACAACATACAATTAAAACTTCTTATTCCAAATCAGCATACGTTTTGGGGTTTTTCAATGTATAAAAAAATAATTTTAGACGAGTAGTTTATGAGTTTTGAGAACGTTTTAAGTATAAACGAACTGAGTCGTACTGCAAAAAGGATACTCCCAAAATGTTGAACCACTATTCTTTTCATTAAAACTTTAAATACTTATAACTGTATAACTTATCCACTAGACACATTCAACAATTGATTTTTCTAAATATATAAAAAATACTCAAAATATTTTTCTGCTTAGGATTATGAAATTAAAAATAATATATGTTGACATGCTGTCATAAATAACAGTAAAACATTTAAAAAAATTATTGCAAAAAGAAATAGCAGTAAAAAAATTATGTTCTTTAGTAAATAATATACAGTCTTACAAAAATGTAAAAATAAATATTTTCAAGAACAAATCAGAATTTTTTGAAATTATGGGTGAAAAAATCACTCGGTTTATTGAGGTTTGCACTTTTAGTACGATATGTTATTAAAGTCGACTAAACACAAACGATATAATTAATATTGCGCTTGCTTAAGAGTTAAATTTTCAGTGAGCCCGTTAAATACTTATACACAATTGTAGAATAATTGTTATTGAAATGTACACGTCGTATAATGAAGCGGTCGTGTGTAAATCACTGTCGTCGGAAGACAGCTGAGAGGTGTCGTCTGGCGGGCGACAGTTACAACATATAATAATAACAATGATAATATTATTATGCTGTCCTCGGCATTCAAACACTGTTGTCAAATGTTCAAGGTTTGCAACGGCGTATTATTATCATTACGTTTTTGATTTAAACGCATTTCAATAAAAGCACTTTTTTGTACTGGTAACTGCGGTTGGATGATATAATAATAATATGTTCGTGGTATAATATTATACTATTATAATATCTATAATTGTTATGTGATTGTGTGAGTTCAAAAGAATTAAAAATAAATAAAGTGTCTTCGTTTCTTTCTTAAAACGAATAAAAAAAAAATTGTGCGTGGACAATATTATATATATACAGTAAAACTTCCGTTAACGGTCACCTCTGTGTTACATGAACTTTTTTTGGTCCCTTAAAAAATATGGGAAAAAAACGGTCAAAACGTAAGATAAAATTATAGAAAATTAGAAACTATGTGTAGCAGAAATTAATTTCAAAAAAATTTGTTCATATAATACAATTTTAAATCAAACTAATCTTACTCGATATTTTTTATTTTAATACCTATATTTATAATATACATTACACATTATTTTAAATTCTATTATGCGACAACTTTTTAATTTTAAACTGTACATAATATAGTAAACAACTCTTCAGTGTTGCACATGTCATAAATACATTTTTTAGTATGTGCATAATATTATTGTGTTTTTATTTTTTTTTAAGCACTCTATTATACAGCGGTCATCTGGAAATATTGTACATCTGTTAACGGTCACCTCTATAGGATGGCCATATCTGAAAAGCGTTTATATTTCCGGTCTCTTTTTTGACCGTTATATGGAAGTTTTACTAGGTATATATAATATATTTCTCTAATATCTCGTCTATTTTCGTTAGGCGATAGTCAACATAAGTAAAAATAATGTTTCGATATACCTCGTACAACAGGGGTCGCCAACCAGTCGATCTTTCTAGGAATATAGGTCAATCGTTAAAAAAATTAATTTTACCATTATCGGTCGATCCCGTAATAAATAATCGGATATTATTTTGGAATTATTATTATTATCATGAAGAAACAATAAATATTTATTCTTTGGAGCTTAGACCATTTTTTTTTTTTTGCTTATAAAACAAATCTCTTCCTAAAGTAAAGACCTAAATTGTAGCTCACTTGTTTGAAAAGGTTGGCGACCCCTGTCGTATAAGATGTCACAACAATTATTTACCTATTAAAAATAATGATCTTTACTGTAAAAAAAACTAACGAAATTAGGTAACGCATTACAAACAAAATATTAACGTCGTTACTTTAACTGGGTTACTAAGTAATTAAGTATTAAGTAACTAAAAATCATCCATTTCTTCTAGAACTTTAACCCGCCGTAACGCGCACTATATGTATTGACAACTTTACGCGGATTTTACTCCATGTTAAATATAATATATTATAATTTAAACATTTTAAACCTTAGAGACGTACTTAAGTATTTTTGTTATTTTTTTTATGAGGGGGGGGGGAGATCTGACGTCAAAAATGTCATCCTATGTGTCAAGTGGTAGTTAAAACTTTTTTTAAGACATTTTGTATAACTATAATAAAATGAATACACGACGAAAATGTAGAATAAAGCTTTAATATTATTTTAAAAAATATAATGAATTAATTCGATCGAAGGACAATTGAGGTCACACCATCTCAAAGGTCTTTTAAAAACATGAACTCTCGGGTGAATACCTTTATTTTAATTATTTTTACGCCTATTAAAATAATAATATCTTTCAATACGATAAGTAATAATTTAAAAAAATCAGATTTCAAAACAGTAATAGATAATTGAGTAAGAAAAAAATTGTCGTCGGTAATTTCAATAATATTATGTCTAGCAGAATGTATTTTGTTTCTTAGCAGGTTATGGGTCACGTAGTATTATAGAGGTGTGTCGACAAGGTGTGAAAACATAAATTTATAAGCTTCAACTCGGCGATAATAATAATTATATTGTTGGGATTCAAATAAAAAATGAAAATATTTTTCGTTCAATGACTCGAGGAAATCGCTTATCCCGTTCCACCCAAACGGTTCGCACTCGACATAATTATTATATGCACTTATAGGCTTAGCTACCACGATAGCTATATGCCTATAATATATAACGTATTACAAAAAGAGTTTCCGCTAGAGCTTAATACGTCGATAAACACATTTTTAAAAGCTTCGATTATTTTATTCGTGCTCCTTATATACAGAGCTATTAAGTTCATAATAATATAACACAACGGCTAAAGCGTTATGACACCTGTTCGTTAACTGAACGGTTTCTGTTCGTATAAAATGTACCGTACTTAATATTATAATAATACGATTCGCGATATATGGAGCCGACATATTTATTTCGTCTTAGCCGTGCTGAACATTTTTGAAATTAATTTTAGACCTATATAGACCGTTCCTACATATAAAGTTAACACGCGCGCCAACAGGCCGTTACGAGCCGAACTTTTCGAGTTAGTGTAAACTTTGACAAGTAATTTCCTTGTATAGTATGTTTCACGATTTCACATGTAATATAATATATGTATATTGCATAATACCGTGTTATTATATACGTTTTCTTCGTATAATTTCGTATAAGATAAATCATCACTGCGTACCGAATATTAATAAATTACAAATAATATTATATTATAATAATATTTTTAAAACATGTTTCACGACGATGTAATCATATATAGTTTTCTATAGCTTTTTCCGAGTCCTCCCCTCTGTAGTTTTAGTCGAGTTCACGCCCAGATCCGATTTGCCAACTCAAATCGAATTTACTGACTCAAATTTGGCCAGCAAGTATTCTTTCGTGTCGAACCGAAAAGAAAATGTTACTATTGAATTTCCGCGTATTTAACTAATGTTATGATGTATTGAACTAATTGAACAAAAATATGTGAATTCACGCCATCGCCATCTCATCAGACACGCCCATAATAATACATAATATAATAGGTATAATCTATTATACCTACTTAGATGTTGAGAAGAACGCGTCCCATTTCGACCAAAGATATTTTAGTAATTTTAAAATTAAGTTGTCAATGATTTTTAAATAATATTTGAAACTTAGACTCTAGAAAATTATGCAAACATGTATATCACAAATTATTATTTTATAAAAATTCTACACAGTATAATATACCTACTTGTCTGTATAAAAATGTTATGTCAAATACATTTTAAATGATTATATTAAAATATAAATTATAATACAAATTATTTTTACTAAAAATAATTTAAAAATAATTACACAGTACAAATTGTTATATTTGACTAAAAACTATTTAAAAATTCATCGCAAGGATGGAAGAGGACTAAACGGTAGACGAGGGTGTCATCGGTAAACGGAAGCGAGGGGTTCGTGTAACCACGCTTTTATATGATCTTCGCGGTGGCGAATATTATAATAAGCAAGCTTGAAAAACGTACGCATGATTTATGTTATCACGTTATTATCATTGTTGTTATTATTGCCGTTATAATAATAAAATATATACCTACCCGCTTGCGTTGACGATAATATAATAATATATTTTATAGATAAACCGGGCCCCGTGACGCGCGGGGTACCGCCGTCATTGATGGTGCGTATAATATAATATTATAATAATATACAATATTATGTTTTGATATCGTTAAAGAACATTAAAATATGATTATTATTATTGTGTTGTTTGGAACGAATGAAAAAAAAGAACGGAAATATTCTCCGCCGGAAGACTACGCGTTTGTTAAGATCTCGCGCCAGTGGGGAACGCAGGGGGGTTTTGGTGGGTTAACCCCCCCCCCCAAAAAAAAAAAAATATCAGGAACAAAGTATAAATTATCTGACCTGACTGGCCTACAAATGTATTGCAAATAAATAACTTTTCAAAACCCTCCCCGAAATTTTTTCCTGCGTTCACCCCTGTCTCGCGCGTACCCTCGTAATATAATTATAACTATAGTTGGCGCCACCGAAGCTCCGTGTTGGAGCTGGTGATGACGATTTCTGGTGACTGGTTCGTTATAGGTCGATCGACTCTGTGGCGGCGCGAACTTTTTGAGTCTTTGAAGCAAATCGTTGATTTCAAATATTTTTACCACCACCCTATTTATTACACCAAAGTGATTCGCAGGGGCTAACTCTAAACTAGGTTATACATAATATATTAGTTATAATACTTGCCATGATATTTGACTCGAGGTCATACGATGATCATACACCCGGACCCGGCCATCCACCTGTTAAAGATATGAAGCAATTGCTTCAAATGGTCCTACATCCCACCACCACATCGACTAATACGTCATTAATTCGATGTTTACCGACTTTTTGTCGATCGACCAGTGTAAATACCGGCTTAACAACCACCAAATAATTGTGATAAAAATATTTAAATAATTATCATTAATAATTGTATGTATTTTACGATGCAGGAGGGCATGGGATCTATGAAGATCACACATGGCGGCCTCCGGTTGTCTGGCCGGACACTGGTCACCAACCGTTTGGTGGCATCGGCGATACGTTCTCGGGCCGGACGTCCGCTTCTCATCGAGTCCACTGCTAACGTCACGCTGACTGCTCGAAATTCACAGGGACGTTTGGTGAACAGTCTCAAATTGAGTGAGTATAACTACATAGTAACTTACCAAAAATCAGTAATACAGAGTGAGACACATTAGCATCCGCACGCTAATCGAAATATTTTTTAATGCAGATTTCGATACCAAAAATATCGTTCATATAGTATTATTATTATTATCATTATTTTGGCCGAGTAATAGAAAATGCAAAATAAAAATGATTTTGACACTTGTCGAATTATTAATAATTAGTAATCATTTTGTTATTCTAAAGATTGGAATTAAATAGATTGATTTCGATTGTTTTGATTTTCTGTTCGATTCGGTCAGATAAGTGTAGGTTAGGTAAGACTGCAATATTATTGTAATATCACACAAGTTGATTTAATTTGATATATTATTGGACGGGCTCGATAAAAAATGTTTACTATGATTCTCTTAGAAGAAATCCTTTACCAAACTTTTTGTTTCAACAACAGCACACTATAAAATTATATAATATTATGATACATTATATAATATTTCATTTCGACATAAAATGTAAAAAGGCACTAACGATCTAAGAAGTTAAATTTAAGTTAAATATTTATACAAAATATGTGAAACGATTAAGGTATGGGTGTATAATATTTTAATGTATAATGCAGAGGTTCCCAAACTTTTTTTTCCGCGGTACCCTTTTAGGGACCCCAAGTTAACCACGGTGTCCTGCTGTAAGTTATCAATAACGAAAAAAATCTATACATTTTAAACTATTTGTTATGAACCGTAGCCCGCGGTGCCCTTAGAAAGTGCTCGCGGTGCCACTAGGGCACCGCGGTGCACAGTTTGGGAACCGCTGGTATAATGTATAGTAATAACTCATAATTAATAAATTATAACTTATAAGTGTAGGTAATAAATAATAATTTATAATAATAGTGTGATTGATTATTCACAGAATGTAATATAATATTATACGTATACCTATCTAGATTCCTAATAAATATTAAAAATAACAATTATATACCTAGGGGTTTCCATTATTGAGAAAATAAAAATATAACTAATTTACCCAGGCAGCCCATGTTAAAAACGTTTGTATACTCATTATAAATTATTATTTTATTTTTCTGATAATAAAATTAATTATATTATTAAAAAAGTAACTAATTTTTAACAAAGTTGACTTACTCTTTTTTCAAATTGACTTTTAATCTTACAAGTAAAAAAAAAAGTAACTTTAAACTTAACTTACATTTTCTATATTAACTTAACTTAACTTAACGATTTGAAAAAATTAGTTGACTTGCCCAGAGCCCAGCCTTGCAAAATGATGATAAAAAAATAATAAAAACCTACTGCGCGACAAATGGCGACAAACTATAAATAAAACTAATATATTATATATTTATGTATTATAGTAATCGGGTTTGACTCATATCATCACATGCATTTTATATTTAACTAACCGTTGACCGATATAACTTGTTAAAAAATAAATTTCCAACAATATATAATATTTCTCATTTATAGTTATTTTAAGCTTCAGGACACCCTTTAAACTACTTTTCGATAAACTATGTGTCAGTGATTGGGAAACACAGTCTTAATGAGACTTAGATAGTGTTTTAAATTATTAAATGTATTGCCGATTTAGTTAAATAGTTCCAAGTTCAGGCAAAAAATTCTATTATTTTAATATTCAAGTGATACCGTAGAATACTGAAGAAATATTATTCAGTATTAGAATTTTGGACAACAAAAAAATGTTCGTAGCTTCTGCTTTCTGGTTGTCTAAATGATAATCAATCGATAAATTAAAAACGATCGATACGGAAGTGGACAACGGACAAGGGATTACGAATGCAAAACAAAATGTCAAAGTATAACGTGTCTATGTGCATCAAAATAATAATGTATTGTGCAATTCTCGACGACTTCGTGCTTTTAATTTAAATTTATCTTTTTGCAACAATTAACGATGTGATAATATAATAATATGATATCAAGTTATTTTTTAATCAATTTATAGATAAAGTTATTTTAATTTAACATTTAACATTCAGAATAACAGTGGCTTTACTTCCCATAAATGAAATTATTCAACATTAAAGACGTCTAGAATCCCCATGTGACGCTATTCAGAGATGTGCATGGAACAATAAAAAAAAAATATATTTTAATTTATTTTTAAACTCTGCCTAAAACGACCTATATTTGTTATTTTATTATAAATTATTATAATTTAATTACTGAGTTGCAGGCCCAGATAGGCCAGTCGAGCATTCGAGATAATCTCGAAGGGGCTCTAAAATGTTTGGCTTTTATAGGATTCGAATACCATAAAACATTAAAAATTAAACAATATTCCTATTTTATATTTCATCAACAAATGTGATAAGGTCATTATTATTTATTAATATTAAAATTGGGCCAAAACGGACCACTATAGCAAATTACTAGAAAAATATTTCTCGAAGGGCCAATACTACCCAATCCGGCCCTGCCGAGTGTATAATATATTGGTCACCGGTCTGTAAGTGTGATCATGTATTGGATCTACGCATATTTTTTAGTATAGTACGTATAGTATAGTAATTAATAATAATAATAACGATTTATTTTGGTATTTTGTACAGCTAAAGATGGTTTGGAGTGCGCACAAGCGAGTGTGTTCAGAGTGACCGATACGCGCGGTGAGACGCTGTTCTCGGCCGACCGGAGTAAGGTGATAGTCGGCGCCCAAGAACTTCGAGTCACGGGTAAAGTAGCACATATTATTATTATTATTATTATTAGCTGTGCATAAGTTCTCTGTATGATTGCGATACTACATTTTATTTATCGGAGACTGAGACCGGACAGAACTTTACACCAAAACCTTTATGATACCCATCGTGAAACCCATGAGAAAACCAACTATTGTGAAACACACTGCAAATAGGACAAATTTTCAGGAGCTCGAGCCGTCCAGAGTATTTTTTTTTTTAATTTGTATCTATTAAATACCTAGAATTTTTCATATTTTTGAGGAGGTTTCTGGGAGATTTGGTTGGCTAAGGCCCCGAAACTCTTATATTTATGTCACTGGTAAAATCTAAACCAATCACAACTAAAAGTGGCAGTTGTCTTAAGTTTTTATGGGTTATTTTGGATTTTTTTCAGTTTGTCCGATACTAGATCTAAATCTACCATTTAAATTTTGAATCACGCTGAAAACGTTTTAACTATTGTCACTTCTATTATGTTACTAATTTAACGCTTTGAATTTAAATTACTGAAAAATTGTTAAACTAGAATTAAAAGTTTGTCAAAAATCCAATCATGAACAATTCAATTTTAAATAAACCTTCATCAATGTTATAATATTTATATAATAATTATTGTAGTTATATTGTTCTTAAAAATATTATAATTCAGTGTTTTAAGTTTATCAATAAAAATCATTAAGTTACATTTGTATGATCATTACCTATTTACTATTTGTAAATAATGTTCTTCAAAGAAATGTTCTTCTTTTAGTTCTACGAATTGATGATCTAAAATTATTAACGAACATAATAACAAAATTATTAATTTATATACCTAGACATTTTGATAGCTGAGGTAAATTAAAAAAAGACTTAAAATTATTCAAGCACTATCAAGGAAAAAGCATTGTTCTTTGCAGTTATTCTGCAATATTGTACAATAACCTTATTCAAAAAATATTAATTAGAAAAATAGTTATTGACAAAATCCAGTGAGGTATCATATATATTGTTTATACCTGGAAATGGGTGCGAACCTAAATTAAATAATAAACAGCCAAATCTTCACATAAATCGTAAAATAGTAACTAACTTGATTGAATGTGATATCATGTTTCTATAACCCTGTATGCTTTTACTTGCAGGTTCCGGTGGCGCAGTGTTTCAAGGCAGTGTCCAAACGCCGATGGTTCGAGCTGATTCTCGACACGACTTAAGGTGAGAAAATCTATCAATGTATGTATATGTGTGTATAGAGTGTATTTCGTGAATATCTGACAATTTTACATTCAAACTACCTGTTAATAGAAATACATTGTAAACAAATTACTAATAACGTAATCAAATTATTTACAAAATTGAAAAAAATAGTTGTTTACATTGACCTGTAGCTGTCTCATAATCCAAATAATCAGTAGGACATGAAGGAATGAACAAGAGTAGGCCCCGGTTACAATGTTTTTTTGGTTTGGAGAGTGGAAACTCTATGAGAAACCCATAGTTGTGCGACGGGTGATGAACGTTTAGCTTGAAACCTACAAAGACATTTGCTTTGCACCATCTCAATCTGTTTTCAGCAGGCTGTTGAGTATGGATTCCAGACAATAAAATCAGAGGTGTATGCTTGTAGCGCATGTAGCGTACAGATAATTTTTAAAGAGCTAACGAGTTTAAATTTAGTAGCATAACTATCTTTATAAGACCCAATAATCAGGGTTTGCATTTGAAATCAAAATTTCGTTTAACGTTATTCACAATCTAAACGTTATAAAAGTTTTGCGTTTATCGTTATTTAGAATTAAAACGTTATACGACTTTTACGTTAATAAATTGTTTATCGTTTATCGTTAAAAAAATGTTTAAAGTGGGGAAAGGCACAGATACAGAATATAATAAATTCTTGGATTGATCGCTAAGATAAAGATTATTTTTAATAAATTACGAAAAGCGAAACTATACTACAAGTGGAAACGATGTATTTTGAATCACAATTTTAATTTCTTTTAAAAATATTTGGTGGAAATCGTACATACAAATATATTATAATATATGGTTGTACACTTGTACCTACTACGTTTCGCCATCATATTATTATTATTAAAATGCAGGTAATGATCATCAATCCAGCCATATTCGTTTCGGTAGTAAATTATTATAATAATTCTCGTGTCGGTGTAATATGTTATTTTGTCGTATAATATAATATAATATTAATATATTATTATATATTTAGGTTGGAATCAGCGTCCCGGAGACTAGAGCTGAGTGGTCCCCAAGGAGTGACTATCGAGTCCAGGGCCGGTGACATAACCGTATCGTGTCTGATGGACGTCAAGCTGCAGTCGATAGCCGGAGCGGTGTGTATTTATTTTTTACATCGTTAGAATTCTTACACAACAATTTGTAATGTCTCTAATACATAATACCTGCATTATTATTAAAAAAATACTTGTTGTATTTACTTAATTACTTGAATATTTATAAAATAAAATACTCAAAATACATTAATATTTATCGTAAACTGATATTTAGATCTATGACTTTCTAATGCGTTGTTGTTTATTTAATGTAAGGTGCATTAAAAAATATAAATCTGTTTTAATATACCTGCAAGTGATTCTACAAAGTACCTATTTATATCCACTTTTATTTTTATAATTGTTGCATATTTTGAGTCTTTTGGTTTATTTGAAAAATCTTTTAGGACTTATGCAACAAAATACAATCTATTTGTGTTTTAACAAAAAATAATTTTGAATGCACTTTATTAAAAAAACATAACTACAGTTATCATCGAGGTTGTGACAATTTTGTGTGATGAAGAAATTTCATTTCGTTGACTTTTACAAAACTCATGTTTTTTATATAAACACTATTCCATCGGTTCGTTGTCAAATATATATTGTTATTATTATATTTGGGTTCGTCTTGTGATTTTCGCGGATCGGTCTGATGTTACCGCAATTACCAAAATAAACAAAAATTAATACAGATTTTATGTGAATGCCTGAAATCAATAATATTCGCTGCTTAACTTTACAAACATACATCAAAGAAAATTTGCATTCAGCTGAACCACTGTTGTGTTGTTATGTTTAATATTAGGGTGAATTGACCTATTATCAACTTACCGTTAAGGACATTATCTGTGATTATGTAAAATATTACAAATTAAAAATGATCATAACTCAATAAATTAAAATATCATAAAAAACTGACGATAAAACATTGATATTGTTCTTACCATTAACTATTTGATAAAGGGTTAATTCATTCTAATATATTAAATTATTAAAACTAACAAAACTATAGTACATATTTTATAATACATTTTTAAATTATTAGACAATAATATAAAATAATATAGTATACCTATTTAATATGTAAAAATTACTATCTATAATAGCAAAAAATATTGTAATTTTTTACAGTTTTTGGTATTCCCGTGAATTCCAAATCTCGACCTTTTCGGGAATATTCCTTACTTGAGAGTTTCCGGATGTGACAACCTCACACCGGACACACCTATTATTATCATGTTACGGTTCATTATTTTCCGAATCCTATATAGATGCCAAAAGCGCAAAATCGTGGTAAATTTGGCTCATGTAGGAGGATTTTTCCCGGTTCCCACCATCGCGTCGAATCGTCGTCGGCAACAGATATTATTTTCCATTTTAATTTATTCCATTTTTGTATTATCGCGTTACAGATACAAATCGACGCGGCCAAGGTGTTCCTCAAGGGTCTGAAGACGGTCAAGACCACGTCTTCGGCCAATTCGGCGGCGGCAGCAGCTGCAGCGTCTGCAGACGGGGACGACGGCGTCGCCGGCGGCGGCAAGTCGACCGGCCAGCAGAATTCCATCGGTGGCTCGAAAAAGAGGGGCGCCGAGGACAAGTTGCCCAGCGTGTACCAGCTGTGCGTGTGCGGCAACGGCAAAGTGTTCATGTCGCCACCGGACGGTCAGTGCGCGGCCGACAACGAGAGCCTGGTGTGTCGGTGAACGGCCGATGCGTACCGCGGGTATACCAGCTATACCGCGGTCACGGTTTCGGTCCGAGTCGTACGCGACAGGCAAGTCGTCAACCGCGCCTATTACAATATTATCAATTTATCATACGCGTAATCTTATTATTAAATAATTATGAATAGTAGGTATGACTATATATTATGATACGTCATTATTAAGTTTTTATTCCAATATATTATTCTATTGACGCGATTCCCGCGTTCGTTCGTAAATATATTATTATTATAATAATTGCATCGTTATTAAGTGTAGAACAATATTGTTATAGTTTCCATCTGTTTCGTATTTTTTAACCGATTATGATAATTTGTATTTTTTCCCACTCGAATGTGTACCTCTTATAACATAATATCGTCATAATATTATTATATTACATACGATAACTATACCTGTGTCCGCTTCATAAAGTATATAGATCCAAATGTTTCGCTCATAGGATAATAAAATGACAAAATTCGATTTCGACATAATAAATTATTATCACTATAAAAACATTATATTAAAGTGTCTCAGAGCTCGTCTGGGCTCGAGTCAACACCTAACGTCGTCGTCGTCGTCGTCGTCGATTGATTCTACATGTTATATTACAAAAAAATAATAATTGTCTACTACACAACTTTTGCGAAAGCTATATAGTATAATAAACGCTTTTATACATTATACGATAATAATCATATTTCTTTTAATTTTAATTTTTTTTTTTCGTGAGGACAGAAGACATATTTCAAACTCTAAATAGTTCGATAAGCCTTAAAGTGTAAAAAAAGCTTAAGTAATTTAATTATAGGTATTATATTTCTATAATTGTCATATATTATTACAAAAGGCAATTAAATACACGATGATTGTTATATATCTACATCGACCAAATAATAAAAATCTAGATTTTATACCGATTTACCTATGCGCGTAATTATTATTATATTATTATTACAATTTATAATTACGTAATATCTTGTGTGTTATATTATTATGTTGATCATATCGTCACCGTCGAACTCGCTATATACGCCGTATGTTTTTCATTCATTTGTTGTTGTTTTTTTTCCGGACGACTGATAATTTATTTATATTGTAACTATAAAGTATAGAAACATAATACAGTAGTCTCCGCTTATTAGATTCGTGGTTAATCTTATTTGGCTCATTCGACTCAAACAGGTTGGTCCCAATTTACACGTACCAATACTAAAACAAACTGGTCCCAATTTACACGTACCAATACATAGTATACAATATTATTGTCTATTGAACTTACACTGGTTAATCGGTTTGTGTTTTCAAGGGCATCATTGCACATTATTTAGTCCATTTTACGACTTTATCGTATTTACGTTTTGACGATTTATATAATTTTCTCTATTCATCACACCGAAAAGTACTAACGATTTTGAAAATAACTGTTTTACCTATACATAATTTAAAATAATTACAAAGAAACATTTTTGAAAAAATAATAATGTTTTTCCTTTATTAATGGCAACATTTATAAAATAAAATACATATTATAATAATGAATATTTATAAGTATACGTAGCCAAATTACATTTTTTTATTTCAATGCTATATTAATGCATATTATTTATATATTTTTATTTGTGGACCTATAGCCTTATTGACCCGCTCGGAATGGAATCACATAATTTGGACCCAAAGTGAGTCCAATAAGTGGTGACCACTGTATTATATTATATCATGTGACATACTATTATTGTTGTTTCGCCTGAAATGTTGTGTTTTTTTCCTATTTCGGCCGTCGCCGTCATTAGATAATTTATTGTACTTTAGGGCTTTTATTTGAATAATTATCATTGTACGGCTATAGTATTATTGATAGTAGACACTTGAAGTTTTGCGCCACCCGTCTATATATCGTCATGTTCTTGGGCAGTTTGCAAATATTATTATAATTATTATCATATTGTTAATATTTAAAACCACGTCATGTGTATATAATAATAATATTATATAATGATAAACCGATTTGTGACGACGTGTCCCCGAAATGTTATTATTATTGTTCACGTGAATTGTTGACGGTCGTGCGTATTATTTGCCGCCGTGTAGGTACAAAAGGTCTACAATATTATATAGGTAATATTATACTCATACGTGTTATACTTGTTTTGTGTTTTACGTATTTATAAGACGAGAGAATAAATCGATTGAGATCATAAACTTCTTTGTTCTTATTGTTGTGGTCGTATGTTTAGTGCCGCTGAAGTGAGTGATACACTATGTAGGTTGGTGTATAAAATAAATGTATTAAGTAGAATTTGATTAAAAATTGTACATAATAAGTATATAATATAATATATTACATACATTTGGTATAAAATATATATGTACTAAAAATTATATCAATTAAGGGAAACGCAATAAAAATACCTTTGCGCGTTTCATGGACCTTCAGTAGGTACCTACTTGTGGATCATCGACCTTAGATCCTTTATTTTTTTAGTTATCAGAACTCTGAAAGTCATTCAAGTCATGGTATTAATTTAGTTTTTCTGAAATGTATGGGTTGGGTAAGTAGAACAATTTTTTACTTTTTTCGTTTTATCGATAATTCAACGTATTATATTCGTGCATTTCGCTAGTGACTGCTCAGAAATCGAATTTGTTGACAGTCCCAGTGTCGATAGTCTTAAAATCAACGGTAAAAACCTAATACACTAATACGTCAGTTTCTTTCTATACCCGAGGAGGGTGCAGCGTTTTATACAGAAACAATATATTTTAATACCATAACCCGAATGATTTTTACGATACCGGCACACGTGTAAATCATCAAAAACGTGTAAATACAATATTATTATCAATGAGACCGTTATTTCATCGTTCTATGTTGTGTACCTACAAATAAAACAAATGGTGTCGTATAAAATCATGTATAACACGTTACTATAAAATAGCAACGATCGAACGGCACAATGCTGGACTCATAATATTATAATAACTGGCTTAGAAGTGTATGGCCGAGTACCTACCGACATGCTATTTTGTATACAGTTCCATGACTATTTTTCTATTAAACCTACTGAACTATAACTGCTAATAATATAATGAAAGGTCATAACATGGCCAGTCAGTACTACATTATTCATATCATTTAACATGAAATAACTTTACGAATACACTTCTGTTGAGATTTTACATCTTCTGCAACACGGTTCACTTAAAAATGAGCGACGATCGTTAAAAAACTCGGCATGAAAATTGCATACCTATGTAGGTAATAGAATTGTATAATAGATTATAGGCATGGAAATTAGGAGGGAAATACTTCATGATAGGGGAATATGGAAAGCAGCGATGATGGAACTCTTGGAAAGTTATGATGCGAAATAAGAAGACATAATTATTAACAGACGTAGGTATAAGGTATATGTTATTGATATTTAATTTAATTTTAAATCATAAAATGTAAAATAATTTTAAATTACATAAAATATTCACAACATAGAGATATTTTAATAATTGTTTATGGTATATTACAAGGCTATAGCCAGTTGAAATTTTTTTTGTGGGGAGAGGGGGGGGGGGGTTAGAGTATAAATATGTTTAATTTCCGGTCTCACTAGAAATATTTAAATCCGTGTGTGGTACGGTGGTCTATCTTGAGACTAATGAAGACTACGTGTCAGAGAGCAGCATCCGATTATTTAAATATTTTTATTATAAAATACACGTACGCGTGTATAATAAGACATCCGTCTTTTAACCCGAGATATATGTGCCAAGAATCAGGGTAGGTACCTATGTAATATAAACCAAATATGAACTGAATTCAGTCATCCATTACCGGTCCCGCCGATCGTACGTCATTCGAGATCGGAACTCGTCCCACGGCGTCGATAAGTGCATTTTGCGCAACAGTTGGAGGAAACATATATCCGTTGTCAGGCACCCAGTATTATACCAAGGTGATTACATTTATTAAAAAAAAAAAAGAGTACTAACAATGTTGGCTTAACTCTAAATAAAATAACCTTAAAAAATTGTTTATCATTTACTTTATAAATATTCTGGAGATAACATTCAGTGTGCCTGTTTGACAAAATGTGTTTCGGGAAAGGGCGACGACGTGCGTTTATTATTACACTCAGTTCCACAAATGCACAGTATGAAATGTCTCGTGCTTCTCGCTGATAATATTACTATCTATCTATGAAAGTTGTTGTTTATAACGTTGGTTCGATTTAAAAAATATTGTTTTGTATTTGTTTTGTGTAGGTACTTAAAAATTTTTTAATTTTACAACATATTTTAATTATACAGAAATAACAGAATTAGAACGAGACCATTTTCTAAAAACGAGACAAAAAGGGACCACTCAATGTATGATAGTTTATGATTTATCATCCCAGATGCTTGAATATACACACAAATCCTTCGAAATCGAAAAACAGGTAAGGTTTTAATACATTGTATCGACACATGCGTACAACTTTTTTAAGATTTTTTTTTGGGGAGGGGGCATTATTACCGTCTACAACCTATACAATCATCGTCATTAGTCATTCAAGAGACATGGATAATATGTTTGCCATATTATCTAAATTGTACCCAAAATTCTAAAACATTTTATCTACAAGATATACCTAGTCTATTTTGTGTTACCGTGCACGGTAAAATTGAATCGATAATAGGTATAATGTATGTAGGTTACCTACTGATAATGTAAAATTATTAATATGATTTTTATATGGTCCATAATAACACACAAATAGCTGTCCTACAATAATAGCTGGTCAGTGTAACATTTTGTAAGTCGGGCATTAGCCACACCTATTAATAGATACAATCACAACTTTATTTTGGGCTGGCGAAATGTATACGTCGTCAAAACCAGGGATTGTAACCTTTATGTTTTTATCAGTTTCAGTTTCGTTTTGGTTTTTAAAAAAAAATTCATTAAGGTTTTGGTTTGAAAATCATTAATTTTAAAAATATTAAATTTAGGTTGAGGTTAATACTGGTTTAAACCTGTTACAAATAAATATTTTTAAATTATAATTTTAAGTAATCGTATACTGTATAGTTACCATCATACTCGACGTGTGTGCGTCTATGTGTTTTTTTGTAAAAACGTATGCTATAACCTAAAACCAATTTTTTCTTCCTTGCAGTATCAATTATTAAACATTTGAAATATTGATTTCGGTTGATAACTAATAAAAAGGTTCCCGGTTTTAAAACCGGTTTGTTTCTGTCCGGTTACACTGTCGCTGGTCAATACTGCAGTATAAGTAGACGTCTCTGGAACCGTCACTCACTTGCTGCAGGACGTAATGGTCTCAGCGCAACCGTGGTATAATGACAAGGCATAGAAGGCACCAGCACGCTGGTGAATACCACAGGACTTATTGGATGTCTATAATACAGGGTGTGTGTACCGTAATGACATTATACCGGCTGGGTGGTGGGGGGGGGGGGGGCACGCGCTTGCGACGAGCCAATTTCACGGGCCGCCGCGCGCCGGCCGTGCAATAACAATAACGGTGGCGATGTTTCTTTTCCGTTTTTTTTCTTACTCATATACATAATCGACGAAGACGTTCGTGGCAATATTCACAAGTGCGCACGATCGCAATCGTCATCCCTCTCTGCTACAGGTCCCAGCCCGTCGTTCCGTACCTACTCCTCGTCCCTCAGCCGTCTTTCGACGATGTATACATTATTATACCAGTGCTGGGCAAACTTTTTTTTTTTTTTTATTACGGGAAAATATAATTCGAGTCAAAAATCGGATTGTTTTTTATTTATTTTCTCGTTCAAGTTAAGAGTCAACAAGATATAGGTAATATAAAATGTATAAAAATATACTTAATACCTAGTGTAATATTTTAATAGATGAATAATCATTTATATGTTATTTTTTCAATATTTGGGACGAAAGTCTTAGTGGGAGCAAATATATTTTTTTGGACACGTATTTTAAAATTATGTATTGGAATTTAAGTTGTGTGTAAAACATATTATAAAGTTAAGTTAAGTTGTTAAACTATTATTAATTTTTATTTTAAATTCGTTAACACACAGCCTCGTTTATATTATTATACTATGTCTGGAACTTTACTTATCAATGTGACTAAAATGTCAAAACTTTTTTTGGCATTTGAATGGATTAGGTACTGAGAATACTATATTCTTACGTTCTACTGCTTTTCGATTTTTTTTAACAGTTAACTATTAAAAACTGCTAATGCTTGTGGTCGGTTGCAGACAGTAGACAAATATGATTCTAATCATTTCAAATAACATCCAAATACACATGAAGTAGGTACATCATATTATTATAATTTATAACTATAGTAATGATATGATATTATTATTTTAATGGCATCTGATTAATGGTTTTAATTTATCAATCTGTACAATTTGTTTTATTTTTATATTAAACGTTTTCAATTTACACAATTCGCTTGTAGGAAACATTTTGTTTGTTTTAATATTAAGCACTATTATCAGTGGCGGATATATCCAAGTTCTGAGGGGGGGGGGGGGGAAATGTCAAATCCACAGAGATAATGACGTTTAACCCCCCCCCCAACCATTGTTTTATTTTGAAATATTTGACTATAGTCGGTACAACACCAATCACCACATGGCTAATGATAGTACTATCTTTAATCGTGCTATCAAACAGAGTAATACCAAAGAACATACTCTATGGGGCACATCAGGCACTTGTCCAAAATTTCATGGAGAAAAAAAAATATTGTACAACTGAAAAATCAATTAGCAGATAACACCAAATACCAATATAAATATTTAAATATTTATAAATTATAATCAATGGTTGTAGCCAATATTGTAATAATGTATAGTGGTGGCAAAAAGCCCAAGGGGGGGGCGGTCCACCAATTACCCCCCCCCCCCCGATATCCACCACTAACTATTATACTTATAACTTATAAGTTATAACTCGTTCAGTATAATAGTAAAATGCATACACAATACAGAGGTGTACTGAAAATGCCTATCTAATACGCCGTGTGATTATAATGTTATACTAATCATGACATACAAAATCGGATACTTTTTTGGAGAAATTAATATAATCAAAATGTCTCAACATTATGATGTCTAGCAACAAACCTGTTTTTATGATGTGAATTTAGTTATTTTTATTTAATTGGATGCACCTTTCTAAGTTTCTGCTCCACATCACACACTAACAACTTATGTATTGTAAACTTAGTCATAATCGTCACTATATATTGTCATCACCAGACGAGAGCATAAGTAATGTTTGGAACATTGGTTTATTGCAACCATACTAATATAATATATAATATTTTTCTTATTTTTATACAAATTTAGGTAGAACTAATCATCATAATATCTCTGCATATACGTTTTATCTGTTTATTTTTTAGAAAATAATTGACTGCAATCATAATTATACAGTAGTCATAATATATTATGCCTATAAACATACAATTAAAAAGTAAACTGTTTTTTCAACAATATGTGGTAACGCGCTACAAGAGATGACGACAAACGTAATTATTGTCTAACCAACAATGTGTGCAATAATAAAAAACTGTAAGAATGCATTTTAAAAATTATTTAAAAATTTGTTTTATCTAGTTAATTCTATTAAAAACCAGTTCAATGAAAAACTCAAACATATTTATAACAATATCATGGATTATAAAGAAGGACAGTTCGATTTATGTTGGAAATCTGAGGTATTTTAATTTATTTGAACTATAGATAAGTGAGTAGATTATAGCTGATCTACATGATAAGATGATACTTTATGTCTTTACTTTTCTTTCCGGGAGGAAGACAGGTTGGAAAAGAACTGAGACAACATACTATAATAATACAAATAAAAAACGTTTCATGCGTAATTATATATCATAAATAATTATATGCTATAGTAAGTATTTAACTTATATTTCAGTGGTTCTTAAACTGCGATCCACGGCCCACTGGGGGGTCCGCAATACTCATGTCGGAGGTCCGGTCATTTTAACACACGTACGTGACATTAGTGCATTATATAATATTGTTATGTTATCATTTATTTATATTGTTTTGTGTAGCTTATCTCTTCTTTATTACACCGAGATACAATTTGTATTTTGTAATATAAAATAATTACTATAGTATTGATTATGATGCCATGAAATATTTTGTAAAAAAAAGGTAGGTATAAGGTATAGGTATTCGAAAAAAATTGATAAAGAGGTGAGCGATTTCTGAAAATCTTTCATCAAATTGTCCGTGTTCTACAAAAGTTTAAGAATAAAGAATATTATATATTATATTATTATAAACGTCGGACGAGGATGATCGAGATATCTCATACGAACGGTAGGCAAAAAACGACGTCGCCGTGTAGGCGTATCGCCGGCACGTATCGCCATGGCGCACACACGCCGCAATCGTCGTCGCCGTCTTTTCTCCGGTGCGTTATTATTATTATTATTATTATTATTACTATTATACCGTACACGCGTCGTAATCCTCTTTTTCGAGCCCGCGACAAAGCGCCGCCACCGCTAACGCTCCTATCTCGGACTCACAGCGATATCCGCCGCCGCGTCCCTCGCCCGACGTCTTCCACCATCAATCGCCGTCTACCCCACACACGTACTAGGATTTTATGATAATATACAGAGCGATTCTTTTAGCACAAACCGGACGTAAATATAATATCTCAGAAAAAGACGGTCTGAGACCACGGTCATCTTGATGGGGGAGGGGGGAGCCAGATGTTGTGAACTCGCCATCTCCGATTTGTGCAGTGTCGCTGTATATATAATATAAAATATAATTGTTCAGGACTTTATAATTAATGTTTACGATTTTGTATTTATGCGGACATGACGTAACCCAATGCTTATAACAATAAATGTTGCAATAATAATATTCAAAAGTAATGTATAATATAAAAATGTTAACAAGAAAATTGCATGCATGGTATGTGTTTGCATACATGTATAATAGCCATGCAGGTATTATATAGAGATAGGATAATACCTACGTCTAATACGATTGAAAAATAAAAATATAATAATTATTATTGTCAAAATGATCAGTAACGAGAAATTGATTTTTCAGAAAATCATTTTGCCATTATTTAGCGACAAAAAACAATAGTTAACTATAGTATCATATAATTATGTACCTACTATGTGCATTAAAAAAAAAAATAATTCATAAGGACATCGGGACTAATAACTATACAATTAATAAGGCATAAAAATTCAGGCAATTATTTCTAGGTATATAGGTCATACAGATACGGAAACATAAAATCAAACCATTTCAATGATTAATTACAACTTAACGGGAAATAGTATGCCTCGTTCAATAGACTAATTTTAATAAATTTCTTTTTTTTATTAAAAAATTAAAAACTTTATTCTGGTAGCATTTGATTTTGTCATTGTATTAACATTGAAATTTGTATAAAGCTAGAAATAATAGATATATTTAAAAAAAATGAAAGTGGCAACGCTCTGCTGTAGTACTACAGTGAGTGTCGAATGGTCTCGTTGTTGAGTAGGTCATTGAAATGGATATGTTCAATTTGAGTTCAGTGTTTAAGAGCGGAGACGTCGACAGCCTGTATTACTAATAATAATTACCTATGTTTATTTTATTATACATTTGTTTAATTATATTGTTATTGTATACTGTATAGTCATTTATTTTACTATTAGTAACGGACGTTATACTTTAGTATTATAGCTTAAAATTAATTTAAATGTTTTGAAAATGCCGTTGAGTAGGTATAGAAAATGATAATTTAAGTGACAACGATACGTTTAAAGTTTTTACAATTAATAGTTAATTACACTGAAATAAACGTTAAATAAGAAATTGAGAAATATAAGTCAATATTCAATTTTGTCAAAATGTATAATATAGACGTACATAAAAAACATTCGTTCAATTACCCTATATTGTTTTATATACTTCAGAACTTACATGGAATCTTGATTTTGTTTTTGTGTATATCTACACGTTTTAAAGAAGAAAAAAATGTTTGAATCTTTAACTTTGAGGGTGGTTTATAATAGTATTGAATAGTAATTTCGGAAGGACGAACTTGAAAATTCTTATTGCTTTCTAAATAATTGGAAAAAACGAAAATAAATCAAGGAAAAAACGCATTTTTATGTAAAACCTGCAGTTTTTGGTAAAATTTACTTTCTTATTTTGTTGTAGTTAAGAATCGAATAACTTCCTACTGGAAACTTTCACCAAATGTTTGTATTAACATTATATATACATGCAATATTATAATTTTCAAAATATTTTAACTGATTTTGAGCTTATAATAATTTATAATAGTTTTAATAATCAATAAAAGTTAATTATTTTGAAGCTTTCGATTTGTTTTAGTTCTTTTAATCATGATCGGCGATAAAATGGTAATTTGCTTTTCGTTCACTATCAAGCGGTAATTGTTTGTGAATGCACTCGATAATTATTATAATTTATAACTCTATTTTTGTGATCTTGACATAACCAAATTTTCAAAATATAAATTTTTTGTCTGTTACTTTTATTACGGTTACCTCACTTATGTAAATACCCGTTTCTATTATCCATAAAATCATGTACAAGTAAAGTAAATAGTTCACAGAGTACTCAACAGCACACCCTGACTGTGAATGGAGTCATTTTACTTCTTATTACAATATAGTGGGTGGGAGGGCATCTGTTCACAATATTATCAAACGTTCGCTGCCCCAACACGCTTGGCGGTTCCTCGAATCATCGAATTCGCAATAAAACGACAAGAACAAGTTAAAATAACAAAGAAGCCGAAGGATACTGTGCAACGTGAACACACCTTGTCGGTACACTTTGATCATCAACTGATCTTTGTCTACCGTGTAGCAAGGTAGTGGACCTCATATAAATATTATACGGGTTCCCAGCTTCCGAATAAACTGCCGATACGCTAGCTAATTATATTACACAACGAGTCTGACATCCCAAACTGTAGGACTTTGAATACCGCGAATAACATTGCCCGCGGTACATTTTCGAGTCCATTCCAAAGTATTTTTAAACTTAATTTTATGACTTATAATTGAACCGCTATCCCGCACATCGATATAATAATGTATCGTCATTCATATTCTTTATAGTCGCATATTCCCAGTTTTAATGTTAACTATATTATATCTCGGCAGAGTTCACAAATTTACAAAGTTCAATAAATACTTTATCTGACACAATCTACTGTTTATATTGCTACGTATATATATGGGTTTTAACCACATCGTATCCAGAGAGGAAATCAAACGTACGTCACAGAAGTTTTTATAAAGCAAAAGTGCCGAAGTTATGGATCTCCCAGAGCTTTTTCTATGTTATAATATTATAATGCACCAACGGTAGTTATTTTAGCAGTCTTTAATTTATGAACTATCGCAGCACGAGTGTTTTGAACTGTTTATTTAATGTTTGTTCTTGCTACTAAGTAAAGTGTTTCCGACCAAAAGAAAACTGTGTTGAAGTATTATTTCAGTAATTTTAACAGTGCCGGTATTTACGTATTATGTGTCAATGCGGTTTTCATTAACTGAATAGTGCCAAGGTACATGTAATCTTTGTCAATTCTAAGTCAATGGGGCTGGACGTATCATTGGCGAACGCATACCATTGTACTTCAAAAGTCAACAGTGCCATTTTAATTTATTTAGAGAGTGTCATTAGCTAAAGCGTACGGAGGTAAGGCGTAGTAGGATTTTAGCGCGTGTCACTCAGTACGGGTGATACGACAATGTTCAATATAAATTATTTTACCGTGTATAGTGGTGTATTAATACATAGAGCTGCGTGGTAAGTGTGGGGGGGGGGGGTGCGACGCCTCCCACCTGACGTTTACCCAACAATAAATTATCTATCACCCCTCCAGAAAAAAAATCATAACTACGCCACTGCGAAGCAGTTTTAGTGTGAGATCACTTCGTGGACGGTGACACGTGTGCTCACGTAGTAGCGACTTTTTTTACTTTTGTTTTGTTTGTATTGTTTCATTTCGACTCGGCTCGCGTCTATTCAACATTGATGACGTCGTCCTGCTCGTCACACACACACACCCAGTGTAACAGCCGTAGTGTTGTATATGAATGGATAATGTACATATTATATAAAATACGTCGGCTTAACAACGGGAAGCCCGACGAAACCTACCCCACCCCCTCCCCGTGTACCACAACGACCTCCCCGAAACGCATAAATAGCTATATAGGAGAGACTATACTCGCTGGCAGATATACACCAGCTACGTATAGAGACAATCGACCAGAGGGTCGTCGTAGTCATTATTATTGTTTCGTCTTCGTTCGTCCCGTATTCATCGTGACTATAGGTTCTCCTTTATACACGTGTATACATTATATTATACTTACTCGAATAAATTTATACATTACGGTTGCTTGTACCACGCCGACGTAAACAATGCAAATCACGACCCCCTTCAGTATAAACAGTCGCGGTGCATATATAGGTACCTACTGCAGAAGAAAGGAAGTCGCGTTGTCTACGGGGATGAGCAGACAGTAAAAAAAACGAAATGAAAGAAATAAACAAATTATTTCGGTTTTTGTATAATCGGATAAATATTATTATTGTGTCGACGTACTACAGGATACCTACAGTGGACGCAAACAATATAGGGCCATGAGAGGAATGCCATATTATACCCAAAACACAAATGTCATCAAATATAATCTAATTTTTATATTTTAGGGTTCTATGGAAACTATAATTATAGCTATAATTCAAAAACGAAAAACCATACAAACACTTGAAATTTTCGCCGAATGTCGAAATGATCATTTTCTATAAAATATTTTTACAGATTTTATCCTAATTATAAGCATACGAAATCTTTGGTTTTTTTACATTTTTTTTCAATTAATATCAATAAAAAATATTTGTTGGGTCAAAAAGCTTGAAAATGTAATACAACGTTCATCCAAAATTTTTTTTATAAGCATTTAAAGTTTAAATATTGACAAAATTCATCAAAATATCTAAAACTAAAAAATTATTTTGTATTTAAAAATTTCTTAAAACATATTTAATATGTATGAGTTAACTATACAAACATGATAGTAGTATAGAAAAAAAACATTAGCGGACTGAACTCTTTTGTTAGTGTCACATAGTTATATTATTTTGGACATATCCAAACACATAGACAGCTTTCGGAGATGTGAAAATTATATTAAATTGAAACAAACCATGGAAGCATAACAATATTACAAAAATGGTTCACCTTAATGGCCTTAACCACCCACCACCACTATAAATAATTGACTCAACCACCACTGAGCAAAGAAATGTTACCTTCATCACTTTTAACAGGAACTACATAATATTATGAAAATACAAGTTATAAACATACAATAAATACATTTATTATTAATGCACATAACAAATTTAATATTAACAGTTATTATTGAAAAAAATGTTTTGCTATGATAACAAACAACCGTTAATACTAATAAAATTGGCCAATACCAATAATCCAAACCAACTAATATTCAATGTTTATAATATTTCCATTGTTTTAATGGCCTTTTTTTAAAATTTGAAAATTAAATTGAACTTAATGTTATTGGTACCGGGCACATCAAGTTACATCAATATCAATTATAACAATACAAAAAAACATTTGCAATCAAGACAACATTAAATTGTCAACAATTTATTTAGCTACATTTTTATAACAAGCATTTTTTATACAAAAAAAAATTTTAAAAAGGGTGGACAATATTCAAGATTTACTTAAAAATGAATACCTGTTCATATCATTATTGACAACCAACTCTGCGAATGACCTGTAAACGGAATAAACGCAACCTCCATTGGTCTAATATATTAATGAGTCGCATAGAATCTGAAAATCCAGTTTGTTTGACCTCAGCATTCAGAAATTCATACATGTTGTGCAGTTTTTCTTCTTCTTTGTATAATTCACATACGACCACGACATGTTCTAATAATTGAATAACACTGGATAATACTTTCTTTGGATTTTTATTGAAAAATGTCTTATCCACCAAATCTTGTATAAACCTGAACAAAAATGTATTTGAGATTAATACTTTCTAACACTGATAATACCTTATATTCTATAATGATATACACGTTGAACCAATCATCAGAATAAAAAAAGAAAACTAAGTAACACTTCAATACTTTTTCACCCATATTTGACTCAAAAAATTAATTTTAGAAATTCGATTAACAATGACTGTTTCTTTTTAAATACATTGTGTATACCATCATAGATGCAAATAGTGAGAGATTGGGGAGCCAAGCCTCCTCACTTAACCATATTATATAGCTCTCTCAATAAACCTCAAGGTTTTACACCACATTAGAGGGTTTGAAAAAATTGTCATCTCTACAATCTTTTACCCCCCCCCCCCTCTCCCCACTCTCAAGACTCAACAACTATTTGTGCCTGTGTACCCATTAAATACAAATAATAGAAGTTTATTATTTTAGTTAGCAACTTTGTTGAAATTAAACAATAGGCAGTATACACCAGTATAATTAGTTACATAAGATACTGTTATACTGCCCATACTGTAATTTATATTATATAGTTATATATTTATAAGGGAAGCAAAAATGCTGAGATGACACATTACAATCTCTGGTGTGGCAGTTCATATTATAACACTATAGTATTCTAATGAATATAATTCTTAAGGGGGTCGAGTTACCCGACCCGTGGCTACTGTGCGTTAGTGCGTTTTTTCATAATATATATATATATTTTTTTTTTATTCACTGTATTAAAATTAGTTCATTAATTTAACTTTAACGTGTCTGTATAACTTTATTAAACTATTCCATTCAACAGGTTATGGGCCTAGTAGCCAGACAGTGAGGTGTTAAGTTATTTTAATAAACAATATTTATTTAATATAGTCGAAGTATGTTAGCATATAAAAAAGCGGAAAAGGATCAAGTATATAGTCATGTCAGCTGACGAACAACCACTACAGTATACAATGAATTGTGACACAGCTAAGGACAAGTTGCTTAACATATATGAGCAGAAGTCAGACTCCAGTGTAACGTTGATTCAACAAAAGTTCTACAGCTATGTTATGAATCCAGATGATGGTATGGCAATACATTTTACATTTTAATAATAGTGCATTATCAGCAAAAAAATCATTTGAAACATATAAAGAAAAACAACGGTTAATTGGTGAAAATCAATTGAACAATGATAAAAAAAACCAGGCAAGTGTAATCATTGTAAAAAAACAGGGCATTGGAAGCGGATTTTCTTAAAAGAACAAAAAGAAAGAAATAAGAATGAATCGAACTCAGGAAATGCATTGGTTGGAGTACAGTCAAAGGACATCGCAATAGTGAGTCAAAAAAATGGTATGTGGATTCAGGTGCAAGTGATTATACAAGAATGGTTCATTAACTATGAGTTATTTGAAACTCAATTACCAGTACGCATCAGTGATGGTAAATATATTATGGCTATTGGTAAAGGTAATATAAATGTTCAAGAGGGAAGCGGTGATAAATGGGTTGCTATGTACCTGGCGTACATATCCGATATTACTGATTAATTAAGCAATATTAACACCAAGGATAAGGGGGAACATCGTACTTTTGGTAAAAAGTAATAGACATATGGCCACGGACGAACGTCGCGTCGACTAGGTGAAACACTTGAGATATGTAGGGAGGCGCCATAAATGGATTGCCGAATATAAAAGGCAACAACCTCGGGAAACTAGTGTATGGATTCTGAGAACAGAACGGACAAATAATCAAAATAGGAACTAATCAAACATTTAAAAAGAGTAGAACGGCGGTATAGTGTTTGAGTAGAGGTTAAATAAATAATATTCAAATATAATGACGGGAGTTACGCACGTTAATATCAAAATAACGGATGTTATGCTTTAATCATGAGAACGCTGGACGATGGCGATTCTAGGAACTCTCACACACTCGCACACACACCACACACACACATATACACGATAGGCAAAAGTGTCACCGCTATCTGGACGGGAGATGTGGGTATAGGAGTAGCTCATATAATATAAGGGAGCCCGAAACAGCTTTTATTCAGACGGGTCTGACCAGAGCCAGTACAAGCACCTTCACGCCAGTGGACTCTCTGACCGAGCACACAACTATATTCTATCAGTTTTACATTTTAATAAATTCTAAATAAATCGCACTTTGTGTTAAATTATTTCATTCTTGCATTTCTCTACGGCTCCTACCTTCAGCATCCAAAGGCTGGGATACTACAGGGTTGACAGTTATTTATCAAACTTTTTACATGTACCTGATCTTAAGGTAAATTTGTTTTCATGTAGATCGTGCCTTGATAAAGGTATAAAAATGATACTGATAGTGACGGATGTACATTTAAAAAATACAATCGTATAGTTGCTATTAAAGTTCGTGATAATAAAATGTTTTTAATGGTTCTCAGAATAAGGTCGTTGCAAGAGACTAAACAAGCAAATATTGCAATTAAAAATCTCACGTTACTACGGTGGCATGAAATGTTAAGTCATATGAATTTCTAATGTGCTCAAAGCTACTTGAGATATATGCGGATTCAATTTACAGAAACGAAAAACAAATTATTTTGAGAAGCTTGTGTTTATGGTAAACAGCACAGAAAGCAGTTCACATTCAGAAATACTAAAACCATAAAACCTAGTCAGATAATACACAGCGATGTGTGTGGTCCTATGGAGACAAACTCTCTTGGAGGTAAACGGTACTTGGTTATATTCAAGGATGATTATTCTAATTACACGTATGTGTATTTTATGAGCCAAAAATCAGAATTGAAAAATAAATTTGAACTATTTTTAAATACAGTAAAAAATTAGCTAAATATACCAGTAATGACTTTAAGAAGTGATTGTGGTCTGGAATATAAAAATACTGAAGTCAAGGCCAAATTGGATAAATTTGTAATAAAACATGAGACGAGTATACTATACACACCTCAGCAAAATGGCAAAGCGGAAAGAACAATGCGAACAATTGTAGAAACGGCGAGAACTTTGTTATACAGCAAAAATTTGTCGGTACAAAGCAAGGTTAGTAATAAAAATATGTGCACAAGTTCATGGAATAGATTATCAAGAAACGTTCAGACCAGTTGTGAAATATGATTCTGTTCGAGTAATACTTGCTATAGCAGCAGCCAGAAACTTGAAACTTAGACAATTTGACATCAAAAAGGCCTTTTTGTATGGAGATCTTCAAGAAATGTATATGAAGCAGCCAATAGGTTACGAAGATGGAACACAATTAGAGTGCAAACTTCAACGGAGTTTAAATGGGCTGAAACAAACACCCAGGAGCTGGAACAAGAAGTTCAAAAATATGCTGATAAAGTTTGACCTAAAAGTAAGTCTGTCATCGGCGTATACGACAAAGTGGCGCCCAACTAGTGGCTCGTTACTTTACGACTTTTGTGTGAGTGTGTGTGTGTGTGTGTGTGTTACATACACGATTCAAAGGTCTTTGAGCCAAACATTTAGGTCGTTTCCATGAATCGGTGATATTTTGGATTCACCTTTACGTGGGTATTGACTAGTAAGTATGTGAATACGATATTATGAGTTTATTGGAGTAAATGCGCTTGATTACGATATTTTGACTTGACATGTGTTTTATATTTAAGCGAAATTTTGACTTGGCGTGTCGTGTGTCCAACGTCCGTGTGTGTATGTAGGTATATACCTATATTTTGATTTTATTTGTGTGCCTATGTATTATATTTTGGATTTAGGTACATCGTACATATATGTACCGATGTATAAATAATGTGAATACGCGCGAATTTTGACTTAGCATGTGTGTGCAGGCGTGTGCATTCAATATTTTAGTAAATAGGTACTTCAATGGATATGTTGCATTATTGAGTATTTTGAGATTAGGTACCTACGTTATGGCGAAGTACAACATAAATGTACACATGTGTGGATGTCTATTAACTTTAAATGTCCGTATTTAGTATTTATTTATTTTTTTATTTATTATTTTATTGTTAGTTTTGTAGCTTAGTCGTTCAATTAGTAACAATCTATGTATAATATTATTAATAATGTGTACAAACCTTTAAAAAAAAAAAAAAAACTTGAGGCCATTTGTTAATATAAATAATATTGTATTGCATTTTAATAATATCGTACTATATTCATTTTAACAAATATTGCCAAATCGGCGTATACGACAGTAACAAAAGCAGATCCTTGTGTATTTGTAAGTAATAAGAACAATCAATTACTAATTGTTGCTATCTTTGTAGTTGGTGGACTTATACCAGCGACGAATGAGGAGTTTGTGGATATGATGGTGAAGTACCTAAACGACAACTTCGAGACGAAGGAAGGTGAACTTGATAATTTCTTGGGTATTGAAGTTGATCAGAACCCTGATGGTTCAATTTTCATACACCAATCTTCATATTGCAAGCGGGGGAGGTGATGCTATACCTTCTCGAGGTCTCCCTCGCAGATGACCTGAACATTTGGTGTCCCGCAAAAAGCTGTTCTATCATTCAGCCATATCTACAAGACACAATACTATCACTCGCCTCATGGTCTGAAACATCGGGATACCGTTTCTCCCCATCTAAATCTCAGAGCATCATATTTACACGAACAAAAAAATATCCTTCTCTAGATATTTCAATGTATACCGTCCCAATTCTAACCTCAAAATCCTTGGAATCACATTCGACCGCAAAAAAACCTGGAACCTACACGTTAAAGATCTCCGAAGAGCAACCATGTTAAGAATGAATATCCTCAAAACTCTCTCTCACACTTCTTGGGGCGCAAATTTTATATCCCTTAAGCAGATATATACATCACTCATTCTATCCAAACTAGAATATGGTTCCTTCCTTTTTTTCAAATCTAAACCATCTAGGTTAAATATGATTGACACAGTACACAACCTAGGATTGAGATTAGCCTCAGGTGCATTCCGATCAAGCCCTATTCCCAGTCTGCTCAACATCTCTTATACCCCACCCTTAAATCTCATAAGAAAAAAAATATCATGCTTCTATCTGCAAGATGAGCCCAGAACAACCTTGACATTCATCATGGTATCATAACCGAACTCCAAGACTCCAACTTTAAATACTCTGACATAATCTATCATGAATGTCCGATCACCCCCCCCTGGACTATGGACATCGACATAAATCTCAAATTATCTTCCCTACCGAAAAGCGAAACTACGCCAATCATATACAAAAGTGAACTACAATTAATCATTGAAGAATATCAAGAACATATTTGTTTTTTCACGGACGGATCCAAAACGGAAACTGGTGTAGGCGCTGCAGTTACATTCAATGAAACCAGACGAATGCTCAAGCTCCCTGACTATTGTTCAATATACACGGCTGAAGCATTGGCTATTTCATATGCTCTAGATATTATAAAACAAGACACAATAAACAAATCCATCATACTCAGCGATTCACTTATCACACTCACAAGCACCAAAAACTTCTTCCAGCCTAATAGCATATCACAAAAAATACAAAACCAGATATCATATCTTCAAACCAATGCACAGACTATCACCTTTATATGGATACCAAATCATATCGGCATTCCCGGAAAGGAATTAGCAGATACATGTGCCAAACAGTTCATCTCATCCCCGCACTCTCTAGTCCTCTGCTCATATACATTACAAGATTCTAAACACTTCATCACTGAGTATATCCTTAAAAATTGGCAACACACGTAGTCAACCCTACGAACCAAGCTAAACGAAATCAAACCAAGCATTCTCCCATAAACAACCATCCATCTTCCCAGACGCCAAGAAGTAATTCTTAATAGAGTCAGAATTGGACACACATGGTTAACTCATAAACACCTAATGACCAAAACGGATCCCGAACCTTGTCTCACTTGTGGTGAAATTCCTTCAGTCAAACATATCATATGTTTCTGTTGAGAATTCAACGACACTAGAACCAAACTCAAGCTAGCTGAGAACCTTCAAGAAGCACTGGGACCTGATCCAGACAACACCCAAAAAATATTCACTTTCTTAAAACTTACTAAATTATATAACCTAATCTAAATATGCCCTCACGCCCAAACTTGAATTGTATAACTCACCCTCCGCTTTCTCTTTATATGTATAAAATGTAATATTCTTTATCTAAACACATATTTACATTATTTTATTATGTATAACAAAAGTCAATAACCAAAGTTGTTGTGGCTTATTAATAAAAAAAAAAAAAATTCTTAAGGGGGTCGAGATAGGCGACCCATGGCTACTGTACGTTAGTGCGTTTTTTCATAATATTTATTACTATTATTATTTTTATTCGCCGTATTAAAATTAGTTCATTAATTTAACTTTAACATGTCTGTATAACTTTATTAAACTATTCCATTCAACAAACTTTAATTTGCGACAAAGTTTTTATAAGCTCTTTTTCAAAATGTATGATAATAAACTAACATGTTTTTAAAAACAATTAATTTTATGACACTAGCTAAGTGCAGATTTAAATATTGTATTGCGTTCATAATAATAATCATACATTTAATAATACATACCATTCATTGATACTAGACGGAAATGCACTGGTATTGTCAGTCTGACCTAAAAGTGACTTGTATAGTTTGTATGTTAAATAAGTATACATTTTTTTCATTATTTGTCCTTGCAGAGGCAAAAATAAATCAACCATCATATTTAATAAATTGTCTTTGTATTTTGAATACAATTCCTGAGCAAATGCAATAATAGCTGGACCATTGTCTTCTTCTAATGATGTTTCGATACAAGCACTAAATAATCTTTTTATCACATTCATCATTTGTTCACAAAATTTATCTAAGGATAACGTAACAATATACTTGGCTATTGTTAGCAGTTCGTCAATGCTAAATTTCTTGTTATTTTTCAGTATACTGTAGGATATGAAATTTATTACTAATTCAAAATTGTGCCGTCCAATGTATTCATATTTTAATGATGAACCACTAGTAAGAGTATCCAAATCAGGTCGCCATTTGTATAAAATATTTCGGACATCCTGGAAAACATATTTAATTTTGTTCTTAATAATTATCATCATTAGACAAAAAATTTATTTTTATAATTATTTATTAAAATATATACAATGTGAATATAATTTATTGTTTTTAAAACATACATCAAATACTGGAGACCAATTTTCTTTCATCAAATGGTTAAAATGAATGTTTGCTTTGAGTTCATTTTCCTCAACTGACATAATTTGTAAGCATTCTGAACACAATTTTGTTAAATCAGAGTATGAATTTTCGTCAAAGGGTATATTATAATTAGAGCCAAAATTATAAGAGTCAATTATAATATGATCCAAATTTATTGATTCAAGAGGATATATTATGTCATTGTCTTCAAATCCAATCATCTCTTTTACTGATTCTTGATTAAATTTATCAACATCAATTATCTCTTCATAAACAATAGCAGGTTGTTTCAAAAGTGTTCCTTCTAATCGTCTTTCTTCTAGAATTTTTTTGCTATCAAATTTAAAAACGGATTTTTTTTGTCTTTTAGACGCAGTCTTTTTTGATGTGCGCTGTTTCTTAAGTTTCATGTGTTCTTCTTTTGTTTTTGGCATTCTAAAAGATAAAAAAAATATGGGTATATTACTTAGGATACTGGTACCTATTTTAAAGCAGTGTAATCATATATTATTGCAATTATTAGGTATTAACTATAATAAAAATTAAAACAACAAGGTAATCAGCTGTTAAAAACCAACATTAGTGAATAAAGTGATACAATTTATTTTTTACGTACCTATATTAGGTATGCAAAATATTATGTGCACCATACAATACATTTTTTGTTTATAGCAATAGACCACACTAGTAACTAATTAATTATAACACCCAGAAGTTCTATTGCAGAAAAACAGAAAACCATTTTAACTTATTATAGAACATGGGACGGTAATACAATATCTAAAAGTTTAAATCAATATTATTTTCACTATTATTTTTGTCATCCATTTATACAATGAAAAAATCCTTTTCAAGATATCACACTACTTTTTTGACAATTACAATAATAATAATTGCATCTATACTACAGAATAAATTAAAGGTTTTTTGAAAACTAAAACAATATCCACATAGCCAGTGTATACTACCGGCCTGGGATTTCACCATTATGATGCATTATAATAATATTAACCATTAAATGTGACTATAATAATATTACGTATTCTAAGTAATAGTAAATTAGTTGTATTTCATTAATAATAAATATTTTAAAATTGTAGGGTGACAACAGACAACCATACAAGCCACAAGACCATTGAAAAAAAAAACAGCCAGGTACAATTTTATTTATAACTCTTATAAATTGTCAATATTTAAACTTTTTAATTTTACTTTGTTGATCGTCAAAAGTTATATTATATTGTTCTTCGATTTTTGGTATTTGATTTAGAGTAACTTCGACCAAACTTGAACTAAAATGCATTCCAAAATATTTCATTTGCAGAGTACAAAAAGCAATTAATGATAATAACGATTATAAGTTTACGACAAATTCGTACTGTCAACTCAACAGTCTACACTCAACAGTCTACATCCATAATTGTTTTGTTTTTAAGGTTGTTTAGAGGGATTAATGTTGTAAATATTGTGTAATAATTTAAATTTAACTTTGATATATTTAACTCCACAAGAATTTGTTGAATTGAGTTGGAAAAAAATGATTTCTGAACATATTATTTTTATTTATTTTATAAAGCCGAGTAGACATTTGTGCGTAACCATAACGCCGTTCCATGAGATGTCGGTAAATATTGATCACATCAAAATTTGTTACATTACGGCATTGTGTTAAGCACAAATGTTGCTGTGTGTACCCGGCTTAAGATATAATATCATATAATATACTATAGACTTTGTGGTCTGTGCGAGGAGAGAACTATTGTTTGAACCATATATAAAAATTAAAATATAAAAATACCGATGAGATTCACTTCTTACTTTAAATTTTGATATTATGTCAGTCCACTCTAGATATCTGTGGTACAGTCAAATATTACTACAGCTATATAGTATATACTTACATCAAAGTGAAAACTAAGTACCTACTTGAGTACTTCCACAGTTGTTGTCCACTCAGGTTGGCTTTGATAGTATGATGACACGACAGATACAGACGGATGGCATTTTAGGGGGGTTAGATTTATATATCATGACGTATATATTGGGAAACCGAAGATTTTTTTTTTCAAATTCGTTAAATCGTCCCCAAACGACTAAAATTACGAATTACAAGTACTCCACAATGATTATTGTTGACCGTAGTGAGGTGATAAGGACACAACAAACTGTTAATCGCCTGGAGATAACATGAGATCTTTAATGCATGATGAAATAATATAAATTTCGATAATATTATTTTGTCGTGACTTTATAGTATTATTGGGATGGTGGCTAAGTTTAGTGTTGTACTATTGTGTAGTTGGTTTCATATCAGGCTACAATAGCATCAAGCAAAAAGTGTCACAGTTTTCCGCACCAAAAGATCTTGGTTTGCGACAAAGTTGGCAGAGAGTTATTCCGATGAAAAACTCTGTTGTCAACCATAAATTTTATGTTTGCCTTTGCTCCAAACATTTAATTGAGGAATACATAGTACGATATTGGGAGTCTGGAGGAATAAAGGTACATTTGTTTTCATTTCTTATTACTATTATAAAGAATAATAATTTTTTTATTGTTTTATATTTTTGTAGTATAATTTTATGTACCATTTCAATTGAACAATTATATTAGGTAGTTTTAATTCTTAACCATATATTAGGATTTATTACATTTTTTCTTGATATTATTAGTTTCTATATACAAGATGCTTAAGAAAAGGGTTAAAAAAAGGAGCAGTACCCCAATATTTCTTGGTCCGACATACCTATCCAAACCAAAAAACCACTTTGTCTCCGTCAAGGTAACTTAAAAAAAAATAGTTAATTTTATAACAGTTAGTCAGTGATTATAATCGATATTCAGTGGTATTAAAGAGAAATGTACATAAAGTAAAATTTAATTATAAAATGTAATTCTATATTTAATATAGTTTTAAATTTAGTTCTTAAGTTGAAATAAATATAAATTGTGTAAGTTGGTATATTATACAATATTTCTTCCTTTTTTTATGTATTTAGCACCTGTTTGTGAGATGAATGTAACACCGAATATGACTAACTCATTGGGCAGTGATCATAATGATGTAATATTCAAAGCTGAATCAACAAATTTATTACCTGTGGAAGGTAAAATTTCAAACCCAATATTAGTATTTACCATGGTTATTGTAAAATGTATCATAATAATTACCTATATTTTTTTTCAGACAACTTGTTTCATGATTTAAACCAACCAGAGTTGTTTTAATGTCCCATTCCAAGGATACTAATATCATGTGATAAAAATAAAAATGTTGTATAGCTACTTTAAATGGAGAAGGTACAGTTCCTACTGTGGAGAAATATATAAAAGCCTATAAAGATTGTCAAGTATTTTTTTGGATTAATGGCCAACAAATCAGGTCCGATGAACTTGGTATTATACCTGGCAAAAATGTAACATAGTTCAATGATAATATCAAAAAATTTAAATTAATTTTAGTTTGCCAAGGTGGGTGCATGGTTCTGCTGAACAATTTCCAATATTTTCTGAAGCCTTGCGCACTACTTCTTCGGTTGGTCTTTTAAGGCATAATGAATGTGAGGCAATAATTAAGACAAAATCATATTGTTGTCCAAAATGCAGGCTTAAAAAATATTCTTAGACTTAGAAACAAAAGGAAAGCATTAGGCTGTAAATAAAAATTAGAAGTAACTCCTACCAAGAAAAAAAAATTGATGTTGTAAGAAAAAGAACAAACAATAATCATAGAACAGTTTTAAGAAAAGACAAAAAAATGATATCACTACAAAAAGAATTGGATCAAGTTCAAAATGAAATGTCAGATTACAGTGGTTCTATTGAAGATAAGTTAAAGGAATTAATAATCAATGAGTCTCAGAAAAGTCTCATAATAGAATGTTTTGCCGCAGCAAAAGTAAAAAATGCTAGAAATTATCGTTACAGTGAAAATTGGTTAATGCTGTGTTTACTGTATAATATTCGATGACCAACAACTTACAAATATTTAAGGACTACTACATTGTTACCATTACCTCATCCTAAAACAATCAGGAAATATTTGTCTTCCATTAAAACAACATGTGATTTTGATCAAAATTTTTTAAGTCTTTTGTAGAAAAAAGTTAACTAAATGACTTAAATGGCTAAACATAGAGTTAAGATTTTTGACTTGATCAGTCTTTGAAAAAGTTTAGCTAAAATTAACTATTCATTCAACCTTACTTACAGAGAACTTGAAGATTTTGGCGAAGAAGATAATTCTGATCACCACAAGAAGTATGCAGATCATGCACTGGTATTCCTGTGGCAGTCATTAAGTTCAAACTTTTACCAAACTATGGGCTGCTTTGCCTCTAAAGGTGAAGTCAAAGGTAATTTATAAATTATAATTATTATTTACTAATTAAAAAAAAACAAGAGTTATTTGTATTACATTTACTTTAATTAGGTGTTATGATAGCACAACTAGTTTTGGGAGCTATTGGTTCCCTGGAAAAAATAGGTTTATTTGTTGATGGCATTATCTGGGATGGTGCAACAACCAACCGGAAGATGTGGAAAGAACTTGGAATAGATAGTTAAGAAATTATTTTCAACATGCGTGTGATCCGAAAAGAAAAGTGTATGCTTTTTCTGACTTTGTCCAATTGTTTAAATGTGTACTTAATCGTTTATACAACAATAAATGTTTACAAGTAAGTTTTAATTTTTATGTTTTTTCAAAAGTTGTTGATGATATTACTGAATGAACGTTTAATTTTAAATATTCATGTCCTCTGCATTGTGTTGAAGTAACTACAGAAATAATAGTATACTACCTACAAATAAGACTTTGGCAGCTTCAAAAAAATTTAAAATTGTATAAGATATTGAGAGAAAGAAAGACGGTGTCAGAGTTTTTTAGCACATGATATTTAAAGCTTTGTGCTTGAAACTGCTTGCTATTTATTGCTTACTTCAAAATATTTATTTTTTTTTTGTTTTCAGGCTACAAGAACCATTATTAAAATGAAAAAAACAAAAATAAAATGCATGTATTACAAATATTCCATTATAATACACATACACATAAACTTGTCTTATACGAGGTCTTGTACTTATACCCTTAGACAATAGACGGTGCAGTAAAATCAGATTTCATTTTTAATAACTATTAAAGAATAAACTGTTGAGAACGGATAAGTAAATAACAAAATTATCGTGTCATGAGTAGTGAACTTGTCCAACTGGCAGCCACTCAGGCCTTGTGAGTTGTGACTACTAGTGCTTTGGTTCACTGCGTTTGCTGCATCAACCAGCGATAACACGCTGTGCGCCAACCTGAGTAGACAACTACTTCCAACTATAAAAATAAAAAATAACAATAGTAAAGCAATGTCCAGCCACTTCATCCGAGGCCAGAACTGTATAATATGTTATCTATTCTCTATGGCCAGAATTATCTCACTTGTACGATATACCTATATAGATATTAGCATAATATTAGATTAAGTATACCTACAACTTTGGCGATAAATTTAGGTATGTCCAAATATAATTGATAATAACTAAATGTCTAAATATCGATAAATATAATTATGAATATGTTGTATTGGTGTCGCCACTCGTCTGTCGATATATTTGTATAAAATATTCATTAATTTTCCATAGTTTCGTGTTATAAACAACAAAACATGCATACTTTTATACCAGATTATAAAAATTTAAATTATATTATTATCATTATATTAACTTAAATTATAATGATTTTTATGAACGGTCTGCTGCCTGCTGGTTTATAGAAGCATTTTATATTTTAAAATACTTTTGAAAACAACAAATTTTTATTATTGCCCACTTATTTGTTAAAATTTTAACTATATAAATAATCATGTTAAGCGAGTATACAATTTTAAATTTTAAATTTGGTAATAGAACGCCATGTCTTATTATTCATACCATTTACCAGTATAGAAATATTTGCAGCCAATCAGAATACAAATCTTATCAATATTTGTTAATTTTTGTTTTAAATATCTGTTTATTTGCATTAATTAATCAAATCTATAAAAACGAAATGTTACAACTGATATACATCCAGGGCCGGATTGGGTAGTCTCGGCCCTTCGAGAAGTATTGTTCTAACGGCCCATAATTTGCTATAGTTGCCCATATTTTACTATTAATAGTGCCAATAGATCATAACGCTGCATTGCAATTTACGAACTTTTTCTCCTACAAGCCGTATATTTTAGCGGCTCTTCGAGATTGTCTCGACTGGATCCGGGCCAGTATTCATCCATCATTAATTATTTCTTTTTGCAAAATTGTAGGTATTTTCTAGTGTATAGTTTATTATTGTGCAAATAGAGTTTATTGAGTTCGGGTACTATACTCTACTCGCCGTAAGTTGACCCACTTTCGCGCATGCTTACTGAGCCGCCGGACCCCTCTGATCGGTGATTGGCGGTACTCGTCGTAGTAAGCAGTGCGCCATGCGACGATCACCACTAGCGCTCCGAACTCCGAAGACGCGGCGGCCGCGACCGGCATTTGTCGAGCGAGTGGGTTATAACTTACAACCATAGACATATTAATTAATAATATTTATTAATATGTCTATGCTTACAACGAATAGAGTATAGTACAGTAGATTAAACACAATATTTAAACTTAGATAGTATGAATGTATGATAGATGTAGCACCCTGACTATTATCGTGTAAACAAAAATGGTGCGTGTTGCAAGTACGCGCGGTTGAAGTGAAACTTCTTTCTGAATGGTGGAATTATTTTACGAGGCACGGTAGTCAGGAATAGTACGAGTTCGGGGGTTACGCGGTTCTATGAGGATAACTTTTACTGTATTATTATTATTTTCAATTTTATTAAAATAATAATAATTTTACTTTTTTGGTGAATCGAGATTCCTAATTAGCTGCAGCCTGCAGGGTGACATCGAGAGTAGCCTGTATTGTTTTTTTTAGTGTATATTTTAATTTTATTTGATTAGTATACTATATAGTGTCGCTATAGTTCGCTGTAATACACAGTACTGTATTTGTACTTTTACAGACAGTTTTATTTTAATAAAAGATGATTAAATTGCTATACAGGTGAGGTTAGTATTTATTTTTGGTTATTAAAAGTGTGGCATATAATAAATAATATTGGATTATTGTAATATACATAAAAATATTATGTATTATTTAATTAATTTTGCACACCAATTGTGTAAATTTCATGATAATTAAATTAAATAGATGATCAGTTTTCATTTACAAAGCTACATTTAATTTTGTATACTGCATATTATATTCTACATTTAATAACCAATACTAACATTCAACAGTGCATTTACTCAAAATATAAAGTGGTTGTATTTATTTAATTTAAATAAATAAATTATATTAAAATATATATATCTACAAGGTATTTGAACAATATCATCATTGCTGACAAAAAAAAAAAAAATTCAGGCGGCCATGCTAGATCATAGGCCCCGCGCGGCAATTGCCGCCGGATCGGGGTTTGAAGTGTTTGAACTCATACCTACCTATCTATCTTTTTTTTACATTTTTGAACCAAGGACTGACGTCGGTCACTTCACCCCCCAGTCCCAATCGTTTATTGAATTAAATCACATCATATTTTTGGCCTCAGTCCGGGACAGTCCCCCTTCCTGGCGACCTTACACGTTTGTAATACATGAATCGAGACTTATGGTCTCCTAGGTTTCGCTTTCAGCGTACAACATAAATAATAATGAACGTTGAAATTTGTGCTACACGCGTGCTCGCTGCCTCTCCTCTTCCTCCTTTTTCTGCATCACTTGGTGGATGAAATCCGCCACGACATTCCACCTTTCGGTGGATTCCATGTGATCCCCGACCATCGTCTCCGCCGTAATGTCCTCGCCAATCAGTGTGTTCATAATTCTTCTTCTTTCGTACCACGCGTCGCATTCTTACCTATCTATCTAAGCTTGGAAACCTAATTCTAACACCTACCGACTACCGTTTGAGATGTGAATCATATACGAATCTCGAGCTCTTAAGGACAAAAACACGTTTTTCGCGTTTAATAGTGTAAACCCGATTTAATTCGAATGTTTTGTGATCGATAAACGTTTAAAACGCATAATTGTACCTAACCGAGTGTGTATACCATCAACTTTATCAACAATTGTTTATATATTAGTATATTACACAAAGTAAGGATTATGTACACCGTTTGAATGTAATATATTTGCAGCCTCGGTTCGGGGTCATTCGGAACTGTCGCCCGCATATGTGAGCAAACATGTCAGCATTTTTTTCTCATACCCTCGGTAAAGAAGTTTCACTTCAAAAGTCTTTATACTGATGTCTAATAAGTATATTATATAGTAAAGGTCTATGGAAAAATATTACTCAAATAATCTAATATTATTATTATTATTATATCTATGATTACAATCTTGTTTCATTACGCTCATTAATGCCCATATACCTTACCATTGGTCGCCTGATACCCGTATGGCATATACCATCATGTAAATATTTTTAGTTCAGACTTTCAAAGACCAACATCGTTGGAAAGATAGATTTTGTGAAAAGACATTTTTGAATATTATATTTATCTTAAATCGTGGATGTTACCGCTATAAACTCGTTGTATTATATCATGGAATAAAGAATACACTACACGCTTTTGCCATAACCATGAACATTCTCTAATGTTCATGGCCATAACCATTAAACCATAGCACCACGGTTTGGATATATATAAAAATATAAAATCATTCGTTTTTATTTTTATCATCATCTACGCCGCAGTTTAAAATAATAAAATTTTAAATATTCTAAGACCGTGGTTTAAAATCTACTATATATATATATTTTTTTTAAACCAACGATGGCGCGTTTATTGTCGGTATGGTGCGTATGAACTTAAACAATGTAAACTGAAATGCGCCGCGTACGATACGCGTCCATTGAAAGGGGCCTAACCCCAACATTTTCCGGATCCCGCCAATATCGATAATCTGCGAGTTTATATTTGATAACAATTAGTTTACTAACCTAAAAATCGTTTTTTGCATTCAAACCAGTTTAGATTTTGGCGGCTAATTGAAAACGTAAACAAAAAACGTTCTTAAGACAAGTTATATAAAAAAATTCAAAACTCAAATACGCAATAGACGCACAGGCCACCCTGCCACGGACGAGTGTCGGTCGTCAGAGATACGTCTGAAGTCTAAATCAGTTACTTAAGTAACTTCAGAGTACTTAAGTATCCAATTATCAGAGACGGTACTACGACGGAGATTATTGCGCCAGTTCTATTTGGGTCCTTCTCGTCTTTTCAGATTCAGAACTTGCTGTAAGTACCTAGTACTTACTTATGTTATTTTATTCCTAATGGTTTTTTCTATTTGAATTATAATTCATGACATTTAAAACGTAATGGTTCAGCAGAACTATATTATTCATTATTATCATTACATATTAAATATAATATTTGATTTCATGCCCTCATGGTAACTATTTTTAACCATTATCGATACTGCTACTTGTTGATTGTTCAGAAGCTAGTTTCTTTTTCCTGATAAACTTTGATATCTTCACTTTTCAGTTAATAGCCAGATGGCCTACAGCTAATTAATTATAATGTGTAATAACTATTATTATTGTTATTCCTTCATCTACTACTTCATGGGTCAATGTTACAAATATTCAAACTGTAGATATTATATAATAAAATAATATTAGGTGTACATATAAAAAAATGAAGCCCACTTATGTTGTATGATCACTGATGATAATGTTATCCTTCTTAAAATGTCAGTTGTTTCAGCACATTTTTGTTGTAGTTCACTATATACTCTAATTTCTGAAACTTAATAATTATTTAAACATTTTTTTTTATTTAGTAGGTCTCAATATTAATAATTGGTATGCATATACATTAAAATGATTCATTATATTTAATTTTAATTATAAATTATAAAAACTCCTTACAATTTCTTATTTTGTTGTCACAAAAATTTAGTTGGTTCAATTTGATTTAATTTATTACATGCACATATATATTTATTTGTCACACACTTTAAATATATTATAGATTATATTTTATTTTGTTTTAGAGTCAAATATGTCTGTTGAAGAAGATGATAGGCAATTGCGCCATGAATGTGGTGTATTTGGTTGCATAGCTTCTGGTCCATGGCCAACAGATGTAGATGTAGCCCAAGTTATCTGTCTTGGATTATTAGCACTGCAGCATCGGTAATCTCAGTTGTCAATTTTAAATCTATAATATATGCAGTGACAGATTTGAGATTTAAATAATAGTTTAAGATATATTTACTTAGGCCCTCGTGCAAAGCATACCTATTTCTTACAAAACAGCTTGATTAAATCGTGATTTTGATGTCATTCTATTAAACAACACTTCTGTAACCCATCAATAAAAAAAGCTTACTCTTACATGTATACTAATCACCAAATACATATACACGATTTGACAAAAAAATGTTACCTTAAAATAAGTTATAACTTATAAATTATAATATATAATACTCTATCTGGGGAGAGTTTAGAAGTGTTTGGTAAAATTTTGTAGCAGGAAACGTTTTATTTTTGTTCCTGCACACAAACCTAAATCTAAATTAAAGGTTTCTTGATGAGTTTTAAATGTACACTTTTTTAAATCAATAATATAAATATGTATTTAAAATTCTTATAGAGGCCAAGAAAGTGCTGGTATTGCTATGAGTGAAGGTGACAACCATACAGACTTTAATGTTAAAAAAGGCATGGGATTGGTCAGTAATATCTTCAATGATGAAGCAATAAAAAAACTCAAAGGTAATAAGTATCAATGTAACAATTTATAATATGTAATGGCCAATTGTTATTTACTATGCTCGGTCCAACAAAAGTACATACCAATTCCGTGCATCCCTACGCGACACCTTGCCATCAAGACCATGGCAGGATGACCCATGGGAATGCGTGGAAGAACCGATTTTTGTTGGGCTGCCCCATCTTCATTTTCTGGACATACTATACTTTAATTGTATCTTGTAGGTAATCTTGGAATTGGACATACAAGGTATTCTACTACTGCTAGATCTGAAGAAGTCAACTGCCAACCTTTAGTTGTTCACTCGGTTCATGGTGCGTTAGCAGTTGCCCATAATGGTGAATTATTTAATGCGGGGAGATTAAGACGTATGGTAAATAATACATAATTTTGGTGTACATTAACATGTTGATGTCTGTACGTAATTCATACATCATGCCATCCAATCTACAGTCATAGTCATGTTTTGAAATTGACTTGATGCTCCTGACATCAAATGACGACTATGGTTTAGCCATTGGCTATCAATATGCTAAATATATGTATTTTATATTTAGGTATTAGCTAGAGGAGTTGGTCTTTCAACTCATTCAGATAGTGAACTAATTACTCAAGCTTTATGTTTGAATCCTCCCAGTATTGAAATTGATGGTCCTGATTGGCCAGCTCGTATAAGACATTTTATGGAACTTACCAAATTATCTTATTCAATCGTTATAATGGAAAAAGATAGGATATTTGGGGTACGTGATCCATATGGTAATAGACCTCTCTGCATTGGTAAACTGATGTCTTTAACTGAACCAAATGACGGTAATTATGGTTGAAATTTTAATTAAATAAATTATAAATTATCATAAAAAAAATTTAATGATATTTCTATTTCTAATTTTTCAAGTAGCACATGGTTGGGTTGTATCATCTGAATCATGTGGTTTCCTCTCAATGGGTGCTAAGTATGTAAGAGATGTCTATCCTGGAGAAATTGTAGAGTTGACAAAAGAGGGGTTTCAAACTGTATCTGTAATGGATCGACCTCACAATCGCCCTCAAGCATTTTGTATTTTCGAATATGTATATTTTGCAAGACCTGATAGTATATATGAAGGTGAATATAAAATGAGTTCATTAATTTTCTTACCTATTTAATTTAATTTTCATTATATCATAAAATTAAATTATAATTACAATATTGATTCATTGTTTAAAATATAAGTGTATGCTTTTGTATTGTAGGACAAATGGTTTATTCAGTGCGATTAAGAAGCGGTATTGTGTTGGCCAGAGAAAGTTTTGTTGAAGCTGATATTGTCAGCTCAGTTCCAGAATCTGGAACTGCTGCCGCTCATGGGTTTTCAATGGAAGTGAGCATTTAAGGTTTTATTTTATTAAACCATTGGTTTATTTGGTTTACTCCTATTTTCAGTCTAATATTCCATTTGCTGAAGTGTTATATAAAAATCGATACATTGGCCGAACTTTTATTCAACCAAGTGCACGGTTAAGAAAATTAAGTGTTGCTAAAAAATTTGGTGCTATTGTTGAAAATGTTGCTGGCAAAAGATTGATTCTTGTTGATGATTCCATTGTAAGAGGAACCACAATGGGACCAATCATAAAAATACTGAGAGATGCAGGAGCTAAGGAAGTTCACATACGCGTTGCTTCTCCTCCTCTTAAATTCACTTGTAATATGGGAATTAATATACCAACTAAAGCCGAACTTATTGCTAATAAACTAAGTATTGAAGAATTGGCCAAACATATTGGTAAGTGTATTTAAAGGACCTAACCAGTATTATTCGTCTGTTCTACAAACGTACAAACATAACAAACTCTCATTTAGCAGAATCAATTCTAGGTTCTTTTGGTTTAATACTATACAGAATTGACCTATTATCAAGCTTAAAGATAAAAATATTATCTAGGGAATATTGTAGGCTTTTATTGATAATTCAATTTAGTATCAATAATAGTTTATGAGGTGCCCTAGATATTATTCTTACTTTTAAATTTGACAATCATAATATTTACTCTAAAGTTGAAGATAATAAAACCAAATTAGTTCTGCTTAACACAATAATTTGCTGTTTTCAGTTTGTAAGTCGGAGACAACACATGTGGGTTCTGTGTCCTGTTAAACTATACTATACTTCTCAATACTAGGTACTTGATTGCTGGGCAACAGGTGGACAATATGTGTTGAACTATTTTTTTAAAATAAGACAGAACCTCGGAACATTTTAAATAGTATTCAATATTTATAATAACCCCATATAGTTTTGTCCACTGGTTGTGCTGAAATTAAATATATAATGTTATAAAATTATTAATTTTCATTTAAATGTAAAAAGAAAGAATATATATTTAATTAAAACTGTTAAGTAATAATATAATATATTGATATAAATAATAGGTGCTGATACCCTTGCTTATTTATCCATCGAAGGACTCAAAGAAGCAGTTACTGAAAAAATGCCCAACAAAAATGCAGCTGAAGTTGGACATTGCACAGCATGTCTCACTGGAGAATACCCCGAAGAATTAACTTTCTAAATGTTTAAAATTTCTTTAAATCTAAGTATTATTGTAATTCATTTGGTTAGTTTGTACGTCTATAATTGTTTAGCATTATGAGTTATTTAAATTATGACGATAGATTTTTCAAGTTTTAAAAATGAGGTCCTGATAACTTAAGTAAAATAATTGTTTATGATCTGCCTTTCAAACAACTATTGTTTGTATTTTATTTAATTTTTCTTAATCTAAAATAACTAGGGTCAGATCTATATATGTTATATAGGCATAAATATACATAATATATTAAGTAATGTATTAAAATTATGGATCAACATTTGTAATTTCAATATTTTTTATTAAGAGCTTTATTTATAAGTTCTATTAAAAATATATTTGTCTTAAGAATAAAGATTTTTTTATTAATTGATTGTATAATATGTTTACCTTTATGGTGATGATATCATTCAAGATTATTTAAAATTGTATGATAATATTCTGGTCCCTATAGAGCAGTCATTCTCAAAGTGGGCGATAGCGCCCCCTTGTGGGCGTTGGTGGCCTTCAGGGGGCGGTAGGATGCCCAAAGGAATTTAGGGGAAAATAAAATTTTTGTATACATCCAAAAAGCTAATTTAAAATTTATGTTAGAACTCAAAAATAAGATATAGCATATCTATATATTATAAATTGTAATATCTGTTTTTAAAAGACATAACAGATAGTAAATTAAATTTATTTTTTTTTGGGGGGGGCGCTAAAAAATTGTTGATTCTCAAACTGGGCGGTGGATAAAATAAGTTTGAGAACCTATGCTATAAAGTCTAAACCAGGGGTGTCCAACATTTTAGGAAGACTGGGCCACATTAAGTAAAATTTAAGTTGTTGAGGGCTACATACATTTTATTTTTTCGCTAACCCTATTATAATAACGATAACACATTCACATACTAATATACTATTCAATCAATATATGATTTTGATACCTTTAATTAATAGGTGGTTTTTTTTTATAACATGTATAAGCTTAATTGATGGTTAGGTTAGGATAATTAGGTATTAGGTTTATTAATATTTTTAATACATAACAATGTTTATTGGATATTACCTATATAGTATAGGTGTATTCTTATTTTTGTCATAAACATCAAACACATACATTTATTAAATTTCAATTTTTCAAAAGTTAGTAACTATCTCTCTTGATACATAAAATATAATATTGATCTTTAATTTATCAAAATACCTTTCAATTTTTAAAAAAGCTATAGCTATATACATTTTCAAAAACTGGTAACAGATTTACTATTATTGACAAATATTGTAATTCAAAAATGAATAAGATTAGGGTAATAAGATATGAATAAGGTACTTGATTTAAATGTTCACCAGATATTTTTATTAGAATTTTCTATACATGGTAAAATTATAAAAATATGTTGACTCTTTTGGAGCTTAATTATTTATAGATAAAGAAAATTTGATTTTCCTATAGTTTAATCCATATGTATTAACACTTAAGAACTTATATTTTTTCGTCCTGATTACTTTTTCTATATACATAGTAGGAGAAAAATAAATACATATCATTGGATAGGTATTGTCGAGAAGATGTGCACAAAAAAATATAGTCCATATGTTCTCCTAACCCTTCAGCCAGGTTAATAGCTATGTCATGTCATGTCGATAAAGTCGTGTTTTAATTATTTGACGTTACTATTTTTGTATTGTGTAATAACCAAGTTGTAATGAAGTATACCTACTAAGAATTGACTGCAACTCAACTTTTAAACCAATATGCATTGGCACACATATGTGGGACTGAGGGAGGGCTTGGGGGAGGACTTAGTACTTCCCCAAATATTGGCAAGTCCCCCCCAGTTCAAAAGCTAGTAATTAGTACTAATTATTGTTACATTCTGTGGTACACTGGTACTAAGCATGTTATTAGGGGGGGGGGGGGCTTGAGTCTAATACTAGTTTCTATAATAAAGAGAATGTTATGCTCGCTCAATAAACTCATGAACTTTTAATGGTGGAACTAAAAAAAAGTTGATCGCAATGATAGTTCAACAATTGTTTGTAGTAAGTTATAATTTTGAAGACAATTGACTAGGCTGTGAAAATTTGTAAATTATGTACAAAATATGCAATGTCTAATTAGTAATTTCAAACCCTCATCAAAATTTGTATTTATTTATTTATTTATTTATTTATTTATTTGGTGTAAACGCCCAAGTGACCTCAAGTATAGTAAGTATTCCAGTAAACTTTTTTTGTATGAAAGATAGAACAACTTGTATAGAATCTTGTGTTTAACTTTCAAATCTTAGATTTAAACAGGAAACTTTGTATACAGAATAATTTCTCAATAAAAAAAACTGCAAATTTACGTATTTTGATGACAGTTAAACTTTAGACGCGTATAAAATATAATTATAATTGTTGACGCCGAGTCCGATCCTACTTATATTTCGCGGTTTCCGGACCACGAGTCGCGATGTGTTGGGAATGAATATAATATGCGCGAAGCGCTATACCAGATGGCAGATTGTATTATATATTTGTATATATAAATCAATTAACATTACTATAATACAGGTGCATACATAAATATATAGGGCGCCCCAAAATAATGAATTAATAAATAAATAATGTCAACAATAATATAAAATAAAGTATATGACATCTGATACAAAAAAAATGGAATAAGCTCACCGACCAGCTGCTGTAGGTAACCGGGGTGACTGCCTCGGTAACGGACAACGGTGTTGTCGACGGTGTGCAGGTAACCTCCAACGACGTAGCTCGACGGCGCGTAGGTAGAGCAGAAACTATTGCTTGTGAAAGTCCAAATGGGGGGCAATGTCACGGCAGCAAAACAACAACTTATTCAAAAACGTATTTTGTTGAAAATGGTACCAACCAGTTGCAGTGGTTCGACGAACCGAGCGGGCTTACATTGTAAGGTTGTAAGCCTTACAATGGACCAGCTGACAACCGCGGCACGCAATCCGGCGGTACGAACACGACACAGCCCGGCGGCAACTTTAATATGGCGGACGAAACGCCTAAGCAATTATTAATGTACGAGTAAACACCAAAACAAAACAGCACTTGTCACGCCGTGATGACGGACAAGAAAACACGCCGTGGCGGCAACTATGCCGCATGGTCAACAGCTGGTTAAGAAGTAAGCACAACAAGCTTATAAGCTTTTACAGTCTACACCAACGACGCCACGGCAATCCATGAATAACGATGTAGATAGGGGATGCCTTATGGCGGTGGAGGTAGATATGCATTTTGTCGCATAGTGCGCGACCTTTGATCTAGATCCGACTAGCGGGCAGTTTAGATACCGAGTTTGAACAATAATAGACTTACGCTCAACTTTGTTTTAATGTTCACCCTCAACAAGTTATGAAGAACCTATTGTATTACATTTTCAAGTCTTTAGACGGATCAAATTTTTATAGACAAAAATAAAAAAGTACCAACAATTTCTGATACCTATAAATAGTTCAAAAAGAGTTAAAATATATTGAACATTTTACTGTGTATAGAAAATGCTTTTATAACCCAATTTTTTTGTTTTCATTAATTTTTTTCTCCGGGTGCCTCTGAAACCTTTAATTTCATAATTAACTTTTCTCATTATTTTATTACCTATAAATTTTTATTTTTTATAATTTATTTGAAAAATAAACATATACCATACTGCATCAATCACTCATATAAAGTCATAACATTCATTCGAAACCAGATTAAAATAAAACGACCATGATGATTAACGAATGGTCGAATATAATGGTAGTTACTAGTTATTAAAATTTATATAATAATAAAAAATGTTATTTGTCAATAAAACAGTAAAAACATTTGGATTACAAGAACACAGTTACATAATTATTGACACTTCCCAAATAAGCGAATCTTGTGATAGGTGATAGTGAGTTAATAATCTGACTAATATAATTAACATGACAAATTAAATTTAATTTCTCATGATAATTAATACTATTAATACTAATTAATATACATTGACTAAAACTATTAACTAATAATTATAATAAGAATTATATTATAATGTGTAATAAATAAAAATAAAAATGTAATTAAATTAAACTAATTAAGTTACATAAAAATAAAAATAAACAAAAAAGCAGAACAATTTATATTATCAGATGAACATGTTATTTAGATCTAAAGAGTTTTAAATAATTACTTAATTGGTTTTATTCAATGACTTAATATGATTTAAATATATATTAAGTTTCCTGAATATCGGAATTCCAATATAATTAGTGCTTTTCTGACCAAATACAGTATTAAACATTTAAACTTAACCGAATTTAAATTCGATAAGTGATAACTGTTTAGATCTAGTAAGTATGGTGCCCATATTGTATGACATAACTGCTGATGTTCATTTTTAATGTTTGTAGAAAACTAGAAAAGTATTTTTAAAATAAAGTCCATTTTTAAAGACCAGATTTAACAATATTATTAATCTGGAAAAATATGTACCTACCTATCTTGAATTTTAAATAGGTAGATAATACGAATTTAACTTCTAAGATATTTAGTATTTGTTGAACGAATTAAGATATTATATTTTATAAGTAATTTGTGGTTTTGACTTTCGGACTTACTGATTTCTGGGGAGGTGTAAAATTGTTTTTCCTCGGTTAACGGCGGCTTAACATTATTTTAGAATGTGCGAAGTATCTCTCGGTTGTACTCTAATTTGTCGAGTGGGTCATTGTATTGACGGATGTGAATATATGATAAATTTGAATTCAATGATATAAAAATTAAAGCTTTTTTCAAATTTAAACTATAAAATTATTTTCGTGATTGTGATGAATGTTGTGAACATTTGAACTTTAAATCCTTATAAAAAAAATGTTTCTTTACTAAAAGAGTAGGTAACGTTTAAGTGTCTAATTAGCAATTAGAACGCGACTTAATCGACATAATGACCAATACATAGCTGTGAACCAGGCTATTAAGGGTTAGAGGTTACCTTATTCGTTTTTGAATTACAATATATTTGTCAATAATAGTAAATATGTTACCAGTTTTTGAAAATGTATAACTAAAGCTTTTTAAACAATTAAAATGTATTTTTCGAGATTTATTTGCAGAAATCGCCTCCCCCCCCCCTGGAGCCATCCATTAATAAACATGACAATTCAATATTCAAAACATAATCGATAGTCATACAGAATAAAATCGCATACTTTTGCATTTTGAATTAAGGCGAAAAAATTGTTTGTCACTGACCACAGTAAATTGTTAAAATGTTAACATAGACATTTTTTTAAATGGACCTTGACGTGTCCATTATTATTAACATGACTTCACAGAATGGCTTATTTCAGTTATTTGGCTCAAGGGGATTTAGTTGACAATGGTACTAATTGACCCACAGGAAGTTAATTAATCACGGGGGACCTAGTTAACTTAGGATCTAGGTGATACGTCACCGGAATAAATTTTTACTCCGCTTTTGATAACACAATTTTTATCATTCGAAATTTCCCTCCGATTTACCAACACATAATAAGGCATTTTTAATCTTTCTCTTTGTAATTTGTGAATTTGTGTTCATCGTAATAATCAAATACTTAATAAATAGTACTCAACACTCATTGAAAGTATTTGGTAATATTTACTATTTACTATTAGTAAATACTTTATACTATGTATACTGGTTAATACACTCGTGTTTCTCAACCGACTACTGACTATCACAACAATTATCGAAACGATTTTCTGCCGTCGACTAAAAATTACGTCTTCCCGATTTAACTGGCCGTCGAGTCATCATCGTTACCCACTCGCATCTTGATTAGTAGGTCGTGTGGAAGCTTAAAAGATGAGTGGCGACAAGATCAAAAGTCTAGTTGAACTCGCCAACAACAGGCTGAACAGTAGCGAAGATTTTGAACAGTTTCAGACGTTTGTCGCCCGAGAGCTCGACTTGGACACTGTTAGTAAAGTTTTTTATTAAAAATGTTTTTCTATCATAATCCACTATTAACTGTAGTTTATATTGTGCCCATATAATAATATAATATGCACAACGGATGACAAGTTGTGCAAAATAACTTAATTACCGATTAGAGATTACATCCACGATTTAAAATTGGTAAATATACATTCATTAATCGACTAACGGATTATGATGATTGATGGTGCATTATAATTGGCGTTAATATAAATACAATTTAACAGAAAAAACTTTTTACCTATTGAATTTCAATAACTTATCATGATTAATTTTGTTTAGCATATTTTAAATTATTAGTGTATTAGGTATATTGGTTTTAAATTGTAGATAGTCCTTGTAAACTTTATAGGTTTTATTTTAAAACACTGCCTGCAAACTATTGGTCCGTGGTCGGTTATTTTTGTCACTACAAACATAATTAAAAATACCATTTTGTCTATTTTGTTAATAGTGAAATATTATGCAGTTTCATTTAATATTATGGTACCTAATAATAAAATTACTGATGATGCATATATTAACTAGATTAAGGTATTTACTGAATAGCATACCTCTAAAGAAAATAATTAATCTTAATATCTGAATACCTATGTTGAAATCATATAAAAACAGACAGTAGACTATTATTTTTTATTTTTTTTTTTTAATTTTCTACCTTCAAACATTATTTTATGGTTGTGTATATTTTACAGATACATTCATTAATAGATGAAAAGATTGATCGTGAAGATGGACCCAAAGTGTTGGAGTATATTTTAGTTGGACTTTCTGTTAAACCTGATTCTCAAAAACTTGTTGAAAACGTATGTACCTTGCACCCATGTGCACATTTTTACTTCAATGTACCTACCATAATATCTTAATTACTAATACATTAAGTATAAGATAATACAGATAAAAGTATATTATGGATATTAGTTAGGTACCTATGTTACATAAGTAGCTTATCAAACAATTTATTTTTTATGTTTATGATTTGATATTATACATATTTTGTACTTTACATAGTATAATAATATTTTTTTTAGGTTTATGAATATGTGTTAAATGCAATCAATATTGCCGAAATACCAGAAAAAATGAAAGTTTGTTTGATTAGTCGCTTATCATTAGAATTAAATAAACTATCGACCAAGCAACTAATAAAATTTATAAATATGTGTAAAAAAGACATCGAAGAATCAAATGAAAACTGTGTTCAGACGTAATAATACTTGTATTATTGGATTTTTTATTTGTGAAACACGTATTAACATACACTATTTAAATTTCAGCTGGAAAGAATTATTCCCTCATATTTTGAAAATAGTTTCCGAAATCAAACTAATAAGAACTGAAGAATTTGAAATGACAGGTGCTGATTACAAAGAAATGATCATTACTGACATTTGTCGTTTCAAAGTACAGCCCAACATCTCAGTAGCACTTGCACTGATGTTTAGGTAATTTTCTATTTAGTAAAATCTTACACATACACATTTAACAAAATATTTTCTATTGCACTATGATTAATTTAACTATAGAGGAACACTATTAACTGAGAAAGAACATGAACTAGTTATCAAAACATTATGCTCATACTTTGGTCAAATGAAACCTTTAGAAATCCCACCTATTCTACAACAAATATTACATTTTTGTTCAAGTGGAGATTTTTTAACTCTTTTTTGTACACTTCAAAAGTATTTTGATGACAAGTACCATTTAGACCAAAGTAACGATGAAAACTGTGCGCTTGAAATAGGTACTGTTTATATTTATTAACTTTCATCAATGATATAGTTTATATATTTGTATCAAACATTTAAATTTAATATTATATTGGACTTTCAGAAGGCTCTGAGAAAAAAGAATTTTTAGAAGCTGAAAGTACAGTATTATTTCTCTTAGAAGACTTTGCAAAGGTGCATTCTTCATTTGTTAATGATATAACTAAGTACATAAAAAATAGTATTGGTGCTCCTAATATGGTTTTCGGTCCATTCATGTTAGCATTTTTACTAACCATGTCTTGCTGTGCACCTTTTGAAGCTAATGTAAGTAGATATGATACTCCTCCACTTATTTATTAAACAATATATTAATTTTATACATACATTGGTTTTAGGTCATTGATTTGGTAAAAAAACTTGTAGTGCAGTCATTGGTAGAAGTAGAAAATACTCAACGTTCATATTGGTTGAAACTCAATTACACTGATATATATGATGTGTACACACAATTTCAAGTGTTTATTAAGAGCGAGTATGTGTTTAAAATCACTAATTATTTTCTCTGTTAACTTTATTTAATAACAACTATTTGTTTGTTTAGAATATCAAGTTACGAAAAAATATTTAAAGGTCTAGTTAATTTGGGATTATCATTTCTTGGAACTACTTCATCTGTATTCAAGAGTAAAATATTACCTAAATCATTTAAGTTAGTTAATGTAGGGGATCAATCTTAATATAACTGAATTATATTATTACAGAAAACGCTGAGATCATAAACACAGTTCATCAGCTTGGTTTGTTCATCATAGTATCTTTGGTTCACAAGCGATCATTTATCACCGGTAGTGTTTTACGAAAATTGACCAATTTTATAACATCTAACCCTGAATCAAACCAATATTTAGGTACTTGGAAATATATTTTTTGTTGTATCCACTCTAAATACGTTGAATTTTTTTATCATATTATGTTTTATGTCTTAGAGTGTTTACATAAACTTTGTAAGAACCAAAAGTTAACAGTTGTTGAGAATAATACTGAAATATTGAAGTTGTTTAAAGAAATACCAATTGGCATGACTGATAAAGTAACTTGTTCAGTCATGCCTGTGCTTAAGATATCAACATATTTACGTGATAATATCATCATGATCTTACGAAAAGAACTCATATCAAAGTAATTTTATTTTACAAAGTATAAAATATTTATTATTTATTTATTTAATATGTCATACTTTGCGTTTTAATTGTTTATCACTTGTTAAATAAGTAAAGTAATACTTCACTTCACAGTTCAAATATTCTTTTCTATTCCTTTTGTATTCTCATGACTGAAAGTTGATCTAGAATAATGTTATGATACTTATACTTTAAATGTGAGATTGAAAGGAAACTCCATTCGAGAGTTTAAGTGAGTTTTGTAAATTAATACTCTAAATCTAAACATAGAAGGAACGCCCAGAGTATAATATTTTTATTTAAATTAATTGTCGGTAACATTATTTGTCCATTATTTTCTCCACTATTTAAAGTGCCTTTAATCAATATGAATCAATTAGTATATACAGTAGTCACTCAATAATTTGAAAAACTCCATAAATCGAACTAAACGCTAAGTCCCCTGAAAAAACCTCTATAATTAGAAAAAATACATGTATTCCAATCCCATCGATAATTTGAAATGTCTGTCGGTGAGGCACACTCTACAACTCAATTTTTTTTTCACAAACCTCTAATTTGAATTTCTTTAAACTCGATTATATGTAAGTTCATATGTATAAAGATTATGTACAATCTATATTATATACTCGTAATGAAACTAATAACGACGATGGTTAAATATTATTGTAGTTTATAGATGTTATCATAAGTTACCTACCTAATCTAAACTTTAATTGTATCATTTTACCTAAATACAACAATTTTTCGCAAAAAAATATAACAGATTTCTTTAATAATATGTATAATAAATAAATATCAATTAATAATTTGAAAATATAATTTTATTTATAAGTAAATGTCAAAATAAATGTTATACATATGTACAATTTTTCACCTCTCTTTAATTTAAATTAATTTTTTTTCCCTGATTATTCGAACACTCGGTAAATTAAAAACCTCTATAAATCAAATTTTTAACTCTGTCCCCTGAATTTCGAATTATCAAGTGACTACGGTAATACAATTTATACTACCAAAAAAAAGCATAAATAAAAATACTGTTGTCTTCTCCTTTAAATGTTTTAATGTTCCATTATAATATGATTAAATTAAATTAAATTAAATAAAAATATAATATAATTAAATTATATTTAAATTTAAGAAAATTAAAATTAAAAATATATAATTTAAAATTAGATTTATTCATAGCTATATTGTGTTAAATATGTAATAAATTGAGTTAATTCTGTAAAATAATATAATATAATATAGAATATATTATATTTTTATTTATAATTTTTATTAGTAATCTATTAATAAATACATTTTGTTTATCAGTTTAATGAAACTATTATTTATAATTTGTACCTAAATTTTAAATGTTTTATTTTTTTGAACAACTGATAACTTATTTAAATATAATATTGTTCTAAAAGTAGTTTAATGTATATAGTCCATTCCAACTATTTTATTATGTATTATGTGAATTGGAATTAGTGCCTTAATATAGATTATTAATATAGTATATTTTAATAACATTCCAACACATAAATTAAAATTGTACATTAAAAATTATTTATAGAGAATACCAGTTAAGACATTGTGCTGTTTTGGGATTCATTGAAATATTATGTAGTGTTCATTTGGACAGTTTTACTACATTAAGTCAGAATACCAACAGCCAGGATTCATGGCCCGGATTATTTACTCAGGTAACTTGATTTACATTATTTTTTATTATTGTACTTGTTTTCGACTCATAACATAAATAGACTATGTTAACAGACTACAACTTAAAGCTTAAAACAAATAACTGGGTTTCCGTTTACGATTTTACATACAATGATAAATTCCCATTTTTTTTTTACAGTTGTATTTTATCAAATATAATTGTTACTTGTTAATCATAATAACAACAAACAATAGTTTGTTTGAACATTTTAATTTTGTTACATTTATGAAAATTTAATGTTAGTGGTGGCTAGTTGGGCATGAGTTGGTGTGGTTAGAGATGTCCACAAGGATTTTTTTAGCAATAATTTATTAGTTGCTCCCTCCCATAATTTGAATCCTAGCATTGCCAACATATTTGATTAGTTTTATCACAATAATTATTATAAATTTTATTAAAAATGATATCTAAAATAGCAATACTAATTACAGTATTCCGTCTTTAAGTCTATACATTTTATTTAAATATTATATTGTATTAGTTTCTAAAGATTTTAGCTACTCCTCAAGAAAGGAACTTAATTTTCTAAGGTATTAAGTGACAATTTATTGCTCTCTTTCCATCTCTCTACGTACATAAAAGCAAGGCTGCGCAAGTTAAGTTTAAAGTTAAAATTTACTCTTCTTTTTTTAAAAGTTTTGAGTTCACTAGAAAATTAGAAAATAAAAGAAACTTAGTTACAAATCAGTTACTTTTTTTTTTACATAAAATTAATAATTATACCTTTTTTTTAAAGCAAACAAATACCATACCTAGTAATTTAATAAAGGTCTTACAGTTTTAAATGTATGTATTAAAATAAATTGCTGTAAGTACTTATATACTTAAATACTTAAATTAATAATAAAATCCAACAAAATAATTCAAATGTTTTTATGTATTTGTTTACTTCTGGTACACATGACTAAACTAAATTCTAATAATAAAATTCATTATTAGAATAAAATCTAATTAATTACATAAACATTAATAAAACAATGTTAAATTCAGCTGTAATTCTACAAAAAAAAAAATAATAATAAATATTGAGAATACAAACATGTTTTTGATACTGAGTAAATAGTTGTATTTTGCTTTTCTCATAGACATGGTTACCATTATAACTTAACTCATCCGTTTATAATATATTCTATGAATATGCAATATATAATATTCATTATAATAGAATGTATTTTAAATCTGTAGTTTTTAGAAAATATTTACTGAACCTGAAAATACAATTAAGTAACTCCAAAGTTACTGAGAAGCATGAAAAATAATTTAACTCTTTAAATTAGAAGTTACTTCTAAAAAAAATAACTTATTATGTAAGATGTAACTTAACTTTTTAACCCATTAATGCCCAGTCTTACATAAAAGATTTAACAAAAATAACATATAATAAATTATTGCTTTACTAAAAATATAATACATAAAAAAAAAATTTATTAAATGAAAAACAAAAACCCATATAAAAACCAACTAATTATTTTAAACTAAAATATTAAAAATTATATCAAATAATTAACAAAAACGCAAATTACTTTTTGATAGTTAAAAATAAAAAATAAAATTTAATCTATGAAATTATTCTCACAATGAGAACACTGTCACACAAATAAAATTTGGTATACATATGTACAGTCTATTTAACTACATAAGTCTGATTTTTTGAATAATATTATTGATTATAGATGGTTCTTGATCGAGATTCTGTGGATATTCATTCTGCTTTTGATTCTGAAGATAATTCAGAAAACAATAAAACAATTTGTTTGGAAATTTTGGACTCACTTAAAACATGTTTTTACCAAAAATCGGAAATCAAACAATCACTTTATAGAGGATTGATCAGAGTGACTTCCCACAACAATGAATTATGTGTATGTGTCAATAGTCTGCTATTAGACCACATGAGTTTATGGTGTAACAGACTTGTAGTAGCGGAAAACAAAAAATCATTAAAGTTTGACAAGTCCATAGTCACAGGAAAAGATAATAAACCTATCGTGCATGTGAGTTTATCACAATTTTATATGTTTTTAAATGATATGTTTTTACATTATTTTTAGGAGCCGTTAGATGAGTTGATTTTATTGGCTCAACATGTAGTGGTTACATATACAAACATTGATGACAACAAAGAGTATGCAAAAATCGATGAATTAAAACAAATACTCTGTCAACTGGTAAATTTCTACAGCGAATGTAATACAGACGAAATAAAAGTGGTCAGTAAGATCAGTGTTTTATGATTATGAATAAAATGTAAACGGTTTAATTTGTTTATTTTTAGAACGAAAGCGATTGTCTACTGGATATAATTTCTGATACATCAGAATATATGGACGTCACCAAACAAATTCTGTGTGTTTACCAAGCGCTTATGGTCTATATAGTAAATTCATGGTGTAGTTCTGACCAAGACAAAGAATGCTGTGAAAAACTACAAAAGTTATTTTCTAAATACAATAATATTTTAGAAGCTGTTATGGTAAATTTGATTTTCTAGTTTGAAGAAAATGTCATTCATGTTTAACTGTTTTAGGCATTAGATAAAACTAATAAAAAGAAGGATAAAGGAAGTAAAAAAACAAAAGCTGAAACAACTGGAACAACCACTAAATTTGTTGAACCAGCCATTCATTTAGATTTCGATGTATTGTATAAGTTTCTTTCTTTACTTGCGTAAGACTTATTTTATATTTATGAATTACAATTTTCTCTGAGGTTGAAAACAATTTAAAAATTAATGTTTTAGTAAAAATGTTAATTGGGTGTCTGAACTTAATGTTTTACCATTAAAACAAAATGCGAGACTATGGGAATTTGTGTTAAGACTGGTACAAACACATTTGATGGAAGTGAAAAATTTACTTTCACGTGATATAAAACCGCGAAATTTGTATGAAAATATTTGTAAATTGACAAAGTAAGAATCTTGGCTTCCATATTATTTATGCATGAATCTATTTTTATCAAACTTATGTGTTGGTAGATTGCTTTACGACTATTTTCTATTTGATGTTTGTGAAAAAATTAAATTCAGTCAAATTGTTCTTGAATTGGGATTAGATTGTTATTTACAAACCTTAAAACTTGTCAACTCGTATTATAAAAACTTGAATAAATTTTTCTCTGACTCCAGTAAGTACATACCTACAGATTTTGTTAGTATGTTTTTTTTAAAAGATTTATAATTGTATTATTAATTATTAGACCAAGATGATTCAAATGATGAATCGGGGGAAATATTTAGTGTGCTGCGTAATATGAGATTATATTTAGACCAAATATTACAAATGAATCAAATCGATGATGTTAGTAACCAAAACGATGATAATGATGACAAAGAAACATATGACCAAATTGAATCTCATTTAATCGGGTGTGTGTCTGTAGTATGTCATGGTATCAAAAATAATCAGGATTCCAAAATCAAAAATGTAATTATAATAAAGTGTAATTTTTATTTATAATAAGTTAATGGTATATAAGTTATTCTTTTCTAATAGATATTAACCTGGCTATCTATGGTGGCCGAAAAATTTTCGTTTTCAAATTCAAACAACTCCAAAGAATTCTTAACTCTGATGCTAGAGATGCATTCGGCAAACCAAGAAGATCCTATAATGTTAGCTAATACAATTACAAATTTGTGCCATTCATTTGGTCCAATAAGTAAAGTGAGTAATTATTTGACGAAACTAAAAACCATTTCATTAAGCATATTTAGTATTATTTGACGATCATTGTCTTAAAGCTTCCAGTTCTAGTTCTGCCATAATTTACTGATTTGTTTTCATTCTTTAACCTTTTTCAATGCAATAACTTTTCTAACACTTATTACGAGTTATTAGATCTTGTTTTTACCAGTTCAAATAAGATATCTGTTCACCAGGTTGTCATTCCTTTAATTAAATCTGATTGTTATCATCTGCTGTTAGGTATTACTCTACCCCTCCTCACAACACCTGAAAGAGTGCAACATTCCGAGTATGTGATTTTTAAAACTGTGATTTTGTGGCTATCTCTCAGTTTTTTGACTCATTTAATTGGTCAACAACAATTGCTCAATATAACTCAAATGATGCAGCTTCCGTATTTAGAGATGTTCTTTTCACATGTATTGAATGGTATGTCCTATTAAGAATATTGAAAATACCCGAATTCCCTCACTGGTTTTCTCAAGAATTGAAAAAACTTATAATAAGTAAGAAAAAATCACATCTGGTTGACAAAAATTCGGGATTGGCTACAAACTTTAATACTTTTACTGAACTCCGTGCCAAATGCAAATGCATTTCCAAATTAAACTATCAGGAATTTATTAATCAAACCAAGCACTCCTTGCCCAGATTACCAAAATTGTTCTGATTATGTTGGATCCATTGTCTGACAACTGTATTTGGTCAAAGACCAATTACGTTAAGAACATGTTCAAAATAAATTCTTAAACGACATTGCTTTCAAATAATCCATCATGTACCTCACGATTACTTCAATATAAGACAGGTTTTAAATATTCCTACACTTGCCTCTCGCCGCTATGAAACAGACTAAGATTTTTTTATTCTCATTACTAAATGGTTCACTAAACGCACCAGAACTTCTTACTGTAATACCTTTTAGAGCCCCTTCTTATCCCTTAATTTTATATACCAAGGTATAAGACTTCCTTTTGGCACCATCATTCTCTTCACTGTATGCTTAGAGGAGCTACTAATAATATTTAATTCTTGAGCGACACTACCACTCTAACATAATTAACTTATCTACAATTTGTATACTTAACATTCTGTTTTTTTTTTTATCTTTTTGTTTAAATTTTTCTGTTAAAATATGTAAAATTGGCGATTGGTGTAAAATAAACAATAATGTGTATTATACTAAACTGTGTACTATTTGTTTAATGTGACAGAAATTAAAAAAACTGTGAGTCTACGCCAAAAGAGCGAATTTAATGATAGCAAAGTAATAACAACTAAGTATAAAGATCAAAATCAAAATCAAAATAACTCTTATGTATATATAAAAATACACATAATTATTTACATATTATATTAGAAAAAGAGGTAATGTATTACGCTGAGTCATAATCATTCATTTTAATATTTTAAAAAGTATTATATTATATTATATAATATATTAATTAGGTAATACATGTTTATATACTTAGAACTAAGTTATAGGCTATGCCTTTAGAAAAAATGTATGTTATTATTTAAGTCATAATAAATATCAAGTAATATTTTAATTCTCTCTGAACAATCTTTATACTTTTATTTTTTGTGGCTGCTCACCAGTAAAGTATTATTCTTGTTTTGTTTCCTCAAATTATGAACGGCTATTAAACAGATTATAATGTAGGTTAACAACTTATGACTTTCATTATTATTTATACCTGTCTTTACTTCATCATTCCCAATGAACTATTTCCTGGTTACTTACACATACTATCACTAATATATTTCACATTTAAATTTTTCCACTAAAAATTATATTTTATTTGGATTTTGCTTGTTATTATCACTATTTTTACTTCGCTTTTATTAATTTAAACAATTATATTAGATACCAAAAAAATTAGGCCTACCTGCAATTACCTAATCATTTTTCATGATAACTTAATTTTTAATTTTATTAAAACAATAACAATTTTATAATTTTTAATTATTTTTACTAAAATGTGTTTGATATTTAATTGATGCGGTGTGATGATTGTTAATAAGTGTTTTGCTTTATTATAATATTTCAATAGTCTCATAAAACCAACCAATCACAAATGAGGCCTTTGAGATTAATAACAACTTGGAACAAAACAATGGTGTGTCCTGTCTTGTGTCAAAGCTTGTGCAATGAGTTGAACTATGTCATGCAATGCTTATCTAGAATCAAGGCTGAACTCAGCGCATCACAGAGAAAAATAAAGATTATTTGTCAAGACCGACTGAAGTCCAGAGAAAAAGCCATCTGTCATCGTATTGTTTTAGTGGCATTGTCTGCTATTACATTCACAAAAACAGTAATCCCATTAGGGCAATGTACAGAGTCTGTTTTCAATTTATTGTATCAAGTCTATCGATCCATGAACATGGTTATTAAGCATTTCCTGTCTCGTTCCACCGTAAACGAACCGGTGTACAAGCAAGCTTTGTTGAGTAAACTTATTTTTGTATTTTTTTGACAAAGTATAATAATGTTAAATTTACTTTTTTAGATTGGGTAAATTGTCTGAAATTGTCAATAATCAACTGTCACCAAATGTTTCTAAATTCATCATGTTCATAGAGGTATATTACTTTTAATTGATTTATATTTCACCTACTAAGTCCATAATAAATTACTAATTATATTTTAGTATGATAGACCATTGACGGATAAGGAGAAAAAGTCTGTTCAACTGAAAAATCAAACCCGTCGCCAAGCCTCTTACATTCCCAGAGTGGTCACTGAATTGGAACTATTTGTGAACCTAATTACTAAATTGGGGAAAAAGTGCAAGGTTATTATTTTACTGATCTTTTTTATTTTTATTTTTACGAGTTGGTAGTTTTGATTTTATTATTATAATTTATTTTATAAATGTAATAATACAATGAGTTGTTAAATCATATTCAATAATTAGGATCAGAACTTGTTGAGCAATCTCAAACTCACTGCTACCCGTGACTTCAGACTCAATGTTCAGAAAGTTGAGGATATGCTCAGCAAACAAAATAATTCAGATGTAAGTAGAATTTAGTAAATTTGAGTAATTTCTTAAAAACTGTATTTTTAATGTTGTATTATTGAATATTAATAAAGGAAAGCGATGAAGAAGTCATTGGTAATAAAAGATCAAATAATGCTGAAGAGCAACCACCAAAGAAGAAACGAAGGTCTGGTTCAAATACATCTGTGACAATTTGAGGAGAGACATCGGCTAACTAATGTATTTTCTTTCAAAATTTTTGATATTTTCATATTATAACATAATGTTCATACTAATCCATAATATTATGTGTTATACACTATTTTTTTTTACTAATTGTGAAATCTATTTACATTTATGATTTATATATTAAGTTATAATTATACGTGATATTTATAGTTACTTTATCTTTAAGCTATGTTTTGTATTTAACTAAATTAATTTTTTTCATTAATGAGTTATTTTTATACATTATTTATACATTAACTTCTATGAAAAATACATATTCGAGGACGTATATTTTATTCTTTTGTAGTATTTCATAGTTTTTTGATCCTGATTTCTGAAATAATGATAAACGTTTAATTATGTACAATATGTAGTATGAATGATGTAAGATAAATATAATATACTCTATTCAGCTAGAGCTCACGGATCGACGAAAATTGATACTTCTGCGCAGCTCCACTCGTTATCCTGCCATAAGGGAACCAGTTTTGATTGGATGAGCAGAATCGGCATGTGCTAACAGATAATAAATAACAGAGTATAGTTGTTTCTGATATCATGTGTATCTAATGTACTATGTCTAATACATTGATTTAATTCTGTTGGTTTTTCAACAGTAAGAGTTGTTCTAATATTTTTACATTTCTGATAGGATATGTGGATACATAAGTAGATTCAAAATAGGATATAAATGTTACTTAATAAGAGTTACTTTTGGATAACCTTTAGTTAATATTAATTTTTTATAGTTCTTAAAATAATATTTATTCCAAACAATTAATTGTTGTTTTATTATGTCACATAATTGTACTGATTATTTATCAACGTATATTCATTTAAATAAATGGAACATAGTTTTTAAATGATCTTTGGGTTGTAAACTTTGTACTAACATTTTAAATTTTTTATATAATAGAATTTAAATTACTATTGTTTTTCTCAACATTTTAATAATTCTTATTCAATATTTCTATAGAAATTGAATTAAACAAGTTCATGTTGTTATTAATGACTTAAACTATGTTTCTTTGTATACTGCTTCATTGTGCTATATAAACATTAGATTAATTGTATTCAGAGTAAATAAATTTTGAAATGTGTTGTGTATTTCAATATAATATTACTTCATCGTAAGAAATTATTTTTAAAATGATATAACTAATTACTATTCGCACAATTATTTATATTAATGGCTATGTTAAAAACCACTGAGTATGACTAATAATATTAAGTTGTATGTAATTATTATTTCTATATATAAGTGCATGTAGCTGTGAAATAATGAAACATTATAAACTGATGTGTATGTGACTAAAAGCGAGTGGGACTCCTAACCCCATACAACTGGTGTAAGGAATTTTCTGAGTAAACCATTTTTGACTGGACGACTAGGTCTATGTGAGGACTCACACACATAGCAGGCAGTCTTTCTTCAGAGCAGTACTACTACAGAACTTTATGAGTTAAGTTTGAATGTGTAACAGATACATAAGTTAGTAATGTAATGTTTTTTAGCTTAGCATTTGCTAGAAGAAAAAAAGATTACAAAGGAGACCAATTTAAAATAAATAACCCGGCAACTTGAGGAAAGAAATGAAAAACTTTTTTAATTTAAAAGAAAAAGAAAACACTGATCAGGGACCAAAACAAAACCTCAGTGACCATCCTTTGTTAATGATTATGTTTGAACAATAAAAACAATTATAAAATAATATAATAATACCAAATTTATTATTATTTGAAAAATTATAAAAACAAATAACTCGCAACGCTCGGAGCAACTAGGAAATTTCTCAAATATGAGAAAAAAAGAAGCAAGGATAAGCGCTGTAGGAAACTGTGCACTCAAGTAGAGTTACACTATATAAGTGGAGTCTCTCATGTAAGTTAGTTATAAAAAAAACTAATTAATAGGGGAAGCATTCAAGGCATGTTACTTCCTGGACGCATTTAGTAGTTAGACAATAGTAGATATGCTGTTTCTAAATCAATCGTATAGATAATTTGGCTGGACTGTAAACCGTTGTGCGTATTCCCAACAATTATTGCCTAAGAGTTGGTGTCCATTGGCGCCGAAATACCGTAAGACTCTTGTACAGAAAAGAGTTCCCGATCTTGCATTGGCAACCACAAAGCTTGAGATATTACTCAACATAGTTTACTTAACTCTTTTCTAGCAGAAGGAATATTTCCGAGTACACAGAAGTCAGCTAAATTGGTCTTACTTCTAAAAGGCAACAAATCATTAAACCAACCATCTTCATATGGATCCATTTGTTTACTTAAGAAGATTGGGAATATGTTTGAGCACGTTATTAAGTCAAGGCTTGAGGCCGGTCTAGATGTAGCTTATAGCTTGAGCGATTGTCAATACAGTTTCTGTATAAGTATAATGGGCCTGTCAAACATGACAGGAATAGAACCAGCCTATAGAAGAAAACAATATGAAACGGTAACACTGGACATAGCGAATGTCTTTAACACGGCTTTAAGGTTCGAAACCGATCAGGCGTTAAGGGATAAACACGTTTTAGAATACATAACTCAAATTCTGTAAAACTATCTAAGCCTCCCATTTAAATACGGTTAGAACGGTTGCCTACAGGGATAACCAACTCCCAGAGTCGCCAGCAGTGTCGCCCCAGTTTTACAGGGATCTGTCATGGGCCCTTCACCATGGAACGTAATGCATGATTATCATCTTATTAGGCTGTAGCTGCCATGAATATTATGGCCTCATTTTCCAGCAAATCAGAAACAGTAGATCTATTGATTAATGGTGGTATATTCTTCGAACTCTTGGAAAATAGACAAACGCAACTTGAAACATGTAGTCTGAGTAATCTATAGGAAATTTTTAAATCAGTTGTGTTTAACCAAATATCGTCAATCGGCACCAATCATTTTTTTTTGTACCTAACTCTAAATGTAACTTAAATACAAAACTATACGTTTTTTATAGCAATCAAATACTTATTTCAAAACATGTTTGCTATTATTCCGGATAGTGTATAGACCATTGACAGGTGAAACGAATGATATTATAAACATCTTCCTAACTAATTTTATGAAATTATTGAAATGTTGTATACATTTAAAGATAATTATGTCGTCTGTCAATGAACAATTTGTATAGGTATATCTTATTTGCATTACTATTACCGCCGTTTACATTTTTGTTTCATGTAGCCCAGATACGCGTATAGGCAGTAGTACCAAATTTTTTCGACTGACCTAGCGCTATAGTACTATACCATAAAGCGCCCATACTGGCATTCGTCCCATTAAAGGTCCAACTACCGATGTGAGCCGATGTAATTCAGTGTATGCCGGTTTTTTGGGAAGGATTAAATATTGTTTCAATAACTTCTCCTGACTTCAACCATGAACAAATGTACCATGTGTCTTTTGGTTTTTATATTAATTACAGGTTAGTAATGAAATTGAGATAAGGCTTAAGTAGGTATAGATAAAATGAGGCCGTTAGATAAATATCGTGTAACGTGTAATTTTTTGGTACCTCCATGTTATTACAGAAATTATTTTTTATTATTATAATAATATTAAATTATTTGTACAATTATTCAATTTAAACTATTTTATTTCTATCAATCCATTATTAACTAGCTCACTTCCTATATAGGTATAACCTAACATATTTACGACGTTTAAGTTAGCTGACTCTCGTTTTCTCATGGATTCTATTAATTATACCTCACCATCAACGAGAAAAAAAAATAATAACTTATTAACCTTAAAAAATATATATGTTATAAAAAAGCTATATTTAACAAAATATTAGATTTTATATGATCGAGTCAAATATTTCTATGTTTATTTCATTTTACTATTTGTGAGGTAGGTACATCAATTGTTGTTACCTATAAGACCTATACTTAGTGAAATTTTTTTTTTACAATATTATGTGTTGTAAAAATGTTTTTATTGCACTTGTTTTTGTATAATTAGTTTTGTTAAGTTTTTAATTATTTTATTAATAATATTTTTCTTGACTAATAGTATTAAAAATGAGCGTTAAGCTTAGCACAGTTAAATGTAATCTTATAAATTAAATTCAAATAATTTGTTTTGATTTGCTAAGAAGTCTCGAATGTGAGGAATATTAATGACATTTTTACTTTGTTGTATTTTCATATCAGACGATTAATATTTAACTACTGAGCTACCGTAGGTATTGTATTGAGCCTACCTTAGGTTCTAAAATAAAAATTAATAGCTGTAAGACTTTAGTCGATTGTGTCTATTGTAGGCAAGGCCGTAACTGGGTTTAGAGTCTAGAGGTCTGGACACACCCCCCCCCCCCAATAATTTTTAAAAGTAGACACCTTTTTGTAGTGTATAAAATTTATTGACTATAATTGTATTAAGAAAAAAGTTATTAAAAAAAGTTAGACCAAGACCACCCGTAATTTTGTTTTCAGTTACGGTCTTGTTTGTAGGTACCAGCTTTAAAGTATACTATAATGGTCACTTTTCCATTATATATTTTAGGACCAGGTTTGAAGAAGTCTGTGCATGCGGCGTTATGCGATCCAATGATCGCCCCTTGTAATAGAGGCAGTTGTATGCCATGCAATTTGGAAAAAGATCAATCAAAGGTTAATCAAGACGACTGCAGGAATCCGAATGGGTGCCCAGAAGTTACTAAAGTAAAAATCGTACCACCGCCCACAGAGTATATTTTACTAGTAAACCCACCACCGTACAGTTATCCGCTCAGTACATGCGTGTTTTGTTTCTGGAATTTGAATGCATTTAATTGGTATAATTTATAATTTACTTTAACCTATATTTACTCCATAATCTTTAAATGATTTATTTCTATCGTTTTAAATTTATTCTTATATTATATTTTACACTACAATAATGATATTATGCTCACCTGTATATTTATTAAGACTAAACATAACAATAGACAAAATCTGGTATTTTTGTTATCTTTGAAAACAGCGCTGGAACTATTAGGAACTAGCTGGGCTTGAACATTAAAATTTGGTTCTCATTATACATATTTGGCCACCCTCCCTCTCTCTCACTCATGGATGTGAATCAATTCTGTAGGTAACCTAAAACTATATAGCCATATAGAGATATCGTTCATATTTTTTTTTAGTACATTGCTAAACATTATTAATTTTTAAAAGTAGGTACCTTATGTTATTAAGTTATTATTATTAATTACCTTACAAATTATTTTAAACGACTAAAAAAATGCAGAAACTTAAATTTAATTATACTTAACAATTCTTACTCGTATATTATTGAATAATAATCATTATTATCATAATGAGTGCTCTATAATTGTTTTTTCCTAAACTCACAAATTAATTTATAATACCATGCGTCCACTCACCCAAAAAATATGTCTCGGTTCTTTCGAAATTCTAGGCACTAATGTTTTTTAAACATTGATCTCATTGATCAATAAAAGTGTATCACAAATTGTCTTATATAGTTCTTGAGTTGCTATTTTTGTATTAAACAAAAAAATATTGATTGTATTCCTATGTTTTTATTGTTATGTTTTTGAATTAGATTTTATTTTTATTATGATAATTTGATAACATTTAATCATAAACTAATATTATATTGATATATTTTAAAATTAAAATATTGTTAATAATTTATTTAGTTTCATCACTTGTAATTGATACGCTACAAACCATACGCTAAACCTATACGCTTATAGCTACAAACCATCATAGTTTATTGTAAAAACAGATATATAAAATAAATATTTGTAAAAAATTTTATTTTTCAGATTATATTCTATAATTTTAAATATACTTAATGGAGATTATGACATTTTGTTTTTTTAAATTTAGTCGTATTAATAAGTGATTATTTTCTAATTACCTAGAGTTATTTTTTCAGTGAGTATATAGTCACCTGCCGTGTTAGGATTTAAAACCGTGCTTTTGATTTTTACACTAAATTTAATCAAATTTTAATAACTATTTTGTTATTCCAATATTATAATAATAATTTAGGTTCATCACCTATTCAACCCGACCTATACAATGCAAATATTATTTTATATTTATTTTTTTAATAATCTAATTTTTGTATTACCTAATTCTAAATTTTTAAAAATTAATAGAACTATATGTTATAATATGTATTTTTAACTGGTGTATTAGTGAATATTTATTATATTTAATATTAATATTGTAGAATAAACTGTTTATTCTATTATCATATATTCATATCTTGTTTTTACATAATGCATAATACACTTACTTATTATTATTTTTATATACATATAAAATCCAAATACGGTAATACCATTGAGTCACTGATCGCTGTATCTCAAAAACTACTCAACGTACAAACTTGAAATTTGGAATAGTGGTCCCTCTAATACTTTCACGGTGCAATAAGAAAGGATTTTAAAAAATTTTGAGTTTAAGTGGATTAATTAATAATAACTATTCAACGCCAATACGTTTTGTGCTGCACGGCAAGGCCGACGGGTATCCAGCTACCTGCAACCTGACCTTTTTGTCCGTCAAATAATGTGTTTTATATCAGCGTGTATTTTTTTTTTTTTTTGTAGATATTAATTTTTTTGAGAAGTTTATTGATAAAAATAATCTCCTTTTCCTTAGTCTTTACGTGCACGCGAACGAATATTCATTTCATTTGTACGCCGTACCTACCAGCAGTTTGGGCGTGCATGACATATACCTACGTTATAATCCAGCGCCACGGACGTGGCGCGAGCTAAGTAAAAAAAAAAAAAAATAGCTGTACGACGGTGTGTATAGTATATCGAAGCAGGAGTTGCCCATTTAAACTGTGTAAAATACAGGTATATTTGTTAAACAACATAACTAATTTTCTAATGCATCAATTAACTCCTAGTAAACACCAAAAAATCAGAAATATTGTGTAGAATGTGCTTTTGTAAAAATCATCAAAATCGTGCGTTTGGAAATTAAGTTATATATGAAAAAGTGCGACATTTTTAAACCAAATTTATATTAAATTCAGAATCATGCTAGCCGTCATCGTCGTTGTCGTCGCATCGGCCGGTTCCACCACTCGATTTCGTGTATGCAGCTCGAGGCCTAGCCACCTAGGTTAGGTTAGGTGGGAGTAAATGACGAGTGGCGGTGGTCGGCGGGTCAGTGGTCACCATGCATTAATTTCGTTTTCGTTATCTGGCGTCGTTTCACGTTTGTGGTTTGTGTTTCGTGTTTCGGGGTAAAATACACGTGGTTGCAACACAGAATAGATTAAATCAGAATGGAAACTCTCGCCGCCCAAATTTTAGTCCGCCATATTGAAAGGGCTCGACAGTTTTCCCATGTAGCAAAAAAAAATGTCTATATTATTTATGTGTTATTTGGCTACACTGTTTATCATAATTTTTATTTTTTATATGAAATTTAAAATTTTTTTTTTTGTATCTGTCACCACGATTAAGGGTAGTAAAAGTGTTTCAATTTTCTTCATCAGCATCTTTTCTGATAGGAAAGTGGATGTAATTGGTACTTTAGAGGAGGGGGGGGGGGTCAAAAGTAAAAATTTCTCAATAATTTTTAATTGCGTCGGGGAAAACAAAAAAAAATTAAGGAAAAACCGAAAATTTTTACGCGAAGCCAATTTTCGACAAAATTAATTTTTATTTTTGGTGAAACAGAAGAAATAATGACTGTAAATACATGTACATTTCACAAAATGTTTATATAATCAATTTCTATACATAATAAAATTTTCAATATGTTTTGACTTTTTTTGAGTTATTTATAAACATGATTAATTTTCGATTTTTTTTTTGTTATTGTATTGTATTATATTATTTAGTCAGTCAAAAAAATTGAAAAAGTAATAAAATGTTCTTCATAACTTGCTGTACGCGAAAATTAAAAAAAAAGTTAAGCGAATGTCTCTAATAGTTTTTATATAAGCGTCTAAAGTTAAAATTTCGACACAATATGTATAAATAACAACCATTCCATAACTCGAGTTTCTGTAAAGAAAGATTTGGGTATCCGACCTAGACTTCCACTCCCACATTGAGCACGTCACCTGTAAATCTTTAAAAACTTTAGGTTTTATAAAACGCTTCTCATCTAATTTCAATCTAACCTATTCTCTCAAAAATTTATACTGTGTGTTTGTAAGGCCGATAATTGAATATGGTTCCATTCTTTGGGATCCTTATACAACCTCTGATTCTTCCCTACTTGAGCGTGTTCAATGTAAATTCCTTAATTTTGCATCTTTTCATCTTAATATCCATCACGATTATTCCCCAGTCTTGCTCCACTTACAACTTGGTAGTCTTTCCGGTAGAAGAATCTTAGCCAACATTAACTTCCTAAATAAACTTACAAAATAATGGTACCATTAATGCTCCCGGGCTCCTCACTGAGGTAAACTTTCGTGTCCCAAGTAGATCTTCTAGGCTAACGGCCCCCTACTACGTTCCTCGTCACACCACTAACTATGGCCGAAACCACCCTATCCACCGAATGATGCGTTTAGCGAATGAGAACCCCTCTAGTCTTTAAGCCTCTGTCTTGTTTAATATCTAATTTATTATAATGTTTGACTGTTAACTTAAACTGTTTAACTGTACCTTGGGCTAGTCCCGTATTGTAAAATAAAATAAAATAAAAATAAAATAAAATAAAATAAATCATGAAATTCTGCAATTTTTTTTTAATATAAAATTCAACACAAGATTCTCTATATGTTTTTCGACCTTTCTAAAAAAGAAAAAGTTTACCGGAAACTCAAACCTATTTTTTATGAGCGTTTGAAATTGGATGTTCACCAGTTTTTTCCTTGAACGATTTTCTTATTTTAATGTAATTCAAAAAGGAATACAGTAGACTATTTAAACTATTCTGTGGTTGCAATATGTGTATATACAAATACAATTATGGAATGAGTTATTAGAAAAAATGTAAAATATAGCATTAGTATCTATACCAACAACAACCATACAAATTGACGACAACACTTATAACTTGTGTTCTGCAATTTTCCACCAAGGAGAATCATTACACAGCGTCATTACATAAGCATAATCAAAAAATCGAATATTTGGTTTAGGTGTAATGATCTTATTTCTAATAAAGAAAGATGGCCTCGTGGTGGCAAAGACGTGTATATAATAATTCTAGAAAAACCAAACTAAAACAATTATAGTCATTATAGATATATTATTTAGATAAAATTAAAGATAAAAATATAGATACATTATCATTATTATTATTTGCATTTGCATTGATGATAAAAATTAGTGATATCACAACAAAAACCCTTCGTAAACTTCGTGTAAAAATGGCTAAGTAAAACAAAATATTAGATCTTTAAGCACTATAAAGATGTGATATCATGAATTAATGCTAAGAACATTGAATTTAAGTAAACGTATTTTGTTTCAATAATTTATTTACTTGGCGAGGAATTATTTCTTTAAAAAAAATTAGAATAATATAAATATTAATAATAATATTATTAAAATAATCATAAATACCTAACGCAGCAATGCTATTATAAGATGATAAAATCTACAAATTTGAAATTAAAAATTACCACAATCTCGTTGGTCTAAAAACATTTTATAATTAGTTGCATTGCTTTCAGTTCTAGTAACATATAATAAAAATGTAATATTAAAAATAATTTGGCACCCAAAGCACTAGCTTAAAGTGTTTACTGGGAAATACGGCACTGGCCATTTAATTATTTTGTTCATCACACTTTGTTTCGTTTAAGAAATAAATTATTGAAACAAAATACGTTTATTCTATATACTTAGCATTAATTCATGATATCACATCTTTATAGTGCTTAAAAATCTAATATTTTTTTTTACTTAGCCATTTTTACACGAAGTTTACGAAAGGTTTGTTGTGATTTATATATATATATATATATCATATACACATTTTGGCAAACAAATGTATAGAAAAAAACAAATCTTAAGCACAGGCCAACGTCCCGACGTTTTTCATGTTCGTACTTATAATTCTGATTTCACTCACTTACACACCTCATGGGGTCCGCAATCCACCACAGGTGGATTGCCTACCTGATAATATACTGCTCGCATATTGTCCGTGATCTAATGTAGTGGATTACCTACCTAGGTGGTTTAGATACATGTAAATCACTTCGGGTAATGTTAACTTAATATTTGGCTCAGGCAACGCTGTGTATGACTAAATTAAAAATTGAATATTGTTGTAACGATATGTCGATATGTCGATATTAGTTAGTATATTTTAACCGTTATATTATAAAATAAAATATATTATTCGTATAGAGTGTGCATTATTAATTTTTTTAAGCGGCAACGAAGAGCATAAAAACCATTTTGCACTCAACAATGTTATTACTTATAATATTCTAAAATAATATTGTAAATATGAAAAAAAATACACACGGGCGAAGCCGGGGAATTCGGCTAGTTTACTTATAAAACCCTGATAAAATTACAATTAAAATTAACAAATATTGTAACTTTAACTTTAACTTTAATTTAACAGGTAATAGGTATAATTACAATGACCACCTTTGAATTGATACAATGATACTTACAAACTACAATTACTTAGTATTTAAAATTGTTAAAATTAAAAAAATCTTTAGCTTAAGCACATATTTACATAGGTACCCTACATAGAAGGAGATGAAAATGTTATATGTATCTATAATTTTTTTAAACTAGGCTAATGCATTTTTATTTGAGAGTTGATGATAGTTCTGATGTGGAGTTATCGAAAAATTACACACAGACCTAATTGTAGTCCGTTGGTAGCATTTTTTTCATTATTTTACTGCATTTTTGGTCAAAATTTTTTGTTAAAAATGATGTGCCACTGTCAATCACTGACCATAGGCGTGCGTAGACTTTGTTCGCAGGGTATGCGATTATAAAATGTGCCCTCGCCCCTACAAATATAAATGCCCCTAAAATTAATGTGCATGACATTGTATTATAAACTTAATGTTACTACTTTAAAAGGAAAAGGAAATTCCCGAGTTATATGAAATTTCTCAAATTTGAATGCCCATACAAATAAGCTTAAAAGACTAAGTTATTTTATATTTTCAATGATTATAAGATTTATACTTAACGAAAATGGTTTTTAGGTTAGTGTAAGGAATTAGAAATGATTTTCCCAAGCTTAAAGTTTATATTAAGTGACCTGCGATGAAATCTCTCTCCTGCACTTTTAGATAGTATTTTAATTATGAAATGTAACACACAATTCAGATTAGCAGCCTTAAATATATAATGGCTGCATGCTTGATAATATTATTATATTTATTGATAAAAGTTTACATTTTACATATTTTTAAGTTTTAGACTTTTTATAAAAGAATTAAAAATAATTTAATTTGTCGAGTTGTCTTTTTTAATTTTTTCAAATTATTATTATTGTTATCTTGTTGTATAAATTAAATATTGTATTGTTGTTGCCTAAAATTGTAGATACACTATATAGTATATTATACTCATTACTGAATACCTACCTATATTATACTGTCTAGTGTCTACAGACTACAACTAATATATCTTTTAAATTTGTCCATACAATTAAGAATTAACATACTTTTTTTATAAGAATACAATATTTAAATATTTGATACATTTAAATATTTAATATGTGAGTAGTGAGTACCATGTATCTTTGTTATTAGAATTTAGAGTTTTCATTAAAATGAGAAGTGATAACCTACTACAGGGGTCGCCAACCTTTTCAAACAAGTGAGCTACATTTGAAATTTTTAGTCCCAGGAGAATTTAGGTTTTTAGGAAGAGATTTGTTTTATGAGCAAACAAAAAAAAAAAAGGTCCAAGCTCCAAAGAATAAATATTTTTTGTTTCTTCATGATAATAATAATAATTCCGAAATAATATCCGATTATTTATTACGCGATCGACCGATAATGGTAAAATTAATTTTTATAACGATCGACCTATATTCCTAGAAAGATCGACCAGTCGAGGTCAGGAGTCATTTAATTTGAACGTAGTATTATTCTGCTTCACATGATTTTTTACCACAGACCATGCCAATTCGATGGTGTTCATTTCGCAATGGTAAGGTACTAAGGTGTCAAAGGCAGGACAATTTTATTACTTTCCATTGCTTCTTCGTCAATAACGTACTTTTCAGTGTTTCGAATCTCTATGACCTTTTGCATTAATTCTAGTTTCACCATTTTCCTGTCAACTACTACATTCTTATCCTCCAACCATTGCATGATTTTATCTTTCTTCCAAGACATTGTTGGTGCGGGATCCAGCTTGACCGAATGGTACGATGCATTGTCCATTACAATAATTGAATTATCGTCTAACAGAGGTAAAATTCCACAAAACCGTTCATTTCGTCGTGGTAGTCTGCTGTATTTTTTTTTGATTCAAAACACAGTAGAACACCCTCGACGAAACCGTTTGATGAACCTATATATACCACAATCAATCGTTTTCCTTTGCCTGTTAGATTTTTGGGTCCCGTAGTAAAAAAGCATCACGACTCGATGTTATGGTTTGCAACGAATGACATTATATACATCTTCCTAACTAATTTAATGAAATTATTGGAATGTTTTATGTTGTATACATTTAAAGATAATTATGTCGTCTGTTAATGAACAATTTGTATAGGTATATCTTAATTGTATAACTATTACCGCCATTTACATTCTTGTTTCGTGTAGCCCATATATGCGTATAGGCAGTAGTACCTACCAAATTTTTTCGACAGACCTAGCGCTATTATAGTGCTATACCATAAAGCGCCCATACTGGCATTCGTCCCATTAACGGTCCAACTGCCGATGTGAACCGATGTAATTCAGTGTATGCCGGTTTTTTGGGAAGGATTAAATATTGTTTCAATAACTTCTCCTGACTTCAACCATGAACAAATGTACCATGTGTCTTTTGGTTTTTATATTAATTACAGGTTAGTAATGAAATTGATATAAGGCTTAAGAAGGTAGATAAAATGAGTCCGTTAGATAAATATCGTGTAATGTGTAATTGTTTGGTACCTTCATGTTATTTCAGAAATTATTTATTATTATTATAATAATATTAAATTAATTGTACAGTTATTCAATTTAAACTATTTTATTTCTATCAATCCATTATTAACTAGCTCACTTTCTATACAGGTATACCTACATATTTACTACGTTTAAGTTAGTTGACTCTCATTAATTATATCTCATCTTCAATGAAAATTAGCTTATTAACCTTAAAAAATATATATGTTGTAAAATAGCTATGTTTATCAAAATATTAGATTTTAAACGATTGAGTCAAATATTTCTATATTCAAACTGCAATTTTATTTTACTTTTTGTGAGGTAGGTACATCAATTATTGTTACCTATTAAACCTGTATCTTTTGGATTTTATATTAACTACAGTTTAGTATGGAAATTGAGAAACAGCTTAAGTAGATAGTATGCGTCAGTTCTATAAATATATTTTCGGTACCTACATATGAGATATCAAAAATTATTTTTTATCATATTATTATTTATTAATATTTAATTTATTGTACAATTATTATTCAATTCAAACTATTTTATTTCTATCAATTCAAATGTATTTATGGTAACACATATTACTACCTATTTCCGACATTTGAATTATTTGAGTCTCGTTTGCTGATAGATTTTATTTATTAAATCTCACCATCAATGAGAATTAAATAATAATTTATTAACATTGAAAAAATCTATTTAAAAAAAACTATATTTGTCAAAATATTAGATTTTAAATTATTGAGACAAATATTTCTGTATTAAGACTGCGATTTTATTTTACTATTTATGAGGTAGCTACATCAGTTGTTGTTACCTATTAAACCTATACAGTATACCTAGTGCAATTTCTTGTAATTAACTACATTTATCTTTTGTAAAAATGTTTTTTTATCACTAATTTTGTTAAGTTTTTAATTATTTAAATTTTTATTCTTTTCTTGACTAACAATATTATAAATGAGCGTTAAGCCTAGCACAGTTAAACATAATTTTATGAATACAGATAATTTGTTTTGATTTGCTAAGAAGTCTCGAATGTGAGGAATTTCATACATTTTTACCTTGTTATATTTTCATATCACACGACTAATATTTAACTACTGAGCTACCTGTAGGTACCTATTGTATGAAGAGTACCTAAGGTTCAACAATTTAATAGTTGTAAGACTTTACTTGATTGTGTTTATTGTAGGTACCTACCAACTATCCAATGTACTAATGGTCACTTTTTTATTATATTTAGGACCAGGATTGAAGAAATCTGTGCATGCGGCATGCGATCCAATGATCGCCCCTTGTAATACAGACAGTTGTATGCCATGCGATTTGGATAAAGAGCAATCAAAGGTTAATCAAGACGACTGTATGAATCCGGATGGGTGCCCAGAAGTTACTAAAGTAAAAATTGAACCACCGCCCACAGACTATATTTTACTAGTAAACCGACCACCATACAATCATCCACCCAGTACGTGCCTATTTTGTTTCTGGAATATGAATGCATTTTATTGGTATAATAATTAATAATTTATATATTTAATTTACTTTAACCTATATTTACTCCATATTCTCTAAGTGATCTATTTCTATCATTTTAAATTTATTCTTATATTATATTTTACACTAGAATAATGATATTATGCTCACCTGTATATTTATTAAGACTAAACATAACAATAGACAAAGGTTGGTAATTTTGTTATCTTTGAAAACAGTGGTAGAACTACTAGGCCCTTGCCTAGCCTGAACAATGAACATTAAAATTTGGTTATCATTATACCTAAATATTTGGCTACCCTCCGTCTCTCTCACTCACAGATGTGAACTGATTTTGTAGTCAGCCTAAAACTATAAAGACATATTTTTCTTACTTTTTTTTAGTACATTATTAAACATTATTAATTTTTAAAAGTAGGTACCAATAATGTTGTTAAATTATTATTATTAATTGGGTTACAAATTATTTTGAAAGACTAAAAAAAAATGCATAAACCTAAATATAATTATTACACTAAAGAATAATTCTTAATTTCATATTATTGAATAATTATCATTATTATCATAATGAGGGCTCTATATAATTGTTTTTTCCTAAACTCACAAATGTATTTATAATACCACTCACCCAAAAAAAATATCTTGGTTCATTTGAAATTCTAGGCACTAATGTCTTGCAAACCTTGAACTCATGGTTCAATAAAAGTGTATCACAAAATGTCTTATATAGTTTCTTAGTTGCTGTTTTTGTATCAAACAAAGTAGTATTTATTGTATTCTTATGTTTTTATAGTAGTGTTTTTAAATTCGATTTTATTTTATAATGATAATTTGATGAACAGTCAATCATAGTCTAATATTATATTGATATTTAAAATTAAAATATTGTTAATGATTTATTTAGTTTCATTACTTGTAATTTATATGCTTATACCTAAAGACCATAGTTTATCGTAAAAACAAATACATAAAATAAATAAGATATTTATACAAAATATTATTTTTCAGATTAGATTCTATAATTTTAAATATACTTAATGGAGATTATGAGAATATGAGCTTATGTTTTTTAAAGTTTAGTCATATTAATAAATGATTATTATATTCACTGCATTCTTTGAAAACCACACAATAAGTTAAACCCTTTCAATATATCTGAAATGTCACATGTTACAACACTGTTATTATAAGTACAAAGCAAATATATATATTTATCAATACATTTTTGTTTTTTTAATACCTATTCCAGTTTTTGTATTATTTAATTCTTAATATTTAAAAATTAATAGAATCATAAGTTATAATATGTATTTGTATTTTTAACTGGTGTATTGATGAATGTTTATAATGTATTATATAAATATTGTAGAATAAACTGTTTATTCTATTATCATATCTTGTATGATTAATACATAATGCATAATACAATTACAATTAAAATTAACAAATATTGTAACTTTAATTTAAATTTAACAGGTAATAGGTAATTATAATTATCTTTGAATTGATACAATATGATACTTACATATTATAATTTAGTATTTATATATATTAAAATTAAAAAATCCTTAGTACCTACTTGCTTATCATGGGTAGCCTACACAGAAGAAGATGAAAAAAGAAATGAAAATGAGATATTTATCTATAATCTATTATATTGCCAATGTGGTATAATATGAATGAATACCTAGTATAAACAATTTTTATACATAGGTATATAATACAATTTCAGAAGTTGACAATGGACATTAAGTCTATACCGGTAAGAGTCGAAAAGAGAGTACCTACTATATACGGCGTATTATCCATAAAGACAGAGTTTCAGAAACTTTCGAAGTACTTATACCTATCCATATAAGTCATATCACCCGTCGGTGAGCGTTCCAGTTATTATGGTATACCTTGTTCAATGGTTTTAATAAAATACAATTATGCAATTTTTCATCATTTTTTATTAATCGGGGTACGCGTGAACTCCGAGATGGTTAAAAATACAGTAAAAATTATATTACCCGAGGATTTGTTATTTATCATCTGTGTGTTAAATAAACAGTTGCAGAATACATAATATAATTTCAACCACAAGGACAAGGTTGAGTAATAATTTAACGTAGGTAAAACAATATTATGTAATTACAAATAAAATACACAAAACAGCTTATACTGATTGCAGTTGGAACTGAAAAGGCATGTTAAATAAAAACAAGACATTTTTTAATTTAATATTATAATATATTACATGCCGCATAGGTATAATATATATATTTATATTATTATATATATATAAATACTTTAGGAAAATTTTGGTGGCACTTTTAATATAGCACACGCAATACATAAATTGGTCTACACCTTCATCTGGTTTTGTAATAGGTTTATAGACGAACATATAACACCTTTTTTTTTTTTAATTATAATATAAAATTATTCAACATCATTATCATAACAGTATTTGGCGAATTTCTTCATAATATTTACGGGAATAATAATGGAGAAAAATATAAAATAAAAATCACATTAGGTATTTACAAAAAAACGTATAACAACAATATTTCTTCCTCGTTCATTTTTTTTCCGTTTTTGTTGTTAATCTGCTCGTTAAAAGATTATATTATATTAACAATTGAACATCAAACATTTGTTTAATAAAAATTACATAATATTTTATATTGTAGTAGTATATCAAAGGTGAATAAGGTAATAATAATAAATAATGGAAAACATTGCTTACATAATAATAGTTCATAATATGCGTTACATGCTTACATCCTACAGAGATGATATTGTAATTAAATTGTATAAACGTTAGTTATGGCGGTGGGGAGGGGTATGGGGAGGGTGTAAAAACATGCGGTGGACGATTATATCGAGGTTAGGCAGAGAGAGGGGAAATAAAAATTAGTAATATAATTTCAACTTCGCCCGAAACAGTGCACAACACAAAATGGGCCCAACCATACAGTATATATAGGTAGGAAATATTTAAATATTTAAATACCTATTCGCGAGGTGGACGTAAATCCGATTTCACGACTAGACGAATGGTCGACTTGCGAGAGAACTTGGAGCAATATTTAAATATTGGAATAACGAGATAGGGAATCGTTTACCAATAGCATACGAAGTTTCTATGTTTCATGTCATGGAATTTGTCTACATTATAATATTATATTATTACATTTGGTCCGTGCTAAATATGTCGACACTTAAATTAAGCCACTCTGACGGCGTTGGATGAGAAATTTTAAAATTTTATTGTTTCATCGTCGTCATTCGTCGTTGTTACACGCTCCACGCTGCGAATTATAATATTATAAAATACGAATATTATAATATACACAATTATTTAATTTAGTATATTTTGGCTATGAAGGTATATATATACATATAGTATATATTTATACATCGATTAAGATAATTTAATGAAAAATTATATTTATAAATATTTAACTTTAATAACGACAAACTATACAATAATGTCGTACATTGATTTAAAAAGAAAAAACAGAATTTATAAAATCATTGTGACTACCTATATATTATAATAATATTATTAATGCCAATAAAACTTAGAAATAATTGTCATTAATACTACATGGAAATTTACTAGCTCATAGGTACCAGACGGTAAGTCGTTGTTTTGAATAATCACTCGATTTATGGCGTTACCGCTATGGTACAGTTGTAGTCGGTACATGTTATTCGTCTATAGCTAATAATAATAATAACAATAATAAATTGTCAGCTAAATTACTCGACAAAGTCCGTTTGCCTAAGTTCGGCTGAATAACAATTATTCACTATTGAACACACGTGAAATGGACACCTAACCAATTTTTTCGATTTTTGTTGTTATATTATTGTTATGACTATTTTGATTTCGGAATTCTATATGATCCGAACCGTACCTATGTGGGTGCATATTAATATAAAACTGCAGCAGGGTTTGTCCGTTATAAAAATCAATTTACGTCAAGCAAATCGGTTTTCACATTGAATTTCCATTATAAAAAAAAAATATATATATCTTAGACAGGCGTGAACTGGACGTACAACTGCACGCAGGGCACTCGATTTAATATACCTACTTATTATAATAATATTATTATTATATTCCTAACAACTTTGATTGACGACGACGACGACGACAACGAGCCGGAACGTTGTCATAATATATTCTCGGGGAGACGAAAATATGGACACTGTTGATATTATTATATACTAATGATGATGATATTATTATTATACACGAATTAAATTGTGCAACCGTCGGTCCGATCAATCGTCGTTTTTCTGCTGCCGTCGATCCTCGTCGTCGGTTCATGTCTGAAGTTCGATCGCCGGCGCCGGTTTGTGCAGTATGCTCACCGGCCTCGAACTCGAACCGTTCAGACCGTTTTTGCGGCCACCACCGCCGCCGCCGCCGCCTTCGCGCTTTTTGAACGTCTGAGGTGACTGCAGCACTTCCGTGTACTCGCGGATGAGGTTCGCCACTTGGAACGCCTGTAACGCCACGACAAACGCGAGTTAAAAAAAAAAATAGTTAACTTGCCCAGCCTTGGTAGGTTAGTGAGTTTCTCAACTGCTTCGTTTTGCTAAATAACCCACGAAAAAATAAACAGGTGTGTCAGCTGTAACTTTGCGATACGCAAAAAATGGCGTACGTCATATTATCAATTTTTATTGTTTTGGGATTACGCAATCGCATATTTAAAATTGTATAGTATAATTATTTATATTATACCAATATTATTAAGTCCAATGTGGAGAGGCGAAATCCGGCAGCCATATTGGCTGTAAACTAGGATGTTGCTGACATACCTATTTTTTTTGTCATGAAATAGTAAATAATATTTATATAGAATGCTATATAATAAGTAATTTATGTAAATAATAATTTGTATTTCTGTTAGTTGGACCATAGCTCCCTTAAGCCCTGAGCATTTTAGAACTACCCTATTACGTCTATGGCTATTGGAATTTAACTCCATTTGTAGCTGTTACCGGGCGAGGGGCGCTAGTGAGATAAAAAATATGTTTCTCTATTAAAAAAACGTCACCTGTGAAGTGGTCAATATGATCTTGCTCTGCTTTTTGTCGCTGCCCGTGATGATCATTAGACAATTAACTGCTGGACTGTAGCTCAAGATACTGTCATATTCGTATGAACACAAAGCATTTCGAGAACGGTGCTCCAGTAAATGTAAGCCGGCTTGGTCCACGGCCAACCACAGGACACGAGGCCAATTCGAGGTGAACGATTGCTAAAAAATAATTTTCCATTAATATTTTGAAATGTACACACCTACAAAGTTACAAAACCCATCTAGCCACAAAATTATTTTTGTTTTTACAACATACACACCATTACGCTTAAGTACTTAACTAGGTATAGAATTTATTATATGCATAGTTTATAGTTAGTTTTCTTTCAGAAATATAAATTTGGTTAGTTAATAATCCTATACAAATGGCTGATAAAAAAAAAGTACTATTATTTTGTATACCTTAGTGTATGCATTTTATTGAATATTTTAGATTAAAACATGAAATAATATTTAGAGCTATTTCATAGGACGGTCTGACAGTCATTATATCTAACATACGTAATCTTCTTCGTTTCCTAGTATTGTATGATATACCATTAAAATAACATTTTTAAATATTTATAATTTTTTTCTTAAGTGCATTTTGGGTTATGTCTTATCAATTTTACTGTTATAATTAAGATATATTATATCTTAACTAAATTAAATTAAATGCATATAAATCATAGTCCTATTATATGACGAGACTACTGTCAATACACTAACCATAACGTCGAAAATGGTAGCTCTGTGAAGTGGCCAGCTTTTTATAAGGTTTAAGAAAGCTTTCTTGGCCTCAGCCGAAGTCATTCCTCTTAAACTCTGGTGGTGCATCGCTACGTCCTCGTTGGGTATGTTGGTGACCAGCCTCGACGGGAGACAGTGGCACGAAACCTGACGGTATTCCAGTACGGTATCTTCGCAGTCTCCTAGTTCTACTTGAGCTTGTAAAGAGGTCAACATAACCTAAAACCACGATTAAAATATATCAATACACTACCACGGTATACAGTTTTAGTGTCATTAGCTTAATATTAAAGTTAGGAGGATTCACAGACTCTTAAACTCCTCCGAACATAGATTTAACCCTCAAATTGTTTTACAGAATCGGAGAATATACCCATAGACTATAGAGTTTATTATTTTATTGCTTACACATTCATTTTGGTGTTGGTAATATGGTAAAGCATGCGATCTATCATCGATGTTCGAAGTTTTGGACTTCCTACCTACCGTATTTTCTTTGGAATTTGTACAAATTTATACACAGGTCAATCAACCAAACAATAGTTGATAATATATATCACCAAATACCAAAATTATAAAGCGTATAAATGTTTGTAATGATGTTGAATGTGATATGACTCTACATTCTACAACATAGCAACCGCAAAAGTACACAAGAAATCGGAATGGAAAATCAATTTCTAAAATGTTCGAAGAAAAACTAATATGGATTGTTATTCTAGCTCAAAAAATATTATAAAAACACACTAATTTGCCGATAAATCGACTGTAGATCACACAATTATCTATAGTTAATTTAGTTTTTTTTGTTGGACTGTAGCCTTCCATCCCCCCTTACACACATACACATAAAAGATACCCAATTATCGCTTATTTCAATGATCGTAAATAAAAGGCAAAAGTACGAACCGCTTCGTTATCGGTCACCGGGAATCGATCGCATCGGAGGCCATGAAGAACCTGATGGTACAACAGTTCTTTTTCCACAGGATCGTCCAGGTCCATGTATTGGTCGAGGAACAGGTGTTTTTTGAACAGGAATATGTGACTGTGCTTTCGAATGGGCTTGGATGTGTTTGCCGTTCCAGTGTTGGCGTTCCTGTATCTTTCCCACTTCGACATGACGTCGGCAAGCTTTTCTTCGGCCACTAAACTTCGCTCGGAATTTCCCAACACCTCGTAGATCGCATACCCTACAAATAAACAATATGATATTATTGTTAACTATATGCAATAAAGAAAGTTTTCCACATATAACGTATCGTCATACAACATTTTATTTTGAACATATTTATGCAGATTTAGGGGAATGATAAAATAAAAATAGTTAATTTAAGTTAAGTACCTAGTAGTTAAAATGTTTTTTTTAAATGCTAATTGAAATAATATTTCTATTTTTTACAATTAAGCACAATAAGTATTTGTGAGGTAGGGAATATAAACATTATCGGAGTTTTTGTTTATATTTACATGATTTTTTTTTATAGTTTCTTAGGTTGTATTGACATCTTAACCTTATAATTATAATAATTATTTTGTTATAGTACCACTGCAACCACCACGTCGATTTTGCTTACCCATCGCTGTTTTCCTAAGTCCAATTTTATTTTTGACGATTTCCACCACGTCTTTAGCCGTCGAAGACGGGTGAAACTCAATGGCGTGGTATTGTCCGTCCATGAAATGAAATCGGGCGTATATCAACCTCCTGTTTATCGTACACAATATTTCTTCTCTAGACGGCGGCCACTGTCGTCTCCTCGTGCCTTGGGTTTTCGACACGCACTAAAAAATTTAAATTAAATATAAAAAATGTGCTCAAAACGTAGGATCAAAGATTTGTCCCAATATTTTTTAACCTGGCATAAGTTCGAATTGGTTATCACTGAAAGTTGTTGACTATAACGTAAAATTAATAGTGTGACATAATATCACCCGTAATATATCCACGAAAATTGTTTTGTGTGGAACAAACTTATTACAAAAGTTAATTTTGTTTTTTTTATTTGTTACAAAATATTATTAAGTATTAACATCAATAAGATAAAAACGCCACTGCACAAATAAAATTCTCTTATATGTAGTATGGACATTTGGTAAATCTGCTGTAGCTATCCACTATACTAATAAGTTTGTCTTGCAAGAAACCTTTTTTTTATATAACCTAGTTATTACGCAACAACCATTGTTGGTACTGACATTGGACCGATTTTTAAATACTTTGAATTAGTATTTAAATAATATATTACTCAAGATTTATAACTTTAATACTTCTCAACTAACTACCTTATTAAAATAGCCTATACCAAATCTCTTAAATTAAGGTTGTGTGAAGTTTTTTTTAAGGGTATAATTTTTTTTTGTGTAGAAAACTATTATGAAAAAAACTTTTAAATGAACAATTCTAAAATCAAAAATAAACATAATGGTATAAAAAAAAATGTAATAGTGGTGTAAAAGAACTGGCAATAGAATTAATTTTAACAGAGATAATTAAAATCTATTAATCATTGATAGTTCATTTATTATTACGTGCCATATTTATTATATTTAGAAACTCATTTTACAATCAATTTTAAGTAAAAATAAAACAATATTCGTTTAAATATTTATTTAATATTTTCTAATTACTTGCATTTGTTATCTTTGTTTGGATATAAATAAAAAATAATATTCGTTCGATAAACTTTTAAAAAGTATTGTAATCAAGTATAGTATAATATATGCGGTGGCTACGAAAACCAAGAGGCCCAGAAACCAACCAATTATAGATATATTGTATCTATTAGATACAATATATACACCACCCTACGAAACAAGTAACAACCCTACAGAAACCACTCTGGAACTATCCTTTCGGTTTCCGCACACTTACTTTTTCCGCGAATCGGGCGTACTTCCCTTCCTCGGTCACACAATCACCAGCGCACTTCCGCAGGTGTGCAATCAAATATTTTCGGACGTTGCGTTGGGGCGGCAAGATGACCGAACACGTGAGTGACAACAGCGCCCAATGTCTGAGATTGACCCTCGAGTTAGGATCCGGATGTTCGGTGGTCTGCTTGATCAGCTGCAGGTACAGTTCACAGAGCAACGACTCCTTGCGCATCGATCTCTCCATGACGTTTTGTATCAGGGTGACATGTTCGTCTTCGGCTCGCCGTACGACTTCTCCTAATGCATATTAAAAAAAACAAACTGTTGAGTGAAATCTAATTCACACACGATCACCTAAAGTTGTTGTGTCGTGTCGTCACGTGCTTAGGAGTGGCCGTTGTTAGGCATGGTAAAAGATTTAGGTTTGATTTTTTGCAATTAGAAACGTTTCTCTACGCTTTAAACAATTATTATGAAACAGGATATTTTAAAATTTGGGAGTTATACAGTTCAATCTCAGACTTGAAATTATATTTATAGCTGTATTTTATTTGATAGTATATTATGCCCAACTATAATTTGTTGAAATATTCTAAACTATAAGTAAAAGGAAAATGAGAAAACAGTATTTTTACTCAATTGGGTTTTTTTTTTTGATCGAATTGTTTGTAAATTTGTGTCCTTGGGTAATACTTAATACAATTATATTCTCATGCATCACTGTGCCTAACCTCCCCCCTCCCTCCTCAGTATCACGGGTGATGAATGTATTAACGAGGTTATCTTTATTATTACCATTTTGACCTAAACCAGCATATTTCAGTATGATCTGGAACATCTGCAAAGCGATCTGTTCGTCTTGTTCGGACAACCGGCTGAGACTTTGGGAAATTGTTTGTCTACTGAACGACCAATAAGAGCCCGAGAATCCCTTATACGTTTCTCCGTGTTCGGACAACGATCCAATGTGTTCGGCCCATAATTTTTCCAATTTGTGTTTGCTCAATCTAAACAAAATATTTGTGAATTAATAACGCACTTATGTTGATTGATTTCGATACTTATGTATCGATGCGATGTGAGTACCAGTTGGTTGTAACACTAACCTGCGCAAGGTGTTCTTTAAGAAACTACCAGAAGTGTCCTGAGGTTTATTCAACATGTCTGAATCGATTAAATTACGTCGGCAGTTGATCACGTTGTGATACAGTCGTATGCGATCGTCGTTCGTTATAGCTTTAACCTGTTAAGATAAATAATTAAAATCATTCTTTAACGTACAAAGTGCAATTTTTATAACTGCAGCAGGGCTGTGAATTTAAGGGTTTGAATTTCAAATTCAGTTTGAACATAATCCGTCAAGTTATATTTCTACTGATAGGTACCTAATGTACGAAATTTTGTTTTGTGTATTTTAATAGTTTAATGTTACCTGTACTCAGAAACTTAGTAGAAAATTATGTTATATTTTGCTTAAAATGTCTTAAGTAATTGTATTTTTAAAAAATGTAAAAAAATTTGTTAATAAATATTAAATTTAGTAACATTTTAAAATTTCAATAAAATAATCTTTTTTCATTTTTTCTAATATTTAGTGGACAATTGCCTGGCTACTTCATAGTTTTTTAGTGCATTAGATTCACAGCCTGTCAGACTATAAGTGGCAACAATTTATTCGCTTCATACCGGCGCTTCATTTTCGATTATCCAACCGGCCAGCCCTGGACAATAACTGACAATGAGCGAGCCGATTTCGGATTTCTGTTGCGTTTCGAAGACGAAACACTTGTGCGCCGAAGCGTTGTCGTTTTGGTGTCTCATCAAGTTTATGGTCAGGAAACAATCGCTTGGGTCCAAAAATATTGATTCGACGTCGGTGTACCTGAACTCATACATGACGAATTTGTCTTCTGGCTTGATCAACATCAGTCCTTCGCAGTTGACACCGAGTATTAAAGTGTTTCCTGTACGAAAAGACAAGACTGACATTAACAACAAACCCGGAAATGACTCTGAATGAAGAGTATAATATGATCATACCGTAAGACCAGTAGCCTCTGTAGGTGACGTGGAACATCGTGGTGCCGTACAGCGGATATTGCATCACGCACGACAAATACAAGACCTTTGCCATTAGCTCCGATCTGCCAGCGCCGTATTGTTGATGAGCCTGCGCCAATATCGGTACCTGCAATAATATAATTAAAATATTATTTATAATTAGCAACCAGTCTTATGGCCAAATCGGCTGAGGGCGAAATTCATTGTCAGGCGAGGGCGAGTTCATAATATGCACGACACATGACAGGTAAAAAGTAAATAAACAAAAATAACAAAAAGTTTTTTAGTAGAAAAACTAATCGTTTGATACAGGCATATATTAGGAAGTCGTATTTTAGTAGAAGGTCTGGTTTTATCAACAGCGTCCCGACACTACACCGGCAGTGTTAAAAATTCTCCAGTAATATTTACGATAGGTAAGTTAATTTTTATGACATCAGTCAAACCATTTGAGGCGCTCGGAACAATTTTTCGTTTTAAAAAACACAACACCTCGTACATACGTTTGTTTTCACCGGCCATGTATCTTGCGGAACTCACCATTTTTCACAAATCATCAACCTACCCAAGTATCAGAACTTCTTATTCTGCTTATCCTAAACGGTATATAGTTTTCGACGTCAGCGTAATACTCCAAAGTCGACTCCTTGGGATCGCCGAGCGACACTTGGCATTGAAGTCCGGCCAATTGGAGGGCAACCTTTTCGCTGACAGGAAAATCGTCGCACTAATCAACAATAACAATAAAAATAATCCAACTATAAATAGCATTTGAAACATTTTCGTGTACGTAATTTCAACATTTCGCCGATCGTTTACCTTCACTACACAGTAGACGGCCTGGGCGTACAACAGGTTCACTTCGATCGGGTCCTGCGAAATTTCTCGGGAATGCCGGAACAGTCGACGTTTGAATATGAAGCGGTTTTCGCCACTGGTCAAAGTTGTGTTGCTGGACCGCCGGCTCAGCGATGGAAAGCTGCTACTTGATTGAGTGGTCTGTTTTATTTGCTGCTTTCTGTGGACCAAAATAATAACATGTATAATATGTTGATCACGGGAAAAGTACATGTCAGGGAAATAATACTTTTGGAGTATAGAAAATGTATTATATTAAATTGAAATTTCTAGACAAGACAAAATAAAAATTATAATACGATTTTTGATACGCGATTTTTAATAAAAACATAAAACAACGAATGAATAATTTTAATCATATGATTAAAAAGCTTGAGAAAAAAAGATAGTTGGGGAATGCCGAACTGCACCCTTACCTAAGAAAAGATTCAAAATGCATTTTGTTAAAAGCAGCAATTTGCAGTCATATATCACTTAAAAAATATTAATTTTACTTCAAAATTGAATGTATGTGTTAATCGATACTTTATCACAACGACGTTATAACAAGATATATAACTAATTCATTTATAAATAACCGTATAACATATTTTCATATTATTATTTTAAAATTGTTATTTGTAGCTATATATATGTAATTATTATTATAAAAACAATACATTTTAGATATAAAAAATCCAAACTATTCTTCCGAATGTTAGTGGACACATTCGTTAATTTAAGTGTAATTTCACCTTATCCTGACAGGTGGTCGGATTTCATAAAATGTGAAATACGTACGATTGCCAAGCGGCGATGATGTCGTACAGGTAGTAATGAGCGCGGACGTGTTCTTCGCCGTCCGACCGGCTCTGGTATATCGACCAACCGTCGATCGACCTCAGACACAATTTGTCTGCTAGCTTGTAAACCGCGTCGCTGGCCGTGTCCGTTGGATGGATGTCGATCGCTTTGGTACGGCCGTCCAGGAAGAAAAATCTGCAGACGATCGTGCCAAGTCTCCGCATAGCCTGCAACACAAAAGTGTGTATTTTTAGATCGCCAATATCGAGAGCGTGTTTCAAACCAAAACGTGTGTCGGAGAATCGTAGACGTATGTTTATCTAGTAAGTATCTAGTACTTCTCTAGGTCTTTAAAAACCCATTTTAAACTAAATTCAAAAATATTTTTAAGTTCTATTGATTTAATTTATTTCAATCAAATGGAGGATATATGTTTTTAAATATGTATTGTTTTAGTTCTAAACTACAGATTAACCATCTATAATTGTAGTCATCATAAATAATTGGATTTGCAATGTGTATTGCATGAGTTATTACTTATTTTTGTTTTGCGATATGCGAAAGAATATTTATTTTAACACAGGGCGGCCATATCAAATTTCCTCCGAATTTATCAACATGAAATATTTTTAAACGATTATCGGACACAAAATCAGTGACAATTATATTTTAAACACGTTTTCACTTCGTGGTTGAAGTGGACTTACAGCGATTTCAACCGTTGACGGTGGATACTGGCGACACGACACTTTCGTGTTTTTACAATTGTCGAGGCACCATTGAACGTACTGTTTGAGTTTTCCTTCACATTGTAAATTCTTTCGCAAGAAGCTCACGAAATACTGAAAAATCGTAAATACAATGTTATATTATGCGTATAGTATAAGTAAGTACTGACAATAGCTAAAACTAATTTGGGAACATTTTAAAATGTTCCAATTCTAAATGATTGAACTCACAAAGATTATACAGAAATACTATTGACTTGATTAATATATTTTATAAATGTTTGAAATAGGTCAAATCGATTCAACAATTTCCTACAATTTTGGATTCCTTTGTTTACATATTTTTCAATAGAATGTATATTTTTTTTATACTCAAGTAGAAACTGAGATAAGATTAATAATTTCAAACAGAAATAAAGCAAATTAAAAATACTAAACAATATAAGTTAGTTTTTCACACCTTAAATTAAGTCACAAATTTCTTATGAGTACATATAAAAGTGCAAACATCGAAGAAATTAGGGAGGAGTAGAGCGTTAAAGAGGTAAGCCACTCAAAAATCATACAAAGCTATTCCAACACTTTTATGACATTTGTATAACCATACACTTTCTACTCCCACTCCAAACATACAACGAATTCTAACATGTATATATAATACATAGATGTAACAACTATAACTATAAGACGTATGGTTTTCAAAACCGACGAGTGACAATAACATTAATATTAAAAAAAAAACGTTTACGAAACTTGAAAATAATGTTGTCAAATTGTATAAATGAATTGATTATTTATGAAAGGAGCTTAGTCCAAAAAGTAATACTTTTATTAGGATATTAAAATAAAAACTATAAGGAACTCTTTAGCACTTGATGTACATAAACAGAATGCTTGAATTTCTATACAATGAACTATCATACGAATTTGACTTCTTTCAAAATAAACAATCCATCTAAATTGCATAGAACATATTTTTATAAAAAAAAGTTATTTTCTAAAAATTGAAACTTAAAGTATCACATTTTATAAACAATTCAAATTATAACGAAAACGTTTTCCAATAAGACTATTCTATGAGTTTATTATTCATACGAATTTTAGTAACCATTCATATTAGGTATAGAGATTGATCATGATTTCTGTCCTGCACAGATTCTTTAGGGTAGGTACTCAGTTGTTACCACCAAAATATTGTCCCGAATTTCAGTTAGATATGAGTTGGAAGGAAATCGCATCGTTATAAATTTATAATAACGCTGTGTGAAGCAAATGGGTTTTGTAGAAAATGTTTTGCGCAAAACCATTTAACCATTTAGACCATAAAATATGTACCTTATAGAGTAGCTTGCTGGGCTGGAACGCAACGATCGCGAGACAAATGAGCAGCCACACTCTCTCGGTGGACTCAGTGTTTGGATTGTTCGTCGCTTGTCGCATGCACTGTACAAAAATTTCGTCTCTCAACTCTTCGCGGTTGATCCCCGCACCGATTATTGACTGGATGATTTGTACTTCGTTGTCTTGTTTTATGTCACCTCTAGTGTATTTACAGAGGTCCTGTAAAACATAATATCACACGTGATAAAAAATTCAATTCAAACTAAAATAACTATCGCATTATTATCACCGAACAATGTAGACTGGACTTACTCTAAATATTGATATGGCTATCGTTATGTTATCCGGGTCATACATGTGTATGTGCGATGTTGGAATAGTGGAGCCACGATGGAACGAAACCATTTCGTACATAGGTATCTTTTCCAATGACTTGCTTTTCCTCTTCAGCGTGGCTATGATGGTTCCTGTGGAATACAGACAACATCGATTGTAATAATTACCAGTATAACCACGGACAAGTAATAAAAAGGGAAAACAAAGGTTTTCTCATACCTTCGGGCGAACGCTCGTGAGCGTTGAAATAGTTTTCAGCAAACTCGAGGATATCGTGATAGTTGTCATGCAATGGTTCGACGTTTAACTTCTCTTGAATGTTTTCCATCTCTTGGAGTTTCTTCTCCACTCTGAATTTTCTCCTTTGATCGCGTTCCGTAGTGTCTTCGACGAATCCATTGTTGTGCTTCCAATTCGCACCCTGTAACACAACAAACGAATGAATATTTAGTATTTACTTTAAACAAATAAGCTAAACATTTTTTACAAATAATTAACCTATGAATGAAAGTTGTAAAACTATAAGTCATAATATTTAAAATGTCTATAAATAGCAAAAAAGGGTCAGAGTAGAACTTTCACTTGAAATTAACATTTCGTTTTAAGTTGTTTACAATCTAAACGTTATACAGTTTTTAAGGTTGTTGTTATTCAGAATTCAAACGTTGTACAACTTTTGCGCTTATTGTTGTTTATCGTTGATTGTTAAAAATAATAACTAATGCGGGGAATGGCCCGGATACGGGATATAATAAATTCTTGGATTGATCGCTAAGATTGATTGCTAAATCACGTGGAATAAATATTTCTACAAAAAAAATATTATAACTTTTAAGTAAATTGTTTTTAAATTATTTAGTTTTGAGTTATGTTTTGTTTAATGATATATTATAAATTTCGTTAGTCTTTATGTTTTATTTTATGGTATTTAAATATTTTTGTTTACTGTTTTCCGTTTTAATTACGTTTATAATTAATTTCAATCGTGTTTTGTTATAAATTTATAATTATAACGTTACTATAACGTTTGCAAGTCCTGGGTCAGAGTATATTTCAAAAATGATAATATAAGACGTATTAGGAGAAACTGTTTGGTCTTGACGATTATCCATTTTTCAATTGCACATTTAAAACTTATTCAAAAACTGGTTTTGAGTAAATTTTCCTGTATTTTGTAATTTTTTGTATTTTGTTTTCCCTATTACTTTGAAAAATAATATTTTTTTTTTCAATGCTTCAAAGTACTAATAAGTTTTGATTTTTTAACAGAAACCTTCTTCAAAGATGTAGATCAGATCATTTTTTCTATTAATTTCTATTCTCACACATAAAAAAAATACACATATTATATACACATCGTAAAAACCAACACATTCATCGTCATGCTCAGAATCAAAACAGAACAATTTCACTCACTCCCGTTCCAGAAGTCCTCGAGCTGGGCCTGCTTTGTCGGGGTGATGATAGGGCAGCAGCAGCGGCGGCGGCGGTGGCGGCCGGACTGATAGATCTGTTCGCAGTTTCGATCGTCACTGGGCTTTTGGCTCTAATCAGCTTGTGTGGTGGCGTGGGCAGTGGCGGTGGTGATACGTTATCCTCGTCCCTGGGTAACACCGCCTCGTAGATAGGTTCATCGTTGGCTTTCACTGGCTGTTGGTTAAATGGCGGTGGTGGTGGAGGTGGATGCGACGGTTCCGGTAACACCATCTGTAGTGCATTTGCTGAAGACGACGACAACGATTTCTCCAACCCTCTGCTCTCAAGTTCCATTTCGACGATTTCTATTTCTCGTTGGATCACGCTCTCCAACTAAAAACGCGTAAAACGTGACGCGAACGTTTATTAGACACACTATTAACCAATATTCGATTCGATAGAACCGTAAAATAAAATACGTTTAGAGTGCGTTTGAGTTATTTGAAATCATGTGGTTTGAAAAAAACACTATTTATATATTTATAGTGTCATCAATTTATCGGTGTTGTATACAATTCGAATATTGTTTTAAATATATTTAAAAATAAGTGAGCAAAACAATATTTTTCGTTAAACAATTTATATGTGATTTATAATAAAATTACCTTCAAATAAGTTTTTTTATATCATAGATTGGAATAATAATGATTAAAATGGTTATGCTTAATAGAAAAACGTATATTAAAACTAGTACATTTCAAGACTAGTATATCTTTTAACTTTTAAGTAAATAGCGTCTAAATATTATGACGTATTTAGAATTTATTCAAATTAAAATATCGATATGCCAATAAAATGTTTTTAGAATACTTATTTAGTACTTTAAAAAGTATATATGATTATTGATTATAAATATTCAAATAGTTTACAACACTGAATATCATATGTATGTGTAGACATTAAACGTGTTAATTAAAGCGAAGAGGTATTAGTTCGAGTGCCAATAATCAATAGCTATTATACTAGTATACTACCTACCAATAAAGATCGGCGTGATTAAACAGTTAAAATAATTAAATCAAAAAACAAAAACCTCTTTAGTAAATCTTACATAGATACGTCGTGAATATATTTTCCTCACCTGCGTAACATAATATATCATGTTCAGTTTTCATGTACCTATCAAGTGGCGTAATTTTCTACACAATAGTGTATACTTATACGTAAACCTACATTTTACCACGTTCGATGTAAAAGAAAATTGTATAATGAACTAACGAAAATAGTGTTAACCACATGAATACGTGATTGTATAAGTTATAACTCAGTGTGTCGGAAGAAATAAATCGTGTGCAAATTACCTCATCGAAATCGCTTACTATTTCCTTCATACGGTCTCCCACAGTGTCTATTGTGCGGCCAGACTGAACGTCGGATAAAAACGCAAACAGATTGTCCAAGTCCACGGACTCGTGTGCTGGATCTACTTGAAGCCTTGAGTTCAATTGTTCCGCCAATTTTGCAAATTCTATTTCGGATATCCTAAAAACGATGATGATGATATCATACACACTCCAATAAGTCGTTAATTCTTTATTTTAATAATACTCGTAAGTACGCTTACTTCTCATCCTTCTCAATTTGCAATTCGTTCAACTGTTCATTTTCTTGATCTTTTTCTTTTACCTCTTCGGCTTTGCGTTTTTCTTCTTCTACGCGTTCCCGTTTCCGCATTTCTTCTTCTACTCTTCTCATCTCTCGCAATGCAGCGGCAACCTATACAATAGGAAATAAGTAACGGTGGTGTTATTACTGCCAAAAAAATATTTTCTTCTAAACGATTTGTGGCTTAACCACTTTGCATTACCTCTCGTGCAAAAACGCCTCTTAGATGCGACTGGATCACGATTGCGGCTCGACGTTTCTTCAAGAAAACCAAACGTTGTTTCCAACTCTTAAACGCCGTTTGTACGATTATTACCGCGGTCCGTGTTTTAATATAATCTAAATAATATTTATCAAAGAAATTTATATAGATTCTCTCACAAGAAAAATACATGAAGAAATCGCCTACCTTTTCTGACGAAGTATCCTCTCCAAGTTCGTTGAATGATCGTGGCCATCAAGTTGAGCATTACCTTCCGTTTATCTTCGAGTGGTTCGTGCGCTTTGTTTCGGAGAAACACTTTTGATTTGCCTATTTGACACTCTTCCGAAAGAATGTCTTGTAGCGTTAAAAACGCTCTGCAAAGAAACACAGTACGACATAGTTATAATAATACAAATACGGGTAACGATGATATTGCAGGCGTTATGAAAAACCTCGTTTCCATATACGTACTTAACGGCTGACCGCTCTTCTTCGGGTAGTTTTTTTCTCACCAAACAACGGTAGCGGCTTAGAAACTCGTGAAACGACAGATGTATGGGATAACCTTCTTTACGGATTCTGATTATATCTAACATGCCCAAGTACTTCAACTGGTCTAACACTAACTTCTCGTTGTAATGGTTCGGCGCTTTTATCGTATTCGGCTTGATGCATCTCACGTACCTATAATGCAAAGATGATTGAAGACCAACTCGATAAATTTAATTCCCAACTAAATTATTCAAGGTCACGTACCATGGATTAGTGGATTGCAAGACATCTACCAAAGCTTGTAATTGATGCCTGAACGTATCGCTAACGGTGGGCCGACCTTTGGTGGTCCCTCTGGTGGACGTTGAGTTGGCACTGCCCATCCGCGACACGGTAGATCCAAGTAAATCCTAAAAAAATAAAATCGTATATTATATTATATTCTCGGAACGGATAATTTAAAACAACGAACGTGACTTCGGGAAATACCAACCTGATATTTGATGAGTTCGCGCACGAAAACGTTCGTTGAACGAGTCATGAAATCAAAAAACACATCCTGTTGTACATCGCGATTTTTGTCGACAAAACCGCTGGCAGTGTAAGTAACGGAACCAGCATAATGCACGATACTGAATTCCGATTCCCATTTCCGACGGTCGTCTCCTTTCACGAAATTTGGATGACTCTCGAATTCCGTGTGCAAATTCATTAGGTATGTAGTGTCGGATCCCTGCGGTTAAACAATACAATTATACCATTAAACTATATAGTTTTTTCTACAAAAAAATATTATTAAGTACCTTAGGCATGTGACATTGCTCAGTCAGCAACTTCAGAATACAGCGAGGGGGTTTCTCGACCAGTTCAAGACACGTCGTGTTATCAGTGAACTGAATGTGAGAAAATTTGATTTCTTCTTGTCGATACTTGAGGAAATAAAATGAAAACATCGTCAAATTTGATAAATTTCCACGTTATATAAAATTATAAAGATACATCATAGATAACCATCTGGCCAAGTGTCTATGAGCATTATAATACATTTTAATATTATATTATACTTACGATTTCTTGTTCCAATGCGAAAACGTAGTGATTGAAAAACTTGTGCAGTTTCTCATTAGTGTAATTTATGCACAGCTGTTCGAATGAATTTATAGTGAAATTTTCGAAACCAAATATATCGAGGACGCCGAGAAATCTGGACGTATCTTGTCCCGGATTTGTGCAGGTATTGATGTGGTTGACGAGCCATGCAAAAGTTCGTGAGTAGAGCGCTTTGGCCATTGCATGTCGGTTTTCGATCGCCTGAACAAAATATATTAAATATCGTATCATCAAGTGTATTGCTAGTTTTTGATTCAATATCAATGGCGGTATTAAAAATTAAGGTTAACTAAATTTAAAAAAAAAACATATAGTTTATTATCTTTCGGAATTTATTTTATAAAAGCTCACGAGAGAACTGATTTTATATTTAATTTGATAGGATATAAAGTACTAGTATAAGTATAAGTGTTATTATAATATGCGTATTTATAATTGTATCAACGTTTTCATCATTGTAATTAAGTCGAAAGGAACAATGGTCAATGATCAACATTGAAATAACGAACGCGTACACTTCAACATTTAATATTTAGACTGGAAATTATGTAATTATTTTTAATGCCAAAATGTATACTTACTATTTGGTATTATTATTTATTAAAACAATCCAAAAAGTGCATCGATAAAGATAAAGATACCTATAGGTATTGGATCTAACTGGCAAATACAACACTGTGCATAATAAGTCATGTATAAAAAAAGACCCTTAATTGCCCATATGTCGTTTTCCAAACTTCTACAATTCACGTCTCCCGTCTAAAAATTAGACGAGTTAAAAATACAAACGTTAAGTATAGTTAAAAGCATATTATGTCATATTGTCATTAAGTGGAGCGGCCATGCGTGGTGGGCAAATAACAATAAAAAAGATAAGATAAACATTTTCGATTATTGTGGGTCGAACAAATAATGATCTAAATTAAAGACGCAGAAGCGTGTCGTGCATACAATAATAAACTAGGGCCCAGATTTTTACGACTTTTTTTAATCGTCTTAGACGATGCTTTCAAAAATGCGTTAACATACCATACGAATCTATTTAAAAATATTTTTCTAACGTCATTGTGTTTTACATGTATACCGTATGCAAAAACAATATGCATTATGTCAAAAGTTCACTTTGAAGTCAACTTCAATCTTAAGAGGTATACATTTTAAATCGTAAGGTATTTTGTATGTGTTTTATGGCATAAACATCCGGCCCTAAATTAACTATACATTTGCAATATCATTAATTATTAAAATGTTGTCTTATTCTAAAGTCATCATGATGCCCATGTTGGCAACCGTCGATGATCTATAAATGTTATCGTTTACGTACTTCGGGCAATTTCAGAGGTATTTCAGTGATGTTTCCGCGCACGTTTATCTGTCTGAGCAATGCCACGTGGACCACGTCTTCCTTTTGCAGTCCCAGTAAGTGAGACACGACTGACAGTATTTCATGGTCGTTTTCGGTCAGTTGACATTTTTCACCGTCGACGTCCTGTGGGTTAGGGCAAACATAAATATAAAGGGAAAATCAAAATAACAACAGTTATATCCACAGCAAAGCTAGAAAATGTGTTTTTCTAGGTAGACTATATCTCTGTTATATATCTGTCTATACCACAAGGTCGTGAATAAAACTATAAAAGTACCAATTTTTAGTGTGTATTCCAAAAATGTTTGCTTAAAATGTAAAATGTTTAAGTTCAAATTTTAAACCGAATTTTTTGTTATAAGATCTGCTTAAGGTTGTTTGATTATTTCGATTAATCAAAATGTCCTCGGATTAATCAATTTAATCGATTATTTTACGTATTAAAAAAAAAGACTAATCATCATTTTGATTAATGGGTTATTAATCGATTAATTATTTATTTCAAATAAACACGAATAAATCAATTACCTAACTATTTTTATACCCATTCGGCATTTCAGAACTAAATGTGGTATAATATGTATACATCGTATTTTCGTATTTATAGTAGGTACTGTACTGGGTGTATATATAGTATTGAACACCTGTACAAATGTACACATGTACACTTGATCTTTTAAAATCAAAACGCCTCAAGACGAAAGTTTTAAAATTATTAGTTTAGTTAATCATAACATTTTCTATAAAAGTAGTTTTTGACTAATATATATAATATATTATATTTTAATCGCATATTTGAGCATTTTAGGTGCATGCTGCTTAGTGTACATTTTGGTGGTATTTTATAGTGCACACAAACCGGAGCCCTCCTCCCCCACTCGTAATGAACCTGTCAATATTATTATATTTTAGTGATTTAGGTATTTTTTCGACAAAAGCCTAATCAACAACCTAACCTCTCTAAATAATATTAATATTTCATGGGGCAAATTATTATATATACTATAATAATATAACCGTACGATTTATATTAGTGGTGCATATATAGTTTATTTACCCGGAAGACCGTGTTTCCAAGCCACAGGATGGCTGACAGGACGCAGAAAATTCCATCGACCATGTTGAGTGGTATGCGAAGCACGTTGAACGCCAAACGCAGCGCGTCGAATTTGTGTACGTCTGAAACGCCGTCGATGATTATGCAGCCCGACTGGTTCAGGTAGTTGTAGAATTCTGGTGGTTTCAATTTGTACAGCTCGACCAAGTCCTTGTTGTGCTGCCAATTACATGATAATATAAACATGATATACTTTCATTTACAAATAATATTTCTAGGAACAAAAAAAGGTCGACTCGACTCCCTTTTTTTGAAAATAATTTTTAACTTTAAACTTCGTCAATATATATAGCTGGCATACGTACCTACACCTATTTATTATTCATAAATAATTTAACACTCGCGAGAGGTAAAATACTCATTGGGTATTGTTATGTCATAAGTACATTTTAACAAAAACAGTCACTAAAGATGACATATACATTATACATTCAATAGAAAATATACATTTTCAATTTATAGAAACTCAATTTAAATTAAATTCAAATTTCACTGTACGACTCAGGCAAGTAGCATAGTATGAACTATTATTAGCATAATCATCAGAAGTAGAAGAGACGTACCAACAATATTTATACCAGAACTTAATATAAACGTGGAAATTTGAAACCTAATTAGAGGTGAAAACTCAGGCTAACACTGCATTGAAATACTAACATCGTTTAGCTAAAGAGACTTATAGCCAATATGGTTGGTAATATCTAATATGAGTGGCTGACGTATTTATAAAATGTTTTTAACTTGTACACGGTAAAGGCCAAAGGGTTATTATTTTAACAGTGATCACTGAACACTCGTTATTTCGAATGCATTGTATGAACTCTTTTGAAAGTATTTTCAATACGATTATATTATAGTGCTCTTTCAATATTTAATATCACCCTTATTATTTTCATTTTTCTGATGTAAAATTCAAAACATGAACGATTTAAAAATAAATATTTAAACGTTAAAAAATATGTAATGTATTACAGACACACACAAAAAAAAAACCAAAAATGTTTTATATAAATAAAACGTGTATGAACGTGCTGGTGCACGCCACCAGAAATATTTTTTCGGTGTTATAAATAACTGAAAATTCGTTTTTAAAGGTGTATTTGCATTTAATTTTTAAGAGTATAATATTTCTTGGTGCTTTTCTCTACATCTTATTTCACAAAGTTGTTTCTAAAAGTCTGGATTTTTTTTTTTAAAGTATCATAAATAAATATTATAATAAACATAATATTGGATAAAGATAGCAATGCTAACAATGAGATAATGGGCCTAGGTACTACACTGTCATTGATTACGTCAAGTCATATAGAAGATATCATAGATATCATAGAGGAGTGTTGATGGAAATGTTAGACCAACTTGTCGATGCGTAAAAAGTTCACTGAAATGTAGTATTGATAGGAAGTAGGAACACGGATGCTAAGTCTCTAGAACAAACAACCTGACGACACTGAGAAAAAAGATTTTAAATAATTTGCTCTTATCATAATAACATGTATATGATTCAAAAGACGTGAACGAATATTTATAATTGTCGGAAGCATCTTAAGGAGAGAAATATATTTATGAATAAAAGTCATCCAATCCGACAGGTGGATATTTGTCCGAAAACGACTTACCCTCGCGCCCTCGGCCAGCTGATAAAAAACGTGGTAGTTCCGTTCGCCGGCACTCTGGAACGTAATTCTCGACTGTTCCAGCAAGTAGTCCTGTATAATGCATCCTTTTATCATCCATCTTCCGTCGAAGCACACTTGCATGAACTTTCCGAAGCGGCTAGAGTTGTCGTTGCGCGCAGTTTTTGCGTTTCCTGAAAAAAGTTTTAAAAAATGCTAAATTAAAATACCCATTTTAATTATTATTTCGTTATAATATTCAACATACATAAATGAACTAAAAAAATTATTATATTATACGTGTGATTCTTTTAAAAGCAAACACAGCATTATATCGAAATTATTGAGTTTTATGGAAACTCTCATTATGCAAAATATACGATAAGTTCCTAATTCAAAATGTAATTCATAATATACTTATTAGTATTATTAAGTGTATATTTTATTAATTGGTTGATAAAACCACAGTTCGTTTTATACATTTTTAAATTGAAAACGATAGTTTTAATGTATGCAAAATCTGGAGCAAAAGTATTCAATTTTATAAAACAGAAATACCGAGCGACTATCTTTTAATAAACTAATAAACATTTATAAAAGCATAGACTGCAGTAGTTTACCACAAATTGTCACTTCACTCTTCTTTAAACCGTTGCTTCAATATCAGTTTATATATTACTTAGGTATATATAGGTCAACGTGTTGTACAGAAATATAATAATTCTACTTCAGATTGTGAAATTATAAATATAAGTGGCTGTATTTTAAAATGCAGAATTTAATAATGGTTCATAATAGGGATGAAAAAAATAAGGCCAGTATATAATTATAGGATTACTTGTATCATACATTTATTTGAATTACTATCTTATTCGTTTTATATTTTATGGGCATATCATTAGGTAAGTGAAATATTTCAAGGTTTTTTGTGTGCAAATTAATACAATTGTAAGTTTTTTTTAAGGCCAAAAATATTCGACACTAATTATAACATTAAAAAAAATATTAATGTTATCCCTAAAAGAAATAATCGGCATCAAAAGATGTTTAAAATGGAATCACATTTTGTAGAAATTTAGGAATAAATATTGTTTATTATAGTGATTACTCTTGCTAAAAATTAAAGCTACCTTTTTTAATCACTATCGTAAATTTAAAAAAAAACTCTTTGGCATAAAGAATAAGTAACCAACATATTTGGAAATATTTAATGATAATTTTCAAACAAAATAATATAATAAGTCATTAAGTGTTATCGTATTTTTATTTCCCCGTATGCATATATTAATATTATAACTACCAATTTTTGATTTTCACCCTTTTAAGTTAAATTTTATTTTTATTTCTTATGTACTGCTACAGTTGTGTAATACTGTAATACTATATGAATATGATTTGATATTATGCAATTAAAATTATAGGAAGTTGATGTCCAACTTATGAATTTGAACATTTATAAAATACAATAAGGAAAATATCACATTTTAATTATATTCTAAGCGTACTGCTGTGGACTACAGTGAACAAATAAGATTATTCTTATTTAAACAAGTTGGAATTTTAAACAAAATCAAAATACACACAGCTGTTAATGGATTGAGAAAGCAAACATTGTTTTTTCAAGTGGTCTGTCCTGCGACTGTGTACTTATAACAATAACGATATGTCTATATAATCTTTTTTGTGGGATCATATCTTGTACATAAGTGCACGCACGTGTAATATTTACAACTTACATTTTACAATGTATCTCTGGAAAAAAAATAGGTTGCGTAGAGATTAAAATGAAAATATTACACCACGAGACCAACGTTATATTTTAATAAATATTAATCAGGATTGTGATAAACTCAGAAGTATAATAAATAATAATGTATTATGTCCGTACATGTACCTAAGTGATTCTTAAAATGTGGAAATTGTTAGTGTTTATTAATTTAGTTTTTCAATTAATTTTATCCGATATATCTTACAGATATTTTTGTCGATATTTGTAATAGATTTTGTGTAAAGAAATGTTTCGAAATTGTCTTAAAAAACTTCAAACACTGCACATAATAATTTAAAACTATTTTTTCTTATTTAGATGTAGAATTTAGAATCTTAGAAACTTTAAAACTGTACCAAATATTTAATGATATACTCATTTTAACTCAGTGACGTATCTAAGATTTTGAATTGGTGGTTGAACCAAGGAGGCATGACGAACAATAATATTTATTAATTTGCAACATAAAATATTATTTATTTTTAGTTTTTTTTTATTACATGTTTTAGGCATTAGTCATATATCAAATGTATTATCAATCCTAAAAAAAATTAAGAACTTTGGTGTTTTGAAAGTAACTTTTAATGCATAATTACCAACAGTACCTGCATAATAAATTATGTCTCAAAAGTCTAGTCACACCCTAAGGATTTCCGTTTAAAATCATTATTATTTAATGTGGTAATATTGTGAGTAATCTATATAGGTACAGTTATTTTAATAATTAAAAAAATAATTTTTATAAAGCTTTTAAAATACCCATAGTAATAATATTTTGCAAAAGAAAAATGTTGAAAAAATTACCGAAATTGAGTGAAAATTAACCTAGTTTTGTTTTGATTTTGTTGTAATTAAATAATAGCTAGGTAGTTAAGCAAAATAATAAAACCGATCGCATTAGTCTAAATAAAATTCGATAATATTACCGGCTTTTTAGTCGTAGAGATTTAAACATTGTGAGAAATTGTGCACAATTTAAAATGTAGGTAGGTATATAAATATTTTGGAAAAGCTGTAGGTACTATTCATAATTTGAATAAATATTTATTGTCATTCACAAAAGCATTGGGTGGGCGAGTTTTCAGTGTTTAATCGAACTAATTATCTTTATATGAAAAGGTAATCACCGATTGATTAGATTTAGGATTGAAATCAACAGCAAGGTTGTACATTACTTTTGACTATATTTACCACTGCTTATATACTGGTTCATCTACAGCCATAAAAAACGATCGTCGAAAGTGTAGACAAAGAAATAGAATAAACATACTAGGTATAGTTTGGAGCTATAAAATCATAAATAATTAATCCAACTTTAACGGTTACCAAACATATTTTAACTACCTATTTAATACGATTTTATCAAATTATAAATTATTTTATTTAACATTTTATTTGAATGGATCAAATAAAAAAGCTTTAAAATAAAGTAAATAATTTTTGGTTTGCTAAAAAAAAAAGTTGAACCGAAGAGTTTCATTAGAGATACTGTGTTATATAATGATATTAATTATAAGATACGGGTTGGAAAATAATAATTAATCAAATTTTTGGGAAGCAAGAAAAATGTTTTGGGTGGATGATATAACTATAATAAATAATAATAAATATGTTTATCAAGGCCAATAAAGTTCGAGCGGCCACTGGTTGTAATCATTCCAATAGTCCATAGTACCTAAGTTATCGTCATTCGTCATTCAATTTAAAATAATAACAATTATCATGAATACGTATATATGGTGACAATGTATTTCTTAAAAACAATTAAATTTAACACTTTGGCAATTGAATTGATCAAACCAACAATTTGGCTTTAAATAATACAGAAGGTATATAATTTCTGGGTGAAAACTGAAAAATATAAAATACTAGTAACACTCTAAAATAATACATTTTAGTAGGAGTTTAGACAATTCAAAAAAAAATATTTATTTTTTAGTAGTTTTACGTTTGAACATTGAAGCGGTGTTTCCGACTTAACTTAGTAAAGTTTCTGACTTTTTTACAGACAATACTTAATTTTTATATTTTATATTTATATGGCTTTACTCATTATTTTATAGCAGTGCTTGCATTTAGAAACAAATTGGTTTTACGTTATTTACAAATTTGCAATTTTTTCGTTTTTCGTTAACTTTTGCGTTTATCGTTTTATAAAAATAATATTTAATGCGGAGAATGTCCCGGTTACGGACTTACCATATTTTTGGATTGATTGGTAAGATTTTAATAAATCTTGTGGAATAAATATTTCTAAAAACCAATATTATAAGTATAACTTGTAAGTAAATGGATTTTAAATTATTTCGTTTTGTGTTATTTTTCATTTAAATAAATTTTTAATCATTATGTTTTGTTTTGTGATATTTGATTACTTTTGTAAACCATTTTTAGTTTTAATTAAGTTTACACATTTCAACCGTTTTTTGTCATGTAGGTACCTATAATGTTTGCCCTGTTTTATAGTAAGTTTAGGAATACGCATACAAACATTAAAACATTTTGGTAATAAAAGTAAAATGCATTTATGTTAGTATGTTACACTATTAAATTGAAATCGTGAAAATGAAACATTCAATTTATAACAACATGTGACTTCAACATAAACAATTTTTTTAAATAATATTCTTGATTTCAATAAAAATCTAATAATCTTGTAATAAATACTAATATACTATACATATATTATAGTTTGCATATCTACATGCATTTATAATCGATAATGATATTATATAGCTATATAGGAGGGTTCTATTGACCAAAAATAAACTGTAAAAATCAGAAAAAATCTCTACCCTATGTCTATTATCGTTCGGCTTAAAAAGAAAAAATTAAAAGCAAAGTTTTGGTTCCATAATTTTTAAAAGGCACCGTTTCTATAGATTATCATTAGTTTACGATAGTCTCAATAAACATTAACATTGTTTACATTATTATAATGTACCTATAATTATAGTTAATATATACCTAGTTATTATCAATACCTAGCCTATAATATACCGTCGTCATACACTCAAGCATACCGTTGATTCTGAATTTTACTTACCTACCTAATGGTATTGAATTACTTATTTAATCTCCAGTGTACTCAGTAATATCTACACGACTTAAAGTTTCAAATTAAAACGATTAATGTATTATTATTTCGTGCGTGGTACAAAGCCACCATTCATTTTGTTTCTCGTATGTAATGAATACCGTCATACCTATAGTATGTGTAGCTGGTACCAACCGGCTTTGCAATGTCGATTTTAAAACACTGACAATTTGATTACAGGTTCAATTATAAGACATTAATTAGTGGTTGTATTTCATTAATTAGAGGCATAGACCGGAAAGTATGCATGCTCGCTGATGCATTGCCGTGTAATTGGCCCAACGCGAAAATTTAACTCGATAACTGTCACAGCCTTTCGCTGAATCCGATTAACAGTCGTGGTAAATGTCCACTCGTATTATTTTTATTACTGCAAAATCAAAAACGTAAATATCGCTCATTAAAAATGCCTCTAGCGAAAAACTTTAAAAATGTGATAAAATTTAAATTTTTAATGGACGCGAAACCAATGTTTTAAATAGGCTGGCATACGCGAGTTTATACCTACTAAACATTATAGAGACTATTAGAGCAACTGCAGCTTGTATTAGCGCATCGTTAAATATTTGTTCGGTAGGTAATAATATTATTATATTTTAAAAATATTAATCAGAAAAAAAAATTTGATGCGACATCCACAGCACGTTTAGGAATTTAATCATGGGCAACAGTAAATACAATTTCTAGTCATCAAAGTACCTAGTTGAAACGATAAGTTTTCTCCGTCTCCTTTGCCCGAATAGGGTTAAGGGTACAAAATCCCCACCTGAAAAAATACCGGTATTATTTGTTTACAAGATATTGGCCAGATCATAGTTTTGATTTGAAAAATGTCTCGATATTTTATATTATTCGTGCTTGTTTACGCTAGGGACCTATGCTTATTTAACCCCCTCTATTATGTAGCCACATTATTCTTCAGGCAAGGTCACTGGTTTAATTACGATATTCACACTCATGTCGGCAAACCACAACCATAATTATAGATATCTATATAAACCTTAACTTAACCAAGGACGTACTATGCCTTTTTTGTACCTACATAATTTTGGGTGCTTTATAATGAGTAAGCTTATTTTTCTTTTTGAAATTACTTGTATTGTCAAATGTTTTAATGTGTACATAATTTCCAAAATTGACAGTTTGCTCCCTCACATAATCTCCTCGCTGAATCAAGACCCAGCGACGCAGTCGCTCTTTACTCGTAATATTATGTAGTAATATGCAGGGCACGTGTAAACCATATATTGTATTATGATAAACATAATATTATTATGCCGTAAGTATACAATATTATAATATACGCACCGAACGATTCCAAAATCGTGTTGGCTTCGAGTATCTGCTGTTCGACCCACGTGCTCACGTTGCTGGTGACCGAGCACAAATACTGCAGAATGAATTTGGTGGTTTCCGTCTTGCCCGCTCCGCTCTCGCCAGATATCACGCACGATTGGTCGATGTCGCCCGTCTGCAAGCTGTTGTAGGCCGCTTCGGCCACGGCGAACACGTGCGGTTCCAACACTCCGATTTTCGATCCGTGATATTGAAAAACGTAGTCCTATATACACGGGTACAACGACGACGATTAGTAAAATAATTATAATATACGATTATTCCGCGTCATCGCGCCGTTTTGACGACGAATAATACGCGAGTAGAAGAACCATAAATCATTGTGATAAGACATTGTAATAGGCAGTATATTATTATACATTTATTATGGAGCCCGAACTGCAGTGGCAAGTGGGTACCTTCCACTGCAGTGGCGTGCTCAGCTTTTTTGAAAGGGAGGATATGCATTTTTGATTACTCTCGGACCACGGTAAATGTTATACTTTCATTGCTTTATCATATTTTTTTTATATATGACAAAAATAAGCCAAATGGTGAGGGGGGTTATATGACATCCTCGTCACCACCGGGAGCACGCCCCCGTTCCTCTGAGAGTGTCATGTAGTCAGCAATCATAATATTTTAGATTATTAACATTTTCGTTTACGTAAGTACCTCTATTGTCCCATCCCATTATATGTACCTATATAATCATGATGTGCAGATGTTAAAAATAGACGTTTGCAGATACACTATATGCTAGTATTACTACCATTGATTAAGTAAATACATTTAATCAATACTACTACTGCTACTACTCGACCATCAGAGTATTGGACATCAACGCATTCGAGTGGACCATTTTCGACCATTCGGTAAAAACCGTTTTTAGCCATAGTAGGTATGCTCTTTTAGTCGCCAATGTAAAATTTTAAAACATATTATTACCAAACTTATTTAGCCAAACTATTATACCATTGAAAGGACGCCGAACCCTTACGGCAATAGTAGTATTATGTTTATTATTTATATTGGACATATTACTATATTTAAACTGACACGAATACGAGTACGACTTATACAATACAAGTATTGTCCGTAATATCTTTAATCTGTAGTAATCTTCAGGACCATTATATTATTATTGTAGGTATCATAACGTACTAACAGATATATAAGCTGATCGATATGAAATAAGTGTAAAACGCAGGTAAAATATTAATTCTAAGATGACCTAACCCGAGACGAAAAGTCAGAGTTCACCCAAAAAGAAAAATGTTGTATTTATTTCCAAAAGAGCATTCAATGCCTATCACCATTCACTACGGATTACGCGATCTACAATGACATATATAACTAAAATTTGAGTAATATTAATAATTTTTTTTTTATTCCATAAAATGTTTATATTTATACAAATATTTTAATTGTTTTTGGGGGAAAAGATCAGCAACGGCAAATTTGTGTTATCTTTAATATTATTTTATAATGGATTAACCTATTATCAAACTTACAGATGAAAAAAAATCATAAAGGACATTATCTGGGTTTTTTAATTTTCATTAAAATTGTTCAAGCAAGTTATGAGTTTGTAAAGTATTACAATTTAATTCACGTAACCCACTTAAAAATTAAAATGTCGTTATAAAAACCACGAAAAGATACAGAATATAATGGTCTGTTGTTTAAGTTTGATAGGTCAATATTCACTCTTATATTAAAATTAACTATATAGGTAGGTACATAATTTAAACTGCTGAATGCAAATCGTCCATATTGTTTTACGGTAGTAAGACGGAGACAACACGTCATAATATAATATGTATAATTATTTTCATTTTCAAGATTTTTGTTTAGTCCCGTTCCGTAATGTACCTATCACATGGCGTTAATAATTAAAAAAAAATTAACTTTTTGTATTATATATACCTTTACAGCTACTGTAGTTAACCGGTAATTGAACCTATGGGGGACACTAACACTGCTAGTGTGATAGGGTGAAATCCATAGAATAAGGCCTTGGTAGGGTACCATAATGTTATCAATATGCTTTTGAAAAATTTGAATAGAACTATATTTCAACAGTACACCTACAGCAGCAACATCAATATTATCAGTGCTTAAATTGAGGGGGAGGGAGACCCTCTAATGTTTAGAAAATATTTATGCGCACCCCTTCTAATTATATTCTAATCAATGAAACATAATATTATGATTAGGTACGTACATTTTTTTTTACACTTTTGCATCCCAATTCTTATTTTTTTTTCAAATTTTAGCACTGATATAATATTATATTACAAAGCGTAAATATTATTTTCAGTTTTTAATGTCCTAATGATTCAGGCAGTGTTACATCGTGATACGTCGGGTCAACTATAATTACTGTTATTTACCGATGTTGTAGGTAAGTAAACCTGTAAAACTTAATTAAACGTGTGCAATTATGGAGGTGATCCTTTTAATTATCACCGAAATTAGCCAATGACGCAAAATTCATTAGTGTAATAACTTACTAAAAGGTATTGTAATTACTAATTTATATAACTCGGTATCCTCAAATATTATTTATAGTATAATAAATGTACAACCAATTTACGTTTTGCATCTTGAATGAATACTTCAAAGTGTTTATAAATTATAAATTATAATTGAGAATAATAATAAGGAGCACTATTTTGAGAGTATATTCAATTTTGTGAAATAATTCAATTACTCGGTTAACCACTCGCAACGGTTTTTCTAATAAAAACTACAGTTGGTTCGAAAAAACAATTAATTTGATTTCCAGCATTTTGGCAACAACAATAGTAACTATGACATTTAAATTGGGTTTCACAATAACAACGAATCAATTAACAATTTAACGGAATAACGCAAAATATAATAATAACATTCAATTAGAAGGTGCAACAGGGGTGAAGTAGGTTTCGTAATATTATATAACAAGAAATTAATTTGTTTCTCAGAATAGCCGTCCTTCAAATCTAAAATAAAATTGAATCATTGATTAGGAGGTACTATTGACATGAATAAAATAATATTGGTACAAAGTGAGTATTTTAAATCTTTAAAATGTAAGTAGGTTTACCATTTTATAAACGGTAACGTAAACCATTATTCTATCATGCCATCGCGTGATTCGGTTAAAATTAGCTCAGGTTTTTTTTCCTCCGCCGCCGTTTCCAATAATTTTCTCTAAAACCTCTTTGAAATTCGAGTGACATATGCATAATATTCAGAGTCCAATCTTTAGAACAAATTCACGTGAAACGAATTGTTTTTACAACACAAATTTGTTTTGCAGCGAAATGATAAGTACCTAATAAACATTTGTATATAATATTACAGTGCACGTTTGGGATTGTTAAGAAAACCAAAGTCCGAAACTGTGTGCATATCTCAATATTATATTATTGTTTATCAAATGGATGGTAAAAATATAACATTTTTTTTTTTACTTATTATTATCGGCTCGAGTATTGAGGTCGTGAACACATTTATTTCAATTTTGACCTTTATTAAAATGCCATAACGTAACAATAGAAAACGGATGAGTTACACGTTTAAAGTACACCTGCTTTTGGAGGCTATAAGCATTTTTATAAAATAGCTCAGCCCAAGGGTGATTTGTTATATTTTATTAAACGTAGTTATTTATTTTGTTCATCACTCTATTTGACGTCACAAAACGATTCAGCAAATTGCATGCATATAAAATATACATAATTTAAAAAAATACATATTTTATATTATACGATTCATCACGATTTAAAATCACAACGTTGCCATAAAATTCGTTTGATCATGTTATTATAATAGATATACGTATAAATATTATGATTTAAAATTAAAAATTAAAATGACTCGAAAGAGAATATTACGTATTGTGACTACATTTATTGAATTACCTATATCAAAATAAAAGTAATAATTTGAAAATAGCTTTTTTTAATCTTGCTGTTTACAATTATGTAGATTACATATAATATGTAAATATTATGCATATTACCTTGCATTTTTTATAATCTTATTGAAATGATTATCAAAATTTAAACGATTTCTATCGAAATTATTTATTTTATTTTATTGTGTATACGGGACTAGCCCTTTGAAAAAAAATTATAATTATCAAAAAAGTAAGCTGGACTCAATCCACTTCCCACCGTCAAAATTAAATCTTTACCAAACTACATAGCAATAATAATATTATAATGGTCTTATATGCTTCGTTCATACAGCCACAAAAATCTAATTTTAATCGAAATCCAGAACTATTAAACTATTAAACCTAACTATTAAGCACTGCAGTAACTGTGAAGTAATTTTGAAAGACGTTGTGGTTTTTCGGATGCTAGATAAACGTTGTACGAATCATACATGATGAAAAAGATTTTCGAGAGGCTTATTTTTAGTGTGTTGTTCTGGATATAATCTGATTTTGATAGTACAAAACAAAAAACAAAATAAATGTCATAATACTGTTTACGAGTATAGCTTAAATCGGTGTACTTTATAGACCAATTAAGACATATTATTATATTGTTATTCAAATCTGAAATCAAACTAAGTTTGTATGGAACTTTTAAAATTTCGTGATTTTATATATAAAACGACGTACGTATATTACCAACGACTAAAGCAATCGACCGTAATTCGTCATACAAGAATACATTTATTTGCAATTGACTTTTAAAAGTTAAATAATTGTTTATCGCATTTTTGGCTCCAGCTCAAAAGTTGTCGAACCGACTTAAAATGCAGAAATGTTAAATGTTATCGTTTTTAAGTACCTATATTTATATTTATAAATATTTAATAACTCGAACCCGGTGCACCTCTATGTATACCGTTTTCATAATATTTTGTTGAGTATTTATGATTTATAACGTAATTTATGGAAATTCGCCTCTGGTATGAATAAACCTACTAGAGCTATATTCGTTTTAATAAACAAGTCGTATAAATAGTACGAACCTATAACGACGACGATGGTTATAAATTATAATATTTATTGTTATTACTTTGTGAGATAATAATAGTTCGAAATTGTGTTTTTTTTTCTCTAAGTAACCCTCGACTTTATGGCCCAACACACGCGTGTACCATAAGTTTCACACCGATCGGAAGTATATAACTCATCAAAATGCATTTTACAATAAATTATTACATCACGAGAAGTACAAATATAGTCGCGAACCACATAAACGCTGCAACGTATTATACCTATAATAAACGATAATAAAGAGCCAGCCCCTCAACATCGTGGCTACTGCAGCTAAATAAACTCGAAGAGTAAACATTAAAAACCTATAAATAATTTATGTACTCGGGACACTTGAGTTATTATTCCACACGAGTGCGCGTTATTTCGTAATCTTGAAAGCATTTATGTACCTACCGTATAATATTATTACGTTATGGCCGTCCAAAGTGGGTTCGATTTTCAATTGATCGTGTACGATATTATACGCCGTTATTATAATATGTCTCACTGTTGTAGCACCTACACTAATACCTACCCGCGATCATGTTTTTCGGCGAAGGAGAAAAGAAAAATGTGGACTTTATTCGACCGATCGCGTTTATCGGTGCAACCAACTACGTCTAAACGACGAGTGCACGACCGACACTTGAATACGAATGTGTGATTTGTGTTTAGGTGGGCATAATATTATTATAATAATATAATGCATATTTTAGAATATTATTGTGCACAAGAAAGCCATTTTATACTGGTAAAATTGATAATTTTAATTCAAACCGCTTTATAATAAAACAATTCAAATTTAGATTGAAACATTACCTTTTTTTTTTTTTGCAGTTTTGAACCGACGGCGCCGCGGGAATTGCTTTCGCATTACTGCCGCGACAAAGATTGAAACGTTACCTAACTCTTATAGTAGGTACCTACTAGACCAAATATATTTCTTTATTTTTAAAAATAATGTTAACGAAAGAACGTGAAAATATTTTTCATGGAAGGTGTAGGGTACCTATACTATTTAATAAACTACCTATACAATTATTATTTTAATATACCTATTATAACTGTATAATACCAACTCAAATAGTTTTTTTTTTTTTAAATCAATCAAAAACAAACGTTTTTATTCGTTTAAAGCTATATTATTTGTATGTTTATTTTAAATAATATAAACAGTTTTATAAACTACTAGCTGTCCCGCGCGGCTTTGCCCGTGTACAATATTGCACGAAAGAATAAAAACTTTAATAAATCAACAGTAATAATATTTTGTATGAAATAAATAATTTGTTCAACATTCATATATTATGAAAATAATATAATGGCTTATAAACAAATTGTAGTTTATACAACTTACAAATAAATATTATTTTTAGTTTTATATTACCTGCAGTACCCAATCAAAATTATTTGATCATTAGGGTTCCCACTTCTCATTATTAGTTCGAGATAATAATTAGTATGATTGGCCATTCGAAAAACATTAAGTTCGTAGACCTACCTACACTTTTTTAATTGATATTAATTATGAACAATTCTTAGTAAATGAACCAAATTATTTATTTTTTTTTTAACCTAAAAAATGCAGAAAAATGTTTGAAGTAATTTTTTCGGTTTTATAGGGAACAAACTAAAAACCACACATTATTTAATAGTATATAAATTAAAAATCTTTAGATCTATATGAGCCAACAACTATTTACATAGATATCTAAAAAAAAATTTCTTTTCTTTTCTTTTTATTGATTTTAAGTAATGTTACGCTTTAATGGCCTTACTATAGTTCAAGAAGAAATATTATAATTTCAAGACAAATTTTTAAAAAAAAAAATTAAAAATAGTCGTTTTTTGTTTTTGCTAATAATGCTTTGTCTTAAACATTATAATTAAAAATTCAATTTCTTGAGAATATAAAATGGTTAAGTCTCATTCCGGGCGATTGTAAACTCGGCCCGAGGAAAAAATTTTTTCAAAAGGTCTATTGTAAACTCGGCCCGTGTTTTTTGCAGGTAAAAATTATTGAGGTGTAAACTCGGCCCGAATAAAAATGTACATATAATTTTCATTACATATAATATATAAAATTGTAAGTGTAAAAAAGTGTAAAAATATAAGTGAAAAATTATAATGTAATAATGTAAGGTTATAACATAAATCTATTTTTTTAAGTAAAAAGCCATGTGTTTGACGTAATCACTCACTGATATTTCCTTATTTTTATATTTTGTAAGTGTTCTTTCTAACAATTCTTTTTTTTAGTTTTTGTATTTTGAAATTGAAATGGTGCATTTAGGCTGTTGATTTTAATGTACGTTTCTGTTTGTACTTCTTTTAATTTTGTAATGACGGAATATATATTGGGGTGAGTGGAATTGAAACTTGAATTAAAATGAGCATGAAATGATTCACATGCATTAGTTGTTAAATACGTATCAACTAATGGCCTAATGCATAGGCCCACACATCAGGCGGAAAAATAGCATCTTCTCCTATGTATGTATCGACTAAATAATCTGCGAATTTTGTAACTCGATTATCATCAGGTTTCGATTCCATTAGGGTTAAAGTAAAAAAGTCTGAAACATTTTCCGGCTCTAAGAACACTAATCCATAACAATTAATCAACCATTTGCTTATTTCTGAACCTTTTGTTTTGTAGTCTACGCTTAATCCATTTTGTTGTATATTCCTATACCAAGATTGTGTTATATGGAATCGGCATCCATATATTTTAATGTTTGGCTAAATAAAGTTACAAGCGCTATGGATGGCTTTTTCAAAATCACTGATTACGGATATAGGTTTAAAATCACAATGTAAAGCCCTACATTTTTCAAGGACGTGTTTTAAACATGAAATATAATATGTATCTGTAGTTTTTCCGGAATAAACAAAAAACAAGTGGTATGTAATGACTAATGACCATTTATATGACCATGTATTGTGAACATTTGTTTAAAAAATTTGGCACAGTATGAAAAAGTTCCGTCAACATATATATATTTTGATGTGCAAAGCGTTTTTAAATTTGTATCACAGCTAAAAATGATTATTTTTTCTTGCCTATCATTAATTAATAAAAAATTTGTGTTTCTATTTGTAACTATTTCGATACTTTCTAATACCTCATGTACTTCGTTGGTCGATTTTGGTAGTGCAGGCATTGTCTTTCTTCTGGCGTTGTACATATTCCTCTTAACATACCAAATATCATTTACTTGCAGATTTTGCGCGTCAGGTACAATGTTTATTGCACTACAAAAAATTTTATTTGGCCTAGTGCAGATATCCTCAGTGGCTTTGCGTTTGGCCACGGTGGTAACACATTGTCGTTGTAATACTTGGTCCTCGATAGATTCATGCTGATGATCATCATTTTTCTCCGTTATGTCATTATTTATACCAGACGTTTTTTAAAAACGCTGTACATTTACGGTTTATACATCGCCACTTTATTTCACCTGAAGCTAACGGACGAGTTACTTTTGAATATTTAAAATGTTCTAAGAGTAAAAGTAGTTGTCCACGTTGGGACTCAACTATGCGTGCCATCGTCACAGGCTGTGTAAACACTACTGAAACTTCGTTTCAAAAGTATCCAATACTAAAATGAAATTATTTGTCTTAATGTCTAAATATATTTTAACATTCGTTAACAACAAATTGTTCACGACAAGATATAGATACGACATATGTTATTTATTATTTGCAGATAAATTTATGTCGTGCTTATTTTATTTTATTGGTCAAGATTATCGGGCTGATTTTATAATCTATTTATTTTATTACCTACAATTTCCGGGCCGAGTTTACAATCTACCTAATTTTATTACCTACAATTTCCGGGCCGAGTTTACAACAAAAAAGATAACTTCGGGCCCAGTTTACATTTGCCCCTCATTCCAACCTTCATTAATTATTATTTATTATACTAATTTTATCATTGTAGCAATATATAGTACCTATATAATAACTTGCACTACAATAATATGAAACTATAGTTAAATTTAAATTTAAAAGTTAATAAAAACTCAAGTCAAAGCAGTTAAATATTATAAGAAGTATTTAAAGCAATGATATTTAGTTAGGTATTATTAGCATTTAAAATAATTATTTTACTAAAATGTTAATAAGCATAATATGTAACCCTATCGCATAATTAAATACTGGGGGCAAAATCGGAGAATTATATACAAGCACGAGCCCCATTAATTTGGAATTGACGGCTTGAAAGGGTTGTTAGCTAGAAGCTTTCTTTTGTAAGACGTATTCCTGCGTAAAATAAGGAAGTATGATATTATTATATGTAAGAATAATTTGAAACATTTATTTTAACAGTTACTACACATAGGCTCAACTAGACCTAAATTTTAGTGGGTGCTAAAATTATATATTATATACCTTTCTCACTAACCCGTGGGTTTAAAATGTAAATAATTGTCTCATTATTACAACATATACCTAATATTTTACTAGTTACAACAAATATAACAACTGTTGTTCAATATAATATATTATGTATAATTTAAATCAATGTTAAAAGTATTTTCTTTGTTCTTGTGCTGTATTTATCCTACACTGATTCTGTTTTTATGTTATCTGCAACATCCCTCTCAATATTTATAACAGACTTCAACCAATTTAATTCGTTGCATACTTTAAACACTGTGTTCACATGAAATTATTGGAATTGTAACTGAAATTTAACACAACTTGCTCAAATTATTAGAAAAAGCATCTTTTTGAATGTTTTTTTTGTTTTATAAAAATGTCAGATAAAAAATGCTAAAATAAAGTATCAGCTCTCTTCTCACATTCATTTTGGGTGTTTTATACCAGGGATCAGGGTTTTAGGGCTTCAGCAACCCCAAACACCCACCTAGTTGAGCCTATGTTACTACATCACACAAATAGACAGTGTTCTTTTGATTGTTAGATTCCTTCAGAACCTTGTATGTATATGTACTATAAGAACCATTCGATATGAAACATTCACACCAAAGCGGCCACTCGACCATCGGTGTAACGATTGCCGGACTTTAGGCGAGCGATAGAACGCTAGATGGCGGGGCGCTATTATATTATATTATTATTATGTTGTTCGTAGACTCGGCCAAATCGTGATTTCGCAGGTTCCGTGTGCTGTATAGTATAACGTAAAATATTTTGTATATTATGGCAATCCAAACATGATCAGAAGAAATCAGACAATTGAGGGGCCTCACAGTGGTCAGCGACTGAAGCGAAAATAGAATTTATTTAATCTAATTCAATCAAAAATCCCCGAACCGCTAACGGTAAAGCTAACCGCTAAGTTCTAAAATTTTACAAAATTTAAATACAAATAACACTAAATATTATACTGTTATAATAGGCATAGCATATAAGGTTATACTAATATAACAATTATAATTGTATATTTGAATTTGAATTCTTATTGAAAATTGAAATAATAATTATTCAATGCAGTGCAATATCGGTTATCAGCAGTCTTGAATAAGATGCTTTTTAAAAGTATTCAACTACTCACAGTCGTACAAATACAAATACTTAATTTGGAAAGACTTAAAAATATACACCTATTTAAAAAAAGTATTTGAGTATAAATACGGATTCTTGAAAAAAGTATTTATAAATACTTGAGTATATACTTAGTTGGGTAACATTATTTGAATAAACCTATAGTTTTACTTAACTATTAATCAATTTAAATGTAGTTTTATCGCATTTTGGTAATTTGTATTACTATTGTTGAGAATTGTATGCTTAAAAATAAACCAAACATTTCTTATGTCCAAAAAAGCTTTAAAAAAATCAAAACATATTAAAAATGTAATATGGCGTATAAGTACAGAAAATTCTGATATAAACATTCAGTAAAAATTGCATGTACCTACGGTTATTTTTTTTGTGTTATACACCAAAAACAATATAGATTTTGTCAAAAATTGGCTTTTTTATATACCTATCTATTATTTTATGACTAAAGCAAATACGTATCCATTATAATATACATTTTTTTTTATTTGATTGAAAATATTAAATATTTGAAAACGAGTAGGTATTTGATTTTAAGTACAGATACTTAAAAAAAGTATTTAATACCAATAAGAATTGGTACTTAGATAGTATATAATTTTACACAAGTACTTTACAGACTGAACGGTGGTATATAAAACGTACATTTTAAACCATATACCGTATTGCGATTTGCTGTAAGTATATCGTAACAATAAGTAGGTGCGTACTTGAACTACAGTATTCTGATACCATAATACCGGTATTGTAATTATACAATTTCAATACGGCCAACCATAAATTTTATCGTTTAGCGTGAACACTGAGAACAAAATTATAACAAAACGGTGTTTGCAGGTTTTAAAAACAATTTGGACAGTCCCGCCTGAGATCGGGAAGTTGAGCTTTTGTTTTGTTTAATTTTTGTTTAATATTTTAGTATCTGTGGATATTGGCTAGAATGACCAGTTTCTCAGGTACGTCTCGGTCATTCATTTTGCCACAGTTGTTAGAAGCTAGGATTAAACATATTAAATTATTAATTAAACTCTCCATAATCTTATGAACTTTTCTTGGTGAAAAAACGCCGTCTATTACCGTATGAAATACACTACTAATGTAAGATACAATTCAACTTTTTAACTACAAAATGAACCCATTAATAGACCAACAAAAAATAGAAAAACGATACAGGGGTGAATTTTTTTTTTTGCGATGTAGGGGGATCGCTACTGCATATGTAACGCTTCTTAGATACGTTTGATATCTAATTAGTTTACGAAAATTTTGATAAATAATGCATTACAATATTATAACATTGGCAATTTTGATTTTTTTTTTAAAATTGACTTAGCCGCGACCCTACTCCACCTAATCATTTAAAGTGCTAGTAGATAATATATTACCATATATCAGTATTTTCAGTTGGAAAAATATATTATACATCATCGACTGCAGTTGAATATAATATTATAACGAATGATTCTTTAAACAATAAATACTGCTCACATAAAAAAAAATGTTCTATTTTGTGTTGTTTTTTTTTTAAATGTTTTACTTTTTCGAAGGACAACGTGTATTTTTAATTTAATATAATTCTGAGTTTTTCGAAGCACAAAATTTTCAAACGAGCAGTTAATTAATACTTGAACTTTGAAGTTTAGATTCGCAGACTGAACAGAGGGGAGTGTCACGGACGTGAGCGGCGCAAAATGTTAGTTCACTACAACTCTGCTTTTATAAACTTTAAATAATTATAATTTATAAGATATAACTAATTAAATACTCGTACTAAATTATTCTTAAATGCAATTAAAAATTTCTTGTTGTAATTCAATAAAGTAAAAACTTTAAAATAATTTCAAAGATCAGTAATAGAAAATAATTTTTTTTAAAAATGTGATATTGTAAAGACATCAGTATTATGTACAAATCAAATTCACGAAAATGATAACAGTATTTTGAAATAATTAGTGTTATTCGGTAAAATATTCACATTTTAAACATTTCACAGAATATTTAAAAAGTTCGTGTAAACAAAATAAAAAAAGAACTTTCGTTTTTGAAACTGATATTGAAAACGTACACGTTGGTCCGCGTGCATCGGCGGTACTTACCACCGTTGAAATTTAAAATTTATGATTTGTGTACCTAAACAACTATAAATCCAACACATTATAAACATAACACTTTTATTATATTATAAATTTCCGAATTTGTATATGTTCAATAATGACTCATATCGGTTGACGTAGTAGAAAATATATTGTTATTTATTAATAATCTATAGGTATGCATAATGTATATCATACCATAATAATATTGTGCACATGACATTTTCTTTCAATATAGTTTATGACGGTGTGCTATGTTTGTGATCGGTCTTAAATTGGTTTAATAATAATTATTAATAAAGTAGGTATCGACATATTAAAGTTGCTGCTAGAATATCAGCTAGTAACATTAGTTTTTAAAATATCATTCAAACACGAGCTATTATATTATATAGTATCAGTTATGTATAATCGACACTCGGTTATTTTAGGTTTAGGTGGACGGATACTGACACCATTTACTTTATGTGTGTGTTTTTATTTGTTCGAAAAAAAAATGAGATGTTACAAAAATGATTTAAAAATATTATTGAAAGTCTTTCACACTAGAGATGAAAGATATTTCACAAACAAATAATTGTTTAACTATTTTTTTTTCTCTGTTTATATGAAATTTACTTTTTAAATTATTATTCGAACAAATTATGAGCTAGCTGGTCCCACACAAAATAGCGACCAATTCGTTACAAGAAGTTCAGGCCAATTCGGGTTTAAATATTATATTTTATTAGGTATTCTATATCATTTTTTTTTCTAAAATGTGATCTCGTACGGGTCGAACACTATGCGACACCTAACACCGCGCAGACGGGCAGTGGCGTATTTAAGGTTTTTCCGCCTATATGCACTTTCCAATTCGCCACCTCCCCCCCCCATCATTCCCAAAATAGTTTATAAAACATATTTGAATATACAACTTTTATAATATTATATAAAAAAACATATATTATTAATGAAAATTTAATTGCACGTATTATATTTTTTTGAAATTTACAAATTGATTATACTTAAAAGTTTACATTGTGTATAATATAGTATTTAAATGTAGGTAGCTGCTTAATTTTGAGCGAACGGACGTGAATGTTTATGGTTTAACAGTTAACTTGTAATTCCAAATTGTATAACATATAATTTGTACAAAAATAATTTTACTACTCAAAAAATTAGTAAAATTTGTTTTTGTCAAATTAAAATTACTTTTTGTAATTTCGTTAAAAAAAAATGGTTAAAATTTGCCTCCTTCCGAATGTCGCCGCCCTAGGACCGGGCCTATAGGCCCCTGCAGATGGGTAATAACTAATAATAATGATTCATTAACCTACACCATTATAGATTTTATAATGACAATTTTACAAATTAAAACACGACAATAAAATACATGGGAACGTACATAATATATACCTAATACAGGCCGAGTGCCCGTGTGCAAAACGGCTGAACATTTCTCGTCGTCTAGCTGCGACTAATTTTCTGGCATGTTTGTGCTGCAAACGAGATTATACAACAAAAAATGTTCACCGAGCAATGCACGCGAGCACTACTAAATCGGCAGAGGTATCTGTCGAATAAACAGCTATAGTCGTCGGCGGCGCAGCGTCCCGCAGGTTTTTAATGTTTTTATTTAATCGGACTCCGCGAAACCGGTGTTATCGTTATAGAACTCGATAATATTCAAATAACAAGTAAAATATGTTAAACCTCATGTTTTATTCATCCATGTTTTTTTAAAAATTTTTTTTTTCGCGTAATTGTATAAATTATAAAACTGCGAATTCGTTATCATCAAAACAATAATATTCACAATATTATTATAATATATTTAACGTGTAATACTGTTCAGTGGCGTAGCCAGGGTTTCATCTTTGAGGACGGCTGTCCTAGGATCCTTCTCATAACAATTAGTTTGGAATTCCGTGAGTATATATGAGATTTTAAAATGGATGAGCTTCGGCTACATTAATGATATATAGGTAGGTACTATACTACTATTCCTCGTCCGAAATCATTGTTGTCGTGCCCGTTAATATTGTATACCTACTAGTTTCCATATTATTGTGTAGAATCCTATTCATCTTTTACTAAACAAAAAACTGTTAACGTAAAGGTGATATACACTTGATATTAATTATAAATATTGCGGGTTTCTTTTAATTGCATTTTCATAGTATTTTTGATATCTACGACTAACAAAGATCTCGTTTAAAATATTCCTTTGTTTCAATAATTCTTTGAAATCGTCTATTATATTTTTGTACTTATTAATCTTGTCAAATCCTTATGTTTAATGTGACATATTATTATTCAGTATTTTAGTAAAATATAAAATCAATATAAAGTGGTTGCGCATCGCAAGAGTATAATACCTTATTGTGTATTATGCAGCTTAAAGTACTCAAATCGTGTGGTTTTTTTAAACACCTATCGCGTTACTATAATCTCATCCCGTTTTTTAACAGATATGGTATTATCTGGTATTTAATGAGCCACTCCAAATATAAATAGTTTATTGGTCATCCACATATTTCACACTGCTAAACTGCTTATAGCTGATAAGTGATAGGCGATGGTTCGGTATTGGTAAAGTGATCGTGGGTCGATTATTTAGGTTTTGTATTGAAAACAATTATTTAGATAATTCCTAAACGATATTTTATTATCAATGTTTACTTTTTGTTATTAGTAATAACTAATCAATACAATCATCTATATGAAAATAATATTTTTTTAATAATTTTATTAATATATTATATTTGAAAACAAACAATTTCATTCGTCTTGAAATATTCGTCTGCGGAATACGCTCCAACATTGGCGTCCGGGAATGGGCTTGTTAAATTTAATTTGAAAGCGATTATCATCATCGCCGCGTTTCATGAAAACGACGACGAGCGGAGACAAGTTCGTGTTTTTATTATTAATATTTTGATTTTTGAGAGAAAAAAAAATATTTCAAACTTGCAAAATAACTTTTTTTAAATTATAAAACTTATACATTTTTATAATATATGTATGGATTTGCGTTTAAAATATTTATACTCATCTTTGACCGTAATAACAAGTTAAATAATTTAATGGTAATTCATGATTACTTTATACTGAAAAATATTTACAAAATGTTTTGTAACAAAACATTGTGAAAATTAAAATAAATATGATTTACTGCATCAACATTTTTCGAAAGCTTTGAAATTAATCGTAAAATATTTGCACAACGAATTCCGCCGACAATCTTACGACTTTTACAGATGAATTCATTTTTCTCGAATTTTTTTTTTAAAAATACTGTTATTTGATATTCCCGATAAATTTTATATTTTATTCGTAATCCATTTTGCAAACGGTAGGGCGTGCGGGTTATTGTACGAAACTTTAGAAGTACCTAACTACTTTAACTGCTCTAAAAAGTGTTTCAACGAAGAAAAAAACACGTCGTCGTCGCAAAATCAATAGTTTTCTCACTACAGTCGTTTTGAAGTAAAAAATAAAGAAAGTAATCAAAGGTTGTGCTCAAGAATTGAGCGTCCAATGTTTAAGCGGCTTTAAACCCTGCAGATGAGAATCATATGATAGGAAAACAACTTGACACGTCTTATCGATATTTAAACCTGTGATATTATTTCGGTTGATGTGTCATTCGGTCTCGATGATTTATGTACAAAAACTGAAGGTGGAAAGAAAAAGATTAACTTGAGTTTATTAAGTTTAGACAACGTTAAGGAACCCGATGATATGAGTTATTACTTAATAGTTAACAAATAATATATTTAACTCAAAAAGTTTAAATTTATTATAGAGAAAAATATTTACTTAGGTATGTCAAATAAGAAAAAAGTTAATTGATTTTTATTTAATTTACTATATGGATGCTGGGTCACACATTCAGTGGTCGCGCAACTTTTAATATATTTTGTTTTCAATTAAAACTAAGTACCTATTATGTTAACAATTATCCTGTACTATACATCCTTATTGCACACTAGCTCTTATGCTGTGTCGAGTACATCACATAATAAATTTACATTTAGGTGATTACACGTTTGTGTAAATAATATTATTATTTCAAGGAATATTGATTTGTAATTAAAAGCATTGCTTATAATACGTATATAGAGACTATAAAGAGTGATTTAACCATAAAAATAACAAATTAAGAAGTTTTAATTTTACACTTATAGATAGGTATATAAAATAATCATTATTTTCAATTGACATATATTATTCTTTAAATAAGCTGTGAAAATCAAAGTTGTTGCAATGGATTCATTAATTAATTAAGATAAAAAGTTTGAAAAAATTAACTATTTAGCTCTTTAATGTGTGTACATTTGACAAACATAACGATCGGCCACCACTAAAATTATTATGCTATTACATATATTATTATATCTATTTGATTTTGTTCCGATAATTTGGTCCATCGCAGAAAATACTAAGTACCTATACTACCATATTATTTTTCGACGTTATGTGTGGGTTGCAAAAATAACGACAAACGGATATCACATATATTTCTGAATTATATTATTCTTATTATTATAGAACGATGCTACTAAAACTAAATGGTATTTACCAGACATTTAGTCTATCTGACTTATGGTATATAGTAGTCAAGCGAAAGATTTTTCTCTAACGCGGGGTGCTTACCGACTGAAGATAAAACGTTAATATTTTTGATCAGTCAAGTCGGAAGTTGCAGTCAGTTTTTTATTAATAATCCTCTCAATATTGCAGTGGTTGAATCAAATTGGTCGTAATAATCGTGGTACGAATGAAAAAAGTGGCTCCTGAAAATGTGCACGAAGCCTACAACAGTCGTTTAATAGATTTGTGGATGAAATTCACCGTTCACGCTAACTACACGGTTTTATACATAAACATTAAACAGGTACAACTACGAGTCTAAAACTCTATTCGAATTTCAAACTATTCGGTTCGTTGCGTTTATTTGTTTTGAAACATTTAAATTTAATTAGTAATACAACACCTAGGTACTAAATCAATATGGTCAGACTATAATATTGTCGCCACAATGTCATAGAGGCAGTAAATTCTTGTGTGGTTGTTGTGATTCGAGTATAACATAGGAAATTGCAGTTTGAACAAATTTAAAACTAGTAAAGTGGTTTTTTCCCCTAAATATATTATGTAATTTAGGCTTATTATTCGGTTTTACTCATTTATTTTTTCAAGAGAAACTAAGCTATGTTTTTACATTTTTTAACCAAATAAAAGCGTATAATACCCGGTTAAAGTATACTATTAGCAGCTGGTGCACGATTAAAAAATCACTCTGTTTACTTGTCATCATTTACAATTTTATGACTCTAGAGTTATAACTTTAGAGAGTAGATTTTAGATGTTCTTAAAATAACCTTAAAAATGCTCTTAATGATGCAATTAAAAACTGATAATATATGATCAAAATATGTTTAAACCTAAAAATTATGCATTTATATGTTTGAAAAAATATATATTTTGTGGATTAAGTAATTTTATCCTATTTAATTATATATTATGTATAATGTATTTTGTTCTATCCGTCATTCGTTCTCCCTACCTTAAACTATCACAATAAAAATGTATTCAAATGAAGTACAAAATAATATAGTATAAACCTAATGATACAAAAAAAAATAATATACTAAAAAGTTAAATAGTAACTTTCAAAACAGTCTTACCTACATTTTAAAAGAACTATCCAATCAAAGTGACAAATTAAATTAAATTTCAACAGAGAACAAAATTATAATTGCATACAAATTCTCTTACGGGTAATATATTCAAATCAGAAAACATTCTTAAAAGATGAATACTAATAAAATGTTTACAAAAATAAGTAAATAAATAATAATAGCATATAGTAACAAAAACATAGTAAGTAATAAAATGAATAGTTTATGAATATTTTGTTGTCAAACAAATTTTAATTTTTCCAACGAAAAAATTCCCCACTTGGGAATTAATGATCAACGGTATTTTTCATTTTTATTCACGACAATGCAATATGAAAAATATTCTCTAAACCTCAAAGTATACTCTAATATGCAAAATAAATTTTTTCCAAATAAATTCTATAATCCACAAACCATTCACATTTTGTACCCATGTTGAGCTGCATAAAGCTTAATAAATATAATATGTAAAGACCTATAAATCTGCTCTCTAGACTTTTATAAGTATCTGTTTCATAATAATCGTTTTATTAATTATTTATTCGTTAGATACATTTTTAATTAGAAAATGTCTCTTAAATCTACATAATGAAATTTTTTTAACCTAACAAAATGAGTTACTATAGTACTAAAACAAATGTTTTTTTTACTTTTGCTAATAGATACGTACCACAAAACAAAAAGTAATAAAAACTTTTTGACACTGAACTAACAATTAAAGAACTTTCAAAGCCAATAACGACAGATTATATACACTTTAAAGGTAACTGGATAAGGTTGTTGATCCAGATAGATGTCATCAATTTTTACTATCTAAAATATTGTCTGTCTTATATATTTTGTCCTGAGCTAGATGATCGAATTATATCTGGCTGGCTGGCTGGCAAACGAGACAATTAATTTTAAATTATTATTTTTATAGTCAATTAAATGAGATTTTCAATTCAATTTTTGGATTTTGGATTTTCTTTCTCTAGTTAAATATGTACATTGAATTTTTATGTTCACCAAAAACTTCATGAATAGTGTGACCACCAAGAAATAATTGTTGGTGTCATTCCTGTCGTAGACTAACAATTATCAATATAAATTATAATATATGAAGAATATTGATTGCTAAAAATTAACTAATGACAATACTGTGGTAATATCGATAATTATATTCTATTTACCTACATAATATGGTTATTATTTTTATATATTTATATGCCGAGAGTGTCCAATTAAATAAATTGTGTGTAAATAATATGTGTAAAATGTTATGAAAATTAATTGATACCAAATTAAGGTGTGAATCTGATAGATATAAATTATATTTTTTTTTTGACATAAATAGGTTTAAGAATAGATTTAATAAAATAATTAATAATGACTTATACATTAATTGAACAAATAGTTTTTATTATTTGAAATGTTAGGTACTACACGGCATTAATGTATACTGTATACTATATTAATGCATAATGTATATTATTAATGTAGACTATAGACTATAGTATATTTATTAGAGATTTTCACAAAAGAATAATTATTAAAAACATGAAATAAATCAGTATTTTTAGTATTTTTTTTTCTTATTTGTATGTTAATTATACTTAATAAATTAGAATCATCCACTTTATCATAATATAATATTTGTAAAAAATAAAAGTAAATTTATTTTCTCATTTAAATAAAATAATAATGTTTGAAGCTTAAGAAATTCAATAATACTTTCATAACCCAAGTGCGGTTACCACTGAATATTGCAAACATGAAATATGAACCAGAGAAATCTATTTTGAACTACAAATTATGTTCCTACGCTATGTAATCGTAATATATTTTTTTCCTGTTTGACGATAACCGAATGATAAAGTATACGAATCCAGTCAGTAGTCAGCATTTAGCACATCGCAAAATTGTACTCATGCCGGGGTTCGGGACTGAAAATACCTTAAATCATCAATAAATAAGTAGTTAAAAAACATTAAAATAGTCAAAAAAAGCAATCTCAAAAATGGTAATCCCAACTACCAAACTCTAGAGGAAAAAAATAGGGTCTTCCTTCAAAAATGTCTATGTTTTTCTTCTAATATTATAAAATACTGTGAATTTGTGACTTTGCTGAGTATGTTTTTCTTTGACTACGAAAACCATAAGCTTAGAATTACATTTTTTTATTAAAACACATTTATTTCGTTTACATGTTTGAACACGTTTTGAGCACGTTCAAATATATAAAAATAACAAAAAATAAGAAGAAATATAAAAAAAAATTGGTAAAAAGTATTAAGAAAAATAAACCCGGTGAAATAATCGAAAATAAGCACTTTTAAATTTCTTATAAAATCGTAGTAACATGAAATACATTTTCACAGCACTCTGCTAGATTTTGTATTATTCCAAAAAAATTAAACAAATATTTTTGGAGTCTAAAACCGTTATAAGACCTTTCAATCTGGGAGAGAGAGCATACGTTTCGCCTGAAATGATTTCTTACTGAATGAACTTCTGTTATTTTGCTCATTTTTTGATACGAATAAAATAGTTTTTAGGTCGTATATACGTAATAAACTAACCAGAGAGTAATTTTTAATTAAAATAATGTAAGATATAGGTACATATTGTAACTTACAATATACTTTTCCTATATCTTCATAGTATTATATGATTGTAACGACTTCCATTAGGTTCCTAATACAATAATATTTTCATCGTGGTATATTGTATCGATATAATTCATAATTTTGTAATTGTTGTATTATTAATTAGTTATATTATTTTACGTATGTTTGTTTTCCGTATTTTCCTGCTCAACGTCTTCGGGTAATGTCAATATGTTTTTGCAAATAACTACGTTATTCGGCCATAGATAGTTATGGCATAGGTATAATATTATATTCTACCTTGAATCGTATTTCTCGAGATGGAGGGGGGCTCCCAAAGTTTGAGCCAGCAAAGCCTCCTCCCCAGTCACGCCGATGCCCAATGCGTCATCCAAGCGTGTAAATGTATAAAGAAATAAAAATAAAAAAAACCCACCCAACAGAGTACGCATTATTATAATGATATGCTCGTGATATTATATTCTATGTTCTGTGTACTGAAACGCGAGCAGATAAGTAGATAATCCATTAGGATTGCCGCCGTGGTATATGTAATATTATTATTATTGTTATTGAATTACCATGCGCGTATTTCTGACATCCGAGCAAGCATTTGAGAGCTCATTTTCCCGACGTGGCCTTTGCTAAGCTCGACGAATCCGATGTAATGTATACATAATATATAATATCGAATAAGCTCCTCTACAAATAATGTGTTATTCACTATTTACATTGATGCATGCGTCCTTTTGTGAGAGGATACTACTTGTATTTTTATGGTACCTACCTATTTATTTATTTAAATATTTACTTTCCGTGGTCGTTAAAAAATTTAATCAGTTATACCTACTATTTTACTGGGTAAACAGTAAAACTAATTCCTAGTAAAAAAAAAAAAAAACGTCCTGACAAAAGGACAGAAAAATATATGATTGAAAAAGGTTAGTTAACTATACGTTGTGTTAAGTATCAAAAAATAAAACAAAATAGATTGAAATTGTATTATATTACTGTTTGTAATAACCATACCAATTTATATTCCTTATACGACATTCATGATTGTTGAAATGTTGATTTTTAACCAATCTCTTTTAATTTCACTATAATTTTCAATTTTTTTGATACTTAATAAATAATTCACTTTTTAAAAAACATCAATTTTTTTCCGACTTATAGTCCTTTATTATACGGACATAATTTTCTCGGACTTTTTATCCTGAGGTAATGTTTTATACGTCGAGTTAAGGTTCTAAAGTAGTCTACTCCTCTGTGAGTACAATATATTATTATTATACCGTACAATTACGTACACTAAATTACCTAAATTAAACAGTAATACATATTACATACCCACACTAAATTAAATTACCTGCGTTTATTATTCGCTTAGGTTCTTGGTCGACCAAAATGCAAGTTAAATAGAGACGATAATATAATGTACCTAATCATTTATCACTACTCGGTATAGTGACTTACCCAATTTACTTCCTTTTTTTCTCATTAGTTTTATTTGAAATGTTTAAGTTTATGGGTATGAGACATGAGTTCTAACGGTCTGAAACGTCACATAATCGAAATTCCTTTTTATTACATCCAATATTGTTATTCGATCAACTTCAGAATTTAACATGATCGATTACATTATGTACATTTACTAACTTCCAGATAGGTATTTGATCGCTTGAATGTAACGAAACCGACAAAAAACTCAAAAATGTATAAGTACTTAATATTTTCATTCTAAATAATTCCCAAAGGTATAAAAAGTTTGCATAGTTATTACCTATATTATATTATAATAATTGACACAACAAATTAAAATAAAAATATTTATAAATATGTAATCCGTTATTAACAAACTAACTCAATCATCATTAATAATTCATCTCAATCGTTTCACGTAATATGTAAATATCACTTTATAGTTTATAAAAAAACAAAATTTTATCGTATAAAACTCATCAACTAAAATATAAATTGAGACATTTCCCACCGATAAAAACATATAATAATATCATTGCTACCCAACACAATTATATATTACGTGGAGTTGAAACACAGCAAAATATGTCACGTTTTAAATTGCAATTCACAAAAAATTATTTTTATTGATTTTATGTAGTTACTCGGTGATTGTGTGTGAACTATATTGTCGTGATGGTCCCTAGCCATGGGTTATATTTTTTCCTCATGCATAAACATCACAATTATATACAAGACTCGATAGTATCCTCAGAATTTAAATTGAAACAAAAACATATACCAACTACAAGAATGGCAGTAAAAAATAAAAACAATATATAAATAATGTATTATTATTTAATTTCAGAATAGATATAACCAATACTCGCAAATATTCCAACAAGATAGATGGTCCTACATCCTCTCCCATCAAATTACAAAATACAAAGTACAAAGCCCACTTTTTACATTTTCAAATAACAATTATTAACAATATGGAATAGTTTCGATACCAATATCGGGTGTCAACACTAACAAAACGGACATTTCCAATGTTCTGTTCCCACAATGTCATTTATTTATGGTTTGGATTATTGTTATTTAATATTTAAACATTAAACTATTTAAAGACAATGGCGATACAATTTATATTTTGCTTTTCATTTATAAGTCAATTACGTATTTATATTTTGATCGAAAGTCTGAATATTATATAGGTGCGATTGAAATATATACGCCATAAGAAGACAATTTATTGTAATTAATGATTAATAAAAAATGATTGATTGCCGAGCATTTTTCAATATCCCCGGTCATTCCCGAGAGCATACCAGGGAATTGTCGCCAATTCACTTTCCCGGAAATTGCCCAACCCTAATTATAATGCATTAGTTTCGATTGTATAATTATTGCTGCCCGTCAGGATGTGCATTTCCATTTAGTATTGCACATCCGCCATATCCTGTACGCGTATTTGTAGTCCGTCGATCGCATAATATTTATTTTATTTTATACCAATATATAATATGTGCAATATATATATTATATATAGGTATACTGCAGTTACCGCAGTGGTTACACGAGAACCGGATTAACAATAGGTACACGTATATAAGCGCCATATTAATTCGCCGAGCGTGTTCGCCAGTATTCATACATACATCATTATATCATGTAGGTAGGTACCTATATAATATTCAGTTTCGAATTTCTTAAAACATAATAATACGTCGATCTCGACGTGTCGATTCAGTGCACAAAATACTGTATAATATACTTTCATTTTCAACCACTTCGTAACATATTATAATATTGGAATGATTCTTAAAAAACGTATGCCAAAAAAAAGAACTTCGCACTTCAAACTGAAGATTATAATACGTCAGATAAATTCACGGAATAAACCTAATTTCCATCATCCATCAGAATAGACGTGCTTGGAAACATTTTATTAAGTTATGTGACACTATAAATTCGTTCGTTTAATCCGGTATAAATGTCACTCCAAAAATAATACCGGGAATAAAACAAAGAAATTTGTTTGTGATACCGGTGTAAATTTGTAATCCGCCGTCTTTCTCGTCATTATTCCTCGCAGTTTCAGAACAAAACTTATATAATTGTATTTAATATCGTAGTGCCACGGCGATAACATTTGCGTTATTTACAAAACACTATTTGACGTTTTTGTATAGGTACCGATAAGTTAAAAAAATGTCTTGATTTTAATACCAATGCGGTATGCCGATAAAAACCAAAATATCCCGGTATTATAATTATTTGTGTGAACCGGATCGAACAAACGAAATGGTTTCGATGCTAATTAAAAAGTGTACACTGCGACCAAACGACAAAAAATAATTGTACACATGAATCGTGAACGCACGTCGATTAATATAACTGGCCAACAATAACAAACGCATAGTACTTCGTGATAATAATAATAATAATATTATGACCTCTATTATTGGTAATGTGTGAACAATTCGAGCAAAAGGATTTCAAAAAGCGTTTTAATTATCTTTAAATTGTTTTTTTTTTTTTTAACTAGGTAACGATAATAGTAATCAAAACAGCTAAGATATATTTATCTAAAAAAACTGTAAGTCAATCAACAGAAATAAAAAGACGCACAATATTAAAAACTAAACTATATATTATTATGACTTATGCTAAAGTTTTTTTCCATATTTCCCAAAGTATACGCGATATTTATGTTTGAATCCACTTTGTGGAAGAGGAGGGGTTAGTAGAGGTTTTTAAGACCGACAAATATTTATTTTATATTTTTATATTCAAATACAGAGCTTGATAAATTTATTTGGATCGGCTAAAGCCCTGGATCTATTTTTTCATAAACTTTATACTATTTACACGAGTAAAATATATTATAAAACTTATATAAAAACTTATTAGAATAAACAGACTCGAATTCCACGAACATATACCTATCTATAATTATATAATAGGTTTCAGTATTAATTAAAATATTTAATGAAAAATTATAATTATATTGAAAGCGCCCCTGTTTAAAATAAGTATAGTTTGTTTTTTTTTGCGCGAGGGTGGGGTAATTTTAGAATTCCCTCAGGACCCCTCTAGGCAGCCCCAATATATTATATTACTATATGATAAAATTATGAAAAAAGGGAATGAAATGAACAAAAATGCATTTTTTCGGATATTTCATACTGCCCGCATGCAGCCTGCAGCCTGGACAATTTTTCCGTATTGTGACTGAGGTTTTAATTTAAATGTAATTTTTATGTTCACGCTAAACGCATTACATCGTTTATTCTATACGCCGATCTGCGTACAAGGTAATCTAATATTTAATCATCGGAATACACAAGTCCACGAGTAATCAAATTAGTACTGCAGAGCTGTTTATAACGAACCGTGTGAATCGGTCAACGCGTATTTTATTTTATTCAAGCCGATATTATAATAATTGTTTTCCGGTATTATTATATTTATTAATTTGAACAAACAGTTTACAAACCGATCGCTGAATTAATTAACGAAGCATGTCCATTATACACGCTCCGAAGAAAGCATTTTTACGGTTGATTACAAAAATGAGTATGTAAAAATATAATAATAATAATAATAATAATGAAACGCGCTATAGCAGTGCGGTATATTATATTTGTGGAGTCTTTTAAATTAGTGACATGCAACTGAGAGGTTCCTGACAAAGTGACACTCAAGCCCGCCAAACGGAGTACATGATAATAATATAATCATGATATAATTATACTTAGGTACCGTTTTATATATATAATAATTATATTATTATATATATATATGTGTGCATTTTAATGTGGTTGTGCGGAGTACAAACACAACAATACGTCAAACGCAGACAGACTCGTGGGGATTACCTTCAATTTACGTATTTCAACATTTTTTTTCTTAAACATAACTCATTATAATCAACCCCGTCAGTGACAGGAAAGTCTCCGAGCGAATATTATGACGTATTACATTAATTTTTTTAAACGATTTCACCTATATTATACTTTTTATGCGGTATAATACGAGACGATATAAAATACGTTTACTTTATTATATTATAAACCTCTATACGTCTTATTTGATTTTACTCAATCCATCGCTGTCAACGTGATCGTAAAAGTCGTTCTCGGTTGATTATGAGATCTCGCGGTTTTCAAATGGACGGGCACAACTATAGATCTGTAGTTTGAGGTTCAAGACGATTAAAATCCTACCTATAACTATCTAATCACGCCAAATATACTATCACAAACAGGTGTGGACAGGATAGGCCACGGGCTAGTGTGCACATTGTTATGTCAGTTCAGAAAAAATAAAATAGCACTCTTCCTGTTTGCAATTTCCTTTTACAAATCACAATCACTTGAATCATTAAAATAGTTATTATTCTGCCTTCAGTAAACACAGTTTTATACCTTATAGTTAATCTCAATGAGTTTTGAAACTGAACTTTTGAAGATTAATAATTCATACATTTTCTGAAACTAAAAAAAAGAAATCAAAACATATTACGATAGGGTTTCAAAGTAATTAAGAAGTATTCGACATAATTTTGTACAAATTGTACCTATATTTAAGTTTTATAAAAAAATATAAGATTGAATTAATTGCAAATAAATGAATGATTATACTATACTTGCGATTTAAAATGTGTCACTTTTTTATTAGACTAAATTATACATATTATTAAATATGTTTATGTAGTATATTATAATATGATGTAGGTACCGGCCCAAAAGCCTATACAAATGAGTAGTGGCCCAGTAGGCATTTACCCAACCATCAAACGCCCCAGCTCCCAAGTTCACCCTCAGCTTACAAGTCCGAGAAAGGCCTCAGGACACGGCTCATTCTAAGCAAATTGCTAACTGTTGATGAGCCGCAGGCGACAACTGCAATCAGCAGATTAACAACACCGGATCAAGTCTTGAATCATGGCTTGTTTGAATTGCGTTTTTGATTTTTATGGCGTCGATCTCAAAATCAATTTTATAACAATAGAAACGTGACGATAACTGCATAAAATGTATAAAAAACGATTTTTTACAACAAATAAAAAAGTGTATTTATTTTAGACTCGGATGAGATTGACGAGATATCTGTCTCACTCCTCAATTTTTTTTTAAAAAAAATGTTTTATCTAGGGGGGCGATAAAGGCTCGTCGCATCCCCTGAGCCCGCCCCCTCCCACCCTCGCACGCGGTTTTTCGTGCCCGCGATATAGTATAATATATATAAATACGCGCACGATATGCCGTTTGTACGTGCGTGCAAATGTATACATCAGGTACGTGTGCGTATATAATAAATTGTGACGGGTGATGTGCGATATATATTATGATAAAATAATAATATAAATACGGAGAGGTGCCCGAGAAAGGGCGAACGAACGCTAAAATTTCGCCGTCGTTCCGCACCGGCCACAACAGATCAATACGCGCGCCGCGAGGCCTCGGCGGGCGTGTGGAGAAACGTGCATCGCGCTTTCGCTGCCGCCGCCGCCGCCTGAGTCACACCCCTATATAGGGGTTGTAACGATGAGTGTACTGTCTGTGTTCATGCACACACGCATATTATTATATTTATATAGCGTACACGGATGCGCGTGTGTTTATGGGTATAAAAAAAAATTCAATTATAGATAATATATTACGGGACGTGTGTGCGCTCGTGAACCGGTTAAAATTATAACGGACAAGTGGAGGTAGGTAACCGGCTGTTATGATCGAACTGTTTGGAAAAAAAAACCAAACAGATATCCACCGCCGTTATGGCCGAATCTACTCACTGCAGATATCTTTCTAGATCTCTAGAAAAACTGATTGATGTGGTTTTCAAACAAAAAAAGTAGAAAAATAATAAATGTTTATTTGACGATTGAAACTATTAATATATAAGTGAAAACCATCGGTACCATCAATATGGCATCGATTCCGGCAGAACAGGTAGTTTTAATAAGCTATACCTATCGCTATGCGGCCATCCTGGTTACGCTTTAACTTTGTTAATTCATTTAAAAATCCATTTACATTTTGACTTAGTTATTTAACACTACCCTACGATAATTATACATCATACTGTATTTATGTATATATTATGCATATTCTGATCACTATAGCATACAATATTACATCATTTCTCCAAAATCTTATATTATTCAAATATGTAGTTAATAATAAGTACTCAATATAATGTAACATTATTATGTACCTAAATAATATCCCCTATTTAAATTTTTTCAAAGACTTTCTGTTGAACCACTCAGTTTTCTTTTTTCTAGTTGATTTGAAAAAATTATACGTACATAAAATAACGGTTTTAACAGTTTTACTATATTTAATATAGTAAAACTGTTTATTTTATTATAATTAATATAACGTCAATAATGTAAATTGAAAAAATATTGATGAAATTACGTTGTATAATATTTATGTTCAAGATGTTTTTACATAGAAGTTACTCCCTACTTTCCGAGTCTATCTAGAGAGTATTTTTTTTTTGTATGAAAAACAGTAACTCGATCTTGAAAGTTACCCAAACTAACAACTTCAAATTTACAGAATCGATGTAGGTATCCCTTATTATCAATTCAATTATTGCATATTTTTTTTATTTATATACGAGAAATTGATGTTCATTAAAGAAAACAAAAGTCTCCTCGTATACTATAAAATTAATTCTGCAGTAAGCGTCCCGTCAAAAGACAATACTATATTCTCCGGAATCGACCGACGGGAAAGGGTCACAAAAACGTAAAGGAATCGCGCGGTATCATTACAGAATTTATTTTCCGCTTTTTTGCAGACTCGATCGATTTTGTTACATCTTTTCGCGTCATTTTTGTTTTTGTTTTAAGCTTATATATATGTATATGATGTCTATCGTATTATAAAAGTTTTAATCCAAACGAACAATGGGAACTAAATAAAAAGTTCCAATTGTATTGGTACTGCTGCATAAATATTGTAATCCAATTCGATCGAAATTCACGTACAATATTTGTTTTATCGATGTTTGAAATTAAAACAGAATATAGCAAAAAAAACAACCGTACAAGCGTGTAATTGAGTGCATTTAAAAAACCGTAAAATACTCATGAATATAAAATAATTCTATATATAATTTTGTAATACTGTGATGGTATATGAAAAAGATCACTTGTAGACGACCCAAATAATGAATACTTCAAGAATAAACACGAATACAAAAACACAATATTTATTTATATAAAACAACTTTTTTTTCGATATCTCAAATATTTTTGCTGCTAAAAAGAACCAAATATACCAGAACCCATCATCAAGTGCTATTATGGCCATCGCATTGATGGGGAAAAAATTGTACTTGGACACACTGCTATATAAACACTTATATATTTATTTTTTATTAAAAGCACAGACAGACAGCTCAATCGTAAAAAACTACAATTATAATATAACAAATGAATCTTAAATTGACATCAGAAAGAATACGAAAAAAAACTACAAAAGTTACAAAATAATTAAGTGAGTAGGAACAATATTACGAATCACAGAAAGATTGTTCTACATTTGTAATCCGCGTCGTCCTTACAAGGGGCAGCGAATTAGTGATATAATAATATTATAGTGGTGCATACAGGTCTGGATAAAGGTGAAAGAAGGAACCTTAAAATTAAGTTTTATTCTCCCCGGTGAAAGACAGACGGAGAATCTATTTTACCCGATAGCAATTTGCTTATAAAACCCATGTTGTCTTGAACACTTCTTTCAATATTAGTGTAGAGAATTTTAGAGATACCAAAACCGGACAGTTATTATATGCTATAAGTGTTCTATTTTTATTATGCTGTACTCATCGAAAGATAAGAATTTATACGATATACAAGTTCTACAAGCTAACTATGATTAATAGTATATGTGGATCACACAATGCTGATGCATATTGAACAACAAAGTGCACTATGGCAACATATAAGGACTTGCCTACTTAAAATAGGTAAATTTCCTGATTTATACCGAGCACAAACACTCATATAAATCTATACTATTAACAAATATTTCAGAAACGCAAAATAGTATTTTTTCTATTCACGAAAAAATTGTGTAAACTCACATTGATAAAATGTCAATACAGACATAATGTAATCAACGATATATAGGTACTTTTCAATTATTATTCGCGTATATTTTACGTCGTCCTAAAAAATCTTGTTAGCTGTCATTATTTTGAAAATTGTATGTGCAATGATAATATATTATATTCATAACAACAATAGGCTTTAAAAACATTGAAAAGTGAAACGAAACCGGAAACATTTCTTCACTGAACAAAAATCCAAACAAAACTATACTACTCAAATTTAAAAAATAAAAATTATTTTATTACAATAGGTATTACAGCTGATAAAAGTTTGTATATGTAACGCGTGTGAATAGTTGAGTGCTGCCTAGGTATATGCATCAGTATCATCGAGTGGATACACACATCACGCAACAGAGGTATTATTATTATTATTATTATTATTTATAATCTATATTATTATTTATTACCTATAGTATAACAAATGCTCTGGTAAACAAAAATATACTAAACTTGTTCAACGTTTTGTAAAAATAATTAAACTGTGATCATAATATATTATGATGCGGTAGGCATAATATGTACGTTCGAAATCAGCTAAATACAATTGAATGTCTAAATGTGTGTTTTCGCTTAAACCGTAAACTGTACACTGTTCACTCAGAAACGGCATTTTATTCCATTTCACCATCGTTTGTATAATAAACATTTTACGTATTTATATAAAAATTAGCTTTGGTAAGGGTATTTAATATTAATCTGCAGGACGCAGAAAGCGATACAAAAAAGCGACTTTTATTGTTCTCGAAAAAAAAAAATTCTATAAAATAAAATAATAAACCGTCATATTATTATAAACAAAATGGTTGGTTAAAAAAAAAAAATAATAAATGTCATATTATACTGAATTAATGTGCTTTTTATGTATTTTTACTTTTAAAAAATATTGTCATAATATTATCAATAATAAATATTTGTCTTTATGTGCGGTGCTCTCTGCCATGCCACCTCCCCCACCCCATCGGTCGTATTTAAAAAAAAGAAAAATGTTTTATTTATTAATTATTTTACAACAGTAGTCAAATATATTATACGAGTACGTCATTACCTATGATGACATGAATTATGAATATATGATATGTAATTAATATATGGCGATAGGAATTGTTTACTATTATTCACAGTTATAAATTATATTTATTATCTAAAGCCGTAGTATTAAGGTTACAATAAAAAAAATATTGACTGTTTTTGTTAAAAAAAACTCATAGAAGGATGAACATTTTAGATTGAACTTTGACGTAATAATAATATCATATTATAATTTATAAGTACCTCGTTAAGAATATTTAACATATGAGTAGTTTGCAATAAATTGTTATAAATAAAAAATTGTTAAACATCGTATACGTATTTTATTTTATATCTGATCATAATATAATAATTAATAAGTATACAAATATTATCCCTAGTAATTAGAAAAATACATTTTTATAAGGTTTTTTTTGTTGACCACTTCTTTTAAAAATCCTGGCTAGGCCACTGCTACGGGTTAGTGCCAACCATGTATTGTGCTACTATAGTTAACAGTATCAGAAACATGTAGTAGAGTGCCTAAAATTATGACCATATAGAAATGTTGGCCAAAACGGAAAGACTAAAATTTTAGGAGAAGGCTAGTTTTTCCGACGAGAAATGCAACGAAAACTGCATCGTGCTCAAAAATATAGTGTTTTAGCTTTTGAATGGGTGAAATGGTGATTATATATTATTATTTAGTGACATCTGTGGTAATGGAGCGTTTCAATCCCCCAGCCTTTGTGTGTGCGGTTTAAGCATTTGCAGGTGTTTATTGTAGCTATGCATACAGATAAGAACTTGCGATTAATCGTCGTTTCGGTCGAATTCACGAGGCGTCGGTGGTGTTTATTTATTATTAGTTATTTATTTATTTACGGGCGCCAAGAACCCAGTGCGGTTCACGAAACATTCTCAAACGTAACTGGGTGTAACACGTGCCCAACTTTAACAATTTGTTTTTACTTTTTTTGTTGTAGGGTTTAAATGGTTTTTGCGTCACTAACGTCCACGAGTCACGTGTACTTTAAAATAAAATCTGCTAGGTCGCCAAAAGTTCTCTCGGATTCACATTGATTAACGTCACTCGTTTAAAACGTGTGTTGAATACGAATGTGGGAAGTTTACTATATACGAGCAGGAGTCAGTCGTTCGGGAACCGAAAAATTTTGAGTTTTTAAAACAATGTTTAAAACATAATAATTTGTCTCTATAACTATCAGTTTAAATCATTTAAATTAAATTATGTACTACTTATTTTATAAGCTTTGGCTCTAATCTTAAGATTATTCCTCTTAAAATTAGTTTGTTTATTTTTCGTTGAGTGTCTAATACTAATAGTACTTATAAGATTAATGCTCAGCATTAATTAATTTTTACTTGCGTAGTCTCGCAAAAGAACATAATATTTTATTTTAATTAGAACAATTTTATTAGAAAAATATTTGCATCGCATCGTCATGTCTAAGTATTCAAAAGCTTCATAATTTAATTATAATATAACTGTACACCTTCAGTGCTGCAATGGCGCACTTGATCATAATTTTTTTAAAGGGATATGGGTAAATCTAGAAATTAGACAATGATCTTCGCTGACTAAAAAATGGCATTTCAGAACAAATTGACTCGGCAAAAAAAATGTTGGATGGAGAGAAGGGGAACTCTTTCCGATAGTGCTTACGACACTACGCAGCCTAAGAACGATAAAGTTCAATATACTTTTATATTTTATTATAATAAGAAATTTTTCATTTATCATTTTTGGCATTCCTGTGTAAATACATAATAATTGTTTAATGATTTATGGATATAGTTGGAAAAAGTTTTTTAACTATTTGTTCACTTTAAAAAGGTCCAATATAAATTTACTCACTTTGAAAATATTGTATAAAATATACATAGAACTTTTTCAAAGAAAAAATATAGAACTGTTTATTTTTTGTTTTTTTTTTGCTTATAAATACAGAGAACTTCCATTTTACGAACTCTCGACAGACAGACAGAGCAAAAAATTCGATAAATATAATTGAATAAATTTAGTTTTAATTTGATTTTGATTCTCAAAAATATTTGTTAAAACAGAAAATTTCGTTTAAAGGGAGTTTGTTGTATAAAAGTTTCACTGTCATAATTATATTCCATAAATTCCATCTGAACTTCATACAATTATAAAGTTGATAACTTTTTGTCTCTTTCTAATTTTGTGATAAATAAAAAAATATAGGTAGATACTAAATTATGAAATTTCAAACTTTAAATTGCGTTTTCTGAACATTTTCAAAACCGACACGTTCAACCTTTTCATTCTCATCCCGCAACAAACTGCTTAAGTGTGTCTCGTGTTTCTGTCTTATTCAGTCCATACAAACTACGGTTTTGGTACTCAGTATTCTGGTGAACGTAAAACATTTGCAAAATAGTATACTATAATATTTGCCCAAACAATAAAATGTTATTCACTGATGGTTGAAAATATTTTTTATGTACGCAAATGGTTTGTTACCTTTTTGATATCTGTGTGCTAGAAATTCGGGGCTTGAAACTGAAAACGTTTTTTCGATATCGTTTTTGATTTCAAATATCGGTGTTTATTTAATCAGTTTTCTATTTCGGTTTCGGTTTTGACTAACAGTATTTATTTTTTCTGATTTTGGTTTCGGCTTCAAGTATTGGTAATGTTTTTTTTTTATTTATTTTTTGGTTTCGATTTAGTTTATGGTATTTGACGGTTTTTAACGGATTCAAGCCTTAGCTAGCAGTCTTTCAGTTTAAAGGTACAATTTTTAAAATGTAGGTTCCTACGTAATAGTCCAATGGCAACGATTGTCACAACCATTAGAAAACATTTCAAAAACATGAACACAACTTGTTATGAAAGCGATAAAGACCATAGTAATACGATGACTTTAGAACAATAGCTGATCAGCGATCGTGTACGAATTGTTTTAATAATTTTACAAATTCAGCACTTGTTGATCACAGTACGTTATTTAAATAACGAACCCCAGGATCTCTGAAATACAATTTGATAAATTTCGGAAATAATTTCTACAGCAAATGAATTCGCGCTGAATATGATAATGGATTAGGTTCCTACGTGATATCATCATTGTCGAAGTTCGTATATTTGCTAAGCTTTAGTAAATATTTCGCAAATCTCTGTTATTTAACTACGCGTTTCGAGATTTAACAATAGTATACGAGTAGTATTTATCGCCGTTGTTGACGTTACTAAGACACGTCCATATAATTTGTATTTGTGTTTTCAGTTATCACTACAAAACTGTACCCTTTAGGGATCGCAACATCGGGTACAACAGACATTATACAATAATGAAATAATACTTTTGCCTTTTGGTATTTCGAATCTTGAGCACAAACAACAAATGCAAACACGTCAGATAACACGTATAGTCCTGACAGCACGATGCCGTGGTGTTGAGATTGTCGACGTGGTTTTAGTGCAAAATTTGTCTCTCGGGAAAAACTCTCACGCCTCACGAGGCTGTGAGATTTCGTTAATTTTTTTTCTAATATTTTAGGCCGGCCGCACTGAATTCTGGTTCTAAAAACTATGAGGATAATACATTTTCGAAAGTAATAATTATAAACACACATAATTTGTCACTCATTTTTTGGTACTTTTAAATGCGTTTATTCTGGCGTTATTTAAAGTTAAGTAATTAAAATATCAGAGTCCAAAGTGACCCGGATAAAGTTTTCTCTTTCAAATCAAAAAAAAATCCTACTATTACACCTGGTGTAATTGTTTTCTCTGTTAAATAATTTGTAATCGTTAAAATAGTTTGATTTGTTTTTAATTTTTACCCTTAATAATTAGCCGGGTACGACACCGTTAAAAAAATGTGTAATTTGTTCACAGCGATAGCTGGACACCAGTTCACAATATTGTTCGGAGCAATTGAATTGGCTTCCAAATAATAAAGGTGGTTGTTATTTAATCATTAAAAAGTAGTATATCACTGAATTGCGGCTTCTAAAGTTTAGTCTAATAGATAAATAAATGTTACAAGGACTTATGGACAAAATAATTAAGACGCTGAACTAATGGCCACTGCTGCTGAGTTGTAATTAAAATCAATAAAAAAAAAAATAAAATAATAATTGGGCAACTTATTTTGAAATAAAAGGAATTGGTTGACTGTAAATGCAAATACTTTGCACCAGGGTTAAGAATGTGACAAGACCACGCTATGTTATATTATTCACCAAATGCATTTGTGTACCGCACTGCAGCGACTAAAATACACAACATAAAATGAGTCGCTTGGTGCACCACATTCTCATCAGAAACTCGTAGCACGTCATTATCGCACACCAATATATATATATATATATATATATAAGTTTATTATTATTTATTATAATAACGACATTAATACCTCTCACCCACCATACGGGCTCGTATGAATATTTTATGTTCGATTTGCAAAATGTCCCTTCCAACACGTACCTACCCCACCTCGTATAGTCGTATTATACTAACAACGGGGTCGCAATAGGGTATGTATACGCGATTCTGAGATATCAGTTAGCTTATCGCTTATGTTATGCGAATAATAAAATATTATACAGGGTGCTTGATCGAGCACGCTCACTTTGAAAATTCTGATTTTTAGAATTTTTGTAAGTTAACTTATTCGTATATAGATCTTTATATATACATATTTTTTGCAATTCAAATAATGGCCTGTGGTGATCAAACTTTATTTTTATATTGATGCTTCAATGGAGTCAAAAAAAAAAAAAAATCAGATTAATAATTTATAGTCAAAATGATGGTTTTTATTTGAAAAAAGAAAAGTATGTATCACCACAAAATAGTTTTTAAATGATAAAAAAAAATCTATTCATTTGAAAATAAGGTCTTTATGTAAACTTAAAAAATGCAATAACCAAAATCTGCATAAATAAATTATAACATGATAAAAAATGGGGTGAGCATTCTTGGCGAATCACCCTGTACACATAGTCACATAGAGGTACCTATATATAAACTGCGGTAGTCGACGCCCTCTAGAATAAAATATTATATAATAATATGATGGTATAATATGACGTGATTCGTGTGGATATTATTATAATGTATTTTGCATGTACTTAGGGGAAGGAACCATCGCCCTGGGCGTCAAATTTTTTATGGATTTAAGGGCGGCATCATAACAATCTACAACCTAAAACCATCCTCCATATTGTAATTTGTCAATCAAGAAATATGAACTTTTTTATCATATCGAAATCGTGTTATAAAAATCAAGATTATTTTATCTATAGAATGTAATTTCATTCTTTTTTTTTTTATTTATTTTAATAATAATTTAATGCTTATACAATTATTTTATATAATTTGTTTTATGGTTCACACAGCGCAGTAGATTGCTATTAGCGATACTCTCGAAAACCGAAATCATCAATATCAATTTATGAACCTAGTAATTTATTACTAGTTATAATTTATTTATTCTACGTTTTAACTTTTAACCATTTGAGAAAAATGTAAAAACAAACTCAAGCTGAACCAACTTAACTGAATGAATTATTTTTATATTATTCTTAAATCGTTTTTTTTTTTTAGTTTTGTTGTGGTTAATGGTTTATTATAGATGTAGATTATGTATTCATTGTTTTATACTTTGTTGATACAATCAGATATTTTTTTTTGTATTATAAAAACAATGCCTTACAACATATTAAAATTACTAGAAAATAATAATTCTCAGTGTTGTAACTTCTAGAAAATAGGTGATAGAAAAAAAGATTTTAAATTCACTTGTTTTTATAAAGTTTCTAAGTAGACGACTATTTTTAACGAGGAAACCTAAAGATTTGACATGTATGTACCAGAAATCGAGTGTTTGTAAACTTCCAACCTTTTTGTACATTCAAACAATCGCCAGTAGTTCCCTTTTTTTAAGGGTGCGTATAAGGGGTGACATAAGAGCATTACCTTCAAATCAAATTTCTAAATACATCTTTGAGTGCACTTGAACTCTGCTGCATGTGGCTACAGTAGCATGTTTATTTGTAAATTCTGATTTGACATTTGGCGCTGACCTATATCTTCAAAATGTAAAACTTTCATAGTAGGTATATAACATTTTATTTTTTTTTGTACTATATAATATGATATTTGTTTCGAGAAGTTGCGTACAAACATTTTAAATTAAAATAATTACGATAGTAAAAGCTGTAATTATATAGATATGAGGAACAAAAAATCGAGGTTCTCGAGATCTTCCCTGCTAAACAAAACATTACTCTGAAGAAAAAAAGTTATGTTCCCTGATAATTATTACCCGTAATCGGACTATAACTGAGTTATAATTCTGTTCTAGGGCTTAAATTCTGTGCGTGTAAAATTAAAAAGTGTATTAGGTATAGTGACAGTATTACAGCAAATGATATGGAATTCGGTATTGGTAGGTACATCAAATATTATTAAATATAAAGTTTTGTTTTAAATTATATTGTAACAATGTGATAATTTATTTGAAATTAAATAAACTTTTTCGTTTTATTCATAATTCAAAATTAATATAATTGTCCAATGTCCAAGGTTTTGAATAATAATACTATATAGTATATAGTATGTATAATAATAATGATAATGATAACGTTAAGTAGGTACCTATACTATAAACACGGAATATAACTTATAGTCTGTATCAAATAAGTTGAAAAAGATCATTTAACCTTTTAGAAATAGCTAATTTGTTATATTACACAAATTTTAAATTATTTCTACACATAATTTAGACATTGATTGGAAGCTTGAAGAGTTATAAAAAAATAACCTAACTATAATTTATTAACACAATAGTGTAATTATTTATATTTCATTGAACAATTTTAATCAAGTTATTAATATGCAATTGCTGATTGACAGCGTAATTTAAAAAATATGTTTATTCATTAATTACATTTTTTATTCATAAAACATATCAAATTTTGATTAAGATATAAGTAAAAATGTAAAATTATGTTTAAAAGTTTAAAATAGCATACAAATCTAAAAAATTGCAAAATATGCAAAGTAAAATTTTAAATTCTAATAATTCTATACATCATAAAACTTTTTTTATGCTTACTTTGCCAGTTTATTTAGGCATCTTACAACAAATATGCAAATGCTAGTAAATTCCGTTCCCTAATAATTATAGATATTATATATTATTATAGTCCTGCAATAATAAAATTAAAGACTTATATTGGTTCGCGGTTCGTTTTTTATCGTCTACAGTTTGAGGGGGGGGGGGGAATTTATGCCGTCCCATAAAAAGTGTACAGATTGCAGTACGACAATATAGATATTTTAGCTTCTGAATTTCCTAAAGTACCAACATATTACATATATATACAGTAATGCGAGCAAGTCCAAAGTATAGATACTTATATTAATATGCCTACTGCAAGCCAAAAATTGTTTTCAACATTTACAACCATTAGGTGTGAGGTTCTTGTGACTTGTGTTATTTCCATGAAATTTTGATTTTGAATATAAGCTACGTTAAATTTAACCTATAGCTATATAATTTTTTTTTCATGACGTCATTCCCGTTGGAACTGCCGTACATGCCGTATAGTGTTTGCAATGTTTACAATAGTTTTACCGTATACAGTAATATTGCAATTAATAATAATAATAGTTGATACAATAAAATGTTAGTATCTAATACTAAACAATATTAAGCATTGAGAAAAAACTTTTTGTCATACGATATTTTAGACACACTGTTAAGAAACGATTGGAACTAGAACTAAAATGATAAAATATGATAATTTAATAGTTGGTGAAATTCTTGTCATATATCTATTAAAAAGTGTTTTTCAAAATTCTAAAGATGTTTGATCGGTGTACAAATTATTGAATTTCAATTTGACTTTGAACAAATATTATGTACCATAACATAATTAAATCAAAATAATATACATTGGTAAGTTACTTACATTTTAACATAATATTTAAAAAATAAAAACTATAGCTATGGTAAATACCTCCTTACCATAAAACGTATAATAATATAATATAAATATATAACAAAATTGAATAATTTACTTACATTTGAGTAAATGCCCAACTCCTTGTACGGGTTCACTGCAACCAATATCGTTCCTGTGTAAGTCTGTTATAAGATAACGTCAAGGAAAAATTTTCACGGGCTATAGGTATAATAATATAATGATATTACATGTTAATAGTTATTTTATAGCTGTAATTATGAGATATAATTTCATGGATTATTGTGTAATTAAAAAAAATTAATATTTTCAAGATCAAGACAATTTATTTTCTAAATTCTAATGTCGTATCTATATTTATATAATACTAGACTATAAAATGTTAAGAAAAAAACATTTCTATTTAGCAAATGCATACCTTCGAATCTGGAATAGCTTAAAAATAATACTAACAACCTTATAACATTTATGTGAAAAAAACTAATAACTTAAAATTAAAATGTGTCAACATTTCGTATATTAGGTATTAGGTAATAGGTACCTACATGGTTAGGTTTATTCACTAAATATTTAGTTGTAAATAAGTAGACTAGAGTATACCTCGTTTTTTTGTTGTACGTCCATGACTTTACTGGATAGTGCTAAATAGTGCTATAAGCCATACATAATATGTTTTCAGAAGGTATCATTTTTTGGGGTTTAATAAGTTTATTTTATTTGATAATAAAATATGTTCTTTTTTTCTCATAAAATGCCATATTCACTATTTCCATTCTTCACCTAATTCCCTTTGCATCTCACGTCATGTGCAGTAATTGTGTATTCTATATAAACAGCAACATAATGGTTAACCTGTTCTCTGAATCTACGATACAGCCATACGCCGATGTATTTGCTTGTATCCTTTTTATTGTCATTGCAATCACCATTGTTTTTTGTTTTGTTGGCATTTGTTTTCACGTTGTATATTTTTACACATAATAATATAATACATCACTACACGAGGAATGCTATATACCTACCTACTTACTACAATATACCTAACGGTCTGTGACGGCGGCACCGCGGCGGTGGCAATTTGAATCAATTCGTATAATATTACACGCGCACTGTCAATGCCTTTTGTTTTCTCGCAAAAATCAAGTCGGTTTGAAAATAGTAACAACGGGACCGTGACCGGGCGCGCATGTGTGTGCGTTCACCCCCCTCGTGGTGCAGCAGTGCCGACATATTGTGCTTACCGCGTTTATATATTACGGGCATAAATACGTTTGAATATAATAATATAAATCACAATGCGTAAATATAGACGAGAGATCGGGGACCGAATCGGCCGAGGGGGAGGGGGGATGGCGGTTCAACCCTGCACAGCCGGCCCGGATTTTCGTTACATAATCGCTGAGCGAGAACCCTATATATAATTTTATTGTACACGAACAAAAAGCTAATGAATTTTAGTATTTTCACCGTCTCCCCGGGAACACCGAGTTGTTGTATAACATCCGAGTGTATTTAGAAAAAAAATTTTCACCATACACTTGCAGATTATATAATTGTGTATCGCGGCTGGTGAGCTATAAAATATAGTAAGAATCTTAGGACCTTCCGGCATTTTCAGATGTGAATACCAGATAATTATATACATGTACCCAAAACCACGACAAAAACTTGATAATGGTAAAATAATATATAATCGATTTGCCTGTATCAATTTTACGACGACGTATTTTAATAATTTAATTCTCCTACAGTTTTTAGAAATTGTAAAATACAAAACAGCTTGTAATACTTAAGCACTGTAAATATTACCTCACTCGCCCTTACTTCTTGTTACGGTTAAATGATAAAAAAATGCAATCATCTCAATGTGTCATTCAAAACGAAAACTGCAGCAATCGAAACAAATCTCATAATTTTCAACAGTCGATAACGTATACACTTAAGGCTCATACTAAAATTAAACCCTTTGTATACGAGTGTGACAGGTGGTTTTCGCCTTTTCGCAATCAACAATCCGGACCTATAATGCCTACAGCAGTGACATCCAGAAACGTATTATAATATATCAGTTCAGTGGTCAACGATTTACCGAGTGTAATGTAATATATTGTGGGTCCTTAGAGTGGTGAAAAAAGTATCATATATTCTAGCGAAGTTGTCGTCCTTTGTCAAATGTATTTAACGGTTCATTGGTGATCAACCAAGACGGGCATTAGTCAATAGACAACCTTTTAATTAGTTAAATATTTATATTTTTTTAATAACATGTTAGTTAATTTTCTTACCAACAAAACAATTTAAGTCGTTCCAGCATCCATTATCTTAACTTAGGCCCTTAGTTTTTTCCAATTAATTTGAAATATAATACCCATGTTAAATAAAAATGTATTTTATATGCATCTATAATAACTGTAGTTAAAACTAGTTAATTAATTCAATTTTGTTTAGTCACGCTGTAAACATTGATTTTAAATACAAATAAACTAATACGATTCCACGATTAAATGATTAAGTTGACACTATTAATGTGTGGTAACACGTGTAATTGCTTCAACCACTACAGATAGTATGCGAAATCAGGGAGAATTCATTTTCTGAACTAAGTTAATATTATACTTATTAAGATTAAACTGTTGAATAATATACAGTTAGTTGACTATTTAGGTACTAATAACTTAACGTCCTTAACGTTGATTTAACTTATCTGAATCGAGTTAATTTTGTCCATTAACCATTAGTCACCTTTTTCAATCAATATTAATATAAGGTTTGTGTGTCTAACTTCAGAGTTCGTGGTGGACTTGTGTGAGCATTTTGTAAATATGTGCAACAAAATATGATGAAAGTAATGTCTTGTGTGGGCGCCTGCCTCCACCCACACTCACCACCAGGTCCATAAATCAATCTCCGGTTCGCCTTTGATATAATATGATGTGGGTAGATCATAAACGGCACATATACTCTCGTACACACATCAAACATGACTGGACAAACAACATCAAAATGTTTATAGAACGCATTCGCTTCAACGCTAATGGAAATACCTATATAAACTGATGTACTTACATACTCAGAGATTTCACACGTCATACATATCGCCGTTTTTCTGTCGTCGTGTGACATCCGCTGCAGGTCAGGACCTGTGGCTACCAGTAATATACATTTTCGAAATCCAATTCCAAAAGTTATCGGCGGGGATGACAATAAAGGTGAACGCCTCGCCACGGTCTGATGAAGACTTTTGCACGTAACGGCGCGGCGAAGTTATCGTTCCGACCGGCCGCCCCGTCCCCGACCACCCATCCACCCATCTATCTGGCCACGCATCGTCGATGGGCGCAAAGGCGTTAGAGGAAACCACGCAGAGTGAAATTCATTGACTCCTGTATTATATTTTATACATGTATATTATTTATACCGACCCACCTCGGTACCTACCATTTAATACTGCCGTTTAATAATGTATATTTACGAGTATATAACAGTGAAACGAGACGACTTGTTGACAGGACGGCTTTTATGCTCTCGGAAAAAAGAAAAGGAAAAAAAACGAACTAGGTCGAGTAGTCTACCACTTCCGCAATGTATATAAACACATCGCGCGAGGGACGGACGGGAAAACAAAAAAATAATAATAATCGGCACAAGAGTATAATAATATACACGAGCGCGCGTAAACGAACTTGCGAGTGCCGTATAATTGCGTATATTATATATAGGTAGGTAGGTGCGCAGTGTAGTATTATTATTTTAACACAATTATGTAACACAAAATGTGTGCCTGAGTGTGTTCTCGTATTATAATTATTGTGCGAATCGTGTTGGGGACGAGGCGGCTGAGTGCATCGTTAACGAGCTGAAAACTAAAATTGAGTCAAAACGTCTGAAAAGTCGATTTTAATTGAGTTTTATATTCATTACATTACTACGGCATACGATATTATAAGATGTCCGGGTGTTTATGTTTCAACTTACAATCTGTTTGATCACAGCTTGAGACGGAACGATAAGATAATATTATTATGTGCACTTAGTTGTGCACAGACAATCAGCATTAAATTTGTCATATTTGTGAATATTTAAAAAAATTCTCATTGAGAAAGCATCAATCATCATTGTTATTGCTTTATTAAAAATGTATACTTAAAATTTTTTCTTAGTACCTAAAATATAACTTTATAGAGTTTATATCATTGTATAATATATAAATAGGTATATAATTAATGTAATATTGTAAATAATTAAAACTATGTATTTATTTTGTTTGGATTATTGATTTAGGAAATAACTAAAATAATTTAGCCCGTGTGCCAGTTTCAATTCTCTAGCATACGCAATTTATTATGATGTACATAATGGTAACATGTCAGCTTTTCACTTAACTTAGACTTGAGAACGTCTGAAGGTGTTTTATAACGATACAATAAATATCATATTATCTTTCGAACGGAACCATAGAAATTTTTAGTTTTTATATAACATGAATATTGAATACGTCGTATAGTATTATAGTCCATTAATAAAATTGTATTGCCAAAGTTTGATATTAACAAAGTTAAAGTTTCTATTGAAATATCTAAGCTTTATCGAGTTTAATTTAAAAATAATACTTTTAATTAAAATCACAATTATATTATAAACCTATCAAAAACTGCTCAAAGTCATAATTAATTGTTTTTATATAATCTTGCTGTATACAATAGTTTTATGGTTTTAATTAAGAAATACAAATAAATAAATAAATATTCATAAATTTAACAATTTTGTTGACACGAAAGTGTAACTGTTTAAGCTACTGAATAAAACGTAACAATTCATATTATGAAGCATTCAAAACATAATGATAAGTTAATTTTCAAAAAATGTTAAAGTGGCACAATTATTACTGTAATATATTATGTTTATATGATACAGGTGTCTCAGACAAAATCAATCAACTTGTTTTAAACTAAATTAAGTTACTATGTTTCTCCATAGTATCTTTCAATTATTAAAGTTAAATGTATTGTTTGTTAACTATTAACTTATAACTTAATTTACTAAACTACTCAAGTTAATTTTTTTTTATTGACTAGCCAATATTTGCGTATAGTTAATAATTGCAGTTTTCGGTGGTAATAGTTTGTCCGTAGGCGTGTCTTGTACATGTCTCGTAAAAATATTTTTATTATCTGTAAGTTGTAACGTCATTCGTGCAATATTATTGTATAAAAAAAAATGAATTTAACCCACGACGGGCGATTATCTCCCTGTCAAGACGTGTACTATTATGATATCAAAAATGTTGGTGGAAATCGTTCCAACTTCCGGGTTTTCAACTCATAAAATAATTAATACATAGGTACGCGTGACCGTACGCAGAACGTGAGAATATTAAAATAATATTATATTATATTAGGCGGGTATCATTGTTTCGGCCGATTGTATTGTAATTTTTTTTCGACCGTGCAATTATTATTGTCCTCAAGACCTGGGGTACGTCTCTATACCTAATTAATAATAATCGTGAAACATTAAATATTTACTAAAAATATTCGTGAATGTAAGAAAAAGAATTCAATAAAAGAATTCGATTTGGACTTCATTAAATTATCAACACAACATATTCTCTTCACAATAAACGTGTCGATTCGACGCAAAAATAATAAATTCACGTTTACATAATAATATAATAATATGGCCCATAATACGTTTAACGAGTCCGTCTTTTTATCTTTCCATACACGCCTCGTTAGCATTAGGTCGTAGGTGCTTTTTTATGCGTCGCTAGTCGTTTTTGAACATTGAGGATTAAACGAGTTTGTGTATAAGGTACCAACCGCAATAATTGAACAAGTGCTGTATGCATTATCCCTTGTCACGCTTTATTCACAATATATATATATTTTTTTTTTTTCAAAGAGCTGTTTAACTCGAAAATGTACTTATTTATTCGTTTTACTAAATACCGTGAACAGCAAACTATGTAAGTAGGTACCTACACCCTTTTACAGAATGTGAGTTTCGGAGACAATTTTACATTTTCTTCCCTATCACTTAGTACGATATTGTAATATATTGTAAAACGGGTTTTTTGACAAAATATCTTCTGGATTCAATTTTATACTACAAAGGATATTGCAATTATTACTCACTGCTAACCAATTTAAGATTTTCTATGAAGTTGGCATATAAAAATGCATTATTTAGATTTCCTTAGAACAAAATATACGATAGTAGGTAAATAAAATACTCATAGAGGTGCCCCTCCCCCCAGAATATAATCGATCATAATCGCTGATCCAACGGATTTTGTGAATCGAATATGCATTATATTATGCATGTGAATTATCCTCGAAATATTAAAATATAAAATAAAAAATAGCAAATTCATTTTTCACCATCAACCTAGCTAAGCCGATTAAGTCGTGTTTTAAATGATTTGTTCTTATTGATACAAAAATATGCTATGTATATAGACATACAGTATAAAACAACAATGGAAATAAATAATTTGATGGTCTGCAACGAATACAAAATACAATCATCAATGTTTCGACAAATAGAAGACAGATAAACATGAAAAACATTTTTTTGTTTTTTTTTAAATTGCCAAGTTTGTTTGAAAATAGATCGATCTATTAACCATAAAATGATTATGTGAAGTATTATCTTGTATTTTTAAAGTAGTTGTTGTATTATTATCGTCATCACAATTCGGGTGTAATAAAAAAAAAATAGTAAAAAAGTCATAAAACCTGAAATTAAACATTATTGTATCTGGTGGCTCCGCCACCATGTATTAGAGTCAATAAAAGCTATTTCAGTGAAAATAACTTTGGACAGCTTTATTAAACGCATCAACATAATAACACGACCGTCGTAACAGCGTTATATATAGAAGACAGTGAGTGATCAAAAATGTACAACGAACTGTTCAAAATTATTAAAATAATCACGATTTATTTTTTTGCGTTTTATCTATAGATACGTGTTATTCTTCTACAACAAATTCATTTTGGCTGTTATGAACTTAGCTGAAAGAAACAATTAGTTATGTATTAATGTGTTATTTCCTGTTGCTGCAGGAGTAACGCTATTTCATATAGGTAATTTACTGCGTTAAGTACCTACGTGTATACTCGTAACTTTTGGTAATTAAACTTCAAGTTGTTAACATAATATAATATTATGTAGATTAAGATCATTTATTATATATCATAATTATATATTTGTTTATTATTACAAAATAAATTATTTATATTTGATTTCAATAAGTGATGAAAATAAATATATAAAAATAAGGACAAAATACATTGAGGTTTTAAGAAATACAAATTTTTGATACTAGTTGATTTTAATAAAGTTAGAGTGACATAGGTACTCTTATTTTTATATTATGTTTGGGATTTAACATCCCAAATTAACTATTTTCTAAATAAAAAACCTCAACATTTAAAACATTTTTAAATCACCTAAAACAAATTTTAAAAATCAATCATTATCATTTATTAGTATAATAATATATAGTAAATAAAGTATTTCGTATAAATATTAAGATTTTAAAAAATAATCTATTTTGGAATTATGAAGAAAAAATTATTGTTGTTTTGCTGTTTTTAATCCATTTGTTGATAGTTTTTCAATATGTGCTATTCTAAAAAGTCGAAAAATTACGTCTCAAAAGTACCAACTAAATACGATTTTCTTGTAGAAATTCGATATACACATACCGATTGGATGCGATGTTAAATACTAATATTATTCATGAGAAATTAATAGTTTATTGATAACGATTTACATTCGATCTAACACAGTTAAGACAATTTGTGGCAGAACTTGTCACAAATAATAAACACAATGAACTGGCTCGATAGTTATCTAAAAATTATAATATAGATACTCATCTTTTTTATCTAGATAAGGTTCAACACCTACTATGGCCTGACTATATTTATTTTAATGCGGTTTGTTTACCGTGTTTTTTTAACAACGATATAATATGAATTGTTTTATATTTTCGTATAATCTTATTATAAATATTATAAATCTTAATCCGACGCACGACGTCTTATCTAAATGTAAAGTCTACGACTTTTTGGATTAAAGTTTATTATTTATAATATTATAATAAATACTGATAAAAATAAAAGTACATTTAATTTGTTAGCTGTAATTGAAACTTTAAACATTTTTTGTGGTACCTATTAGAGAATACATTTTTATCGAACAAAACATATATTTGTAACATGATTATTGGTAATTTCTAATGCTAAATGACAGATCGCCAACATGAATGATTTTCAAAAAAATAAGAACGTATTTATCAAACACCGTTTTCTTCGGTCTATTCAATTAAAGATTAGGTAGGTGTATAAAACACATTCAAATCGCTTATATACGAACACCCTAAAAAGCTTTGTCTGTAAACAAAGTAAAATACAATCGCTTGTCCAAAAGCCTATTAATATAATTTCCCTCCCGATTGGTATCGAAAACAGAGTGAGTTATTATACACTGATTAAAACAAACATCAATAATACAAAATAGAGTGTAAGTGCATTAAACTGACAGTTGAAAATGTTTTTCTGACAGTTCAAAGTCGACAATTTCTCAGTAAACGCCCGAAGCTCTGAGGTAGGTATTGTATATTGTTACAACAATGTAGTTTCTATTGTATTATAATGGTATATGTCTGAATATTATACATCAATGTACAATAATAATATAACGACTTCTTGCCTTTTTCCGCACAGGTACTAGGTATACCTGTAACTTTTATATATTATACAGGGTGATCGAAAGTTTATAATCTAAAGCATAGAGTTTTGCAAATGTTGTTCAGGCACTAAAATGTATTAAAAATTATCTTCATATTATGTTTGCAAAAAAAGTATAGGCTGTAGTTTGAATTTTGAAAGTTTACCCACTAAAAACCCCCCAAAATATTGTAAAAAATTGTAAAAAATTATAAAATGTAAAAATAATTTTAGATGTTTTTAAATCGAAAAACTTTCGTGGCATACATTTTTTTGTATTTTGAATATTTATGTGGTAAAACGGCTGTTACATTAATTTTGATTCACCCTGTACCTATATATTATACCTACTTATGCTTAAGTTATTCACCTTCATTATAAAAATGACCTTATTTAATTTACACTTTATTCATGAATCATCGGTCGTGGAAAAATAAATAAATAATAAACTTTATATTAATGGACTCTGGCTGGGTAGATACAATGTCCGTCACTTGTCACATAGGTTTGACATTACATTTGGTTTCGTACTACAAAAAAATATGCGGGGTTTCTCATCAAATCCTACAACGCCTCCGAGCTTTTTTTTGTACAAAAGAAGTTTCCAATTTATTGTTAAAATATCGAAACCGAGCACAATAGCGTTGTAATTTATATATGTGCAGTGTTCGCGTTACATTGTGACGTATTCGCACTTAATTTGCCAAATGTAAAATTAACAACCGAATTACCTAAGTGAACATAATATAATGGAGTAACGTTTCAACATTACTTGATGACACAATGAAGAAAAAAGTTTAATCACTTAGAAAGAACTATTTTAGCGCGAAAATAATTTTGCATGTTTTGTTTATTTTTTGTGAAAACAAGTATCTATAGGTACGGCATACTTTCACAAACCGCGAATTCCGCTTTGTTGTAAGATATAATCTCTTAGCACAGTGAACGAAATTAATTTTAAGATATAGATACCTATATAATTATTAATTAATATCATACCATCAAATATGTTTGTATCGTATATTTATCTATGTTATGTAAGCAAAATACTAGATTTGAAAATATTTAATATAAAAAAAAATGTCAGGACCCGTTGTCTTTAAGTCATTGCGTCGTTTATTTTTAAACTAGAAAATTAAAACAAATATTTTTCTCGTACAAATAATTTGATATATAGCGTTCTATTTTTTAAAATTTAATTATGAAACTCGGGAAAAATAAAACAATAAAATACATTTGTTCATTAAACGAAAACAACGAATATAATATACGCGCGGGAGCAGACTTTAAATTATAACTATTTTTTAGAAAAAATGTACCGTCAACCGAAACTTTCAGTAACCTACATTATTTATTGTATACATCATATTATATATTGAAAACTTTTCCAAAATAACTCTAGGAATTCGTGTTCATGTTGGCTAAATTAAATTTTTATTTTCAACAAACGCGTTGGGTCTATTGCTAAAAATATTTAATAATATTTTTGAACTTGTCTGTGTATCGAACGTATCGAACTGAAATTAGTCTTTAAGTTTTCAAAAATGTGTGATAAATAATAGATTCCTGCAATCTGTGATATCGAGGATCGTAAATCGTCTATAAATAAAATAAAACATTGTTCAATGATTCATGTGAATACTATATAGATATATTTAATAAGTGTTTTGCATTTTATTATGTACGTATAATCATATAGGTCCTGCAAACAAAAGTTATAATTTAAGGATTAGTGCTCAGACTATTTTAGTCAAGCGTCCTTGTGTTCTGGCAATAACTAAAAAACGGTAAACATGTCTCTTAAAAAAAATGTAGCATAATTCATTAATGTCTTGTTATTAATTTTAAATCTGAGGGTTCCGTTAATATGAAAATAATGAGAAATTATACATATTATCTTAGTCATAACTCATGATTATTGTTTTACTTTTCCTCAAAGCAAATTTGTTTTAACAATTTTCAAAACTTTACGGTTGTCAATATTATAATTATATTTTTAAAAAAAAAACGTTATTAAATTTGTTTATTTACACATATCTACAAAAGTCCAATTTGATATATTTTACAATTTACTTTAGTCATTATGTTCAATATGTATAATTGGTTAGTGGTTGATAAAACAAATTAGAATAGCTCGAACTTGTGAATAAAGTAATATAAATATTTATAATTATATAATATATAATAGAAAAATAGTTTTGGTTATGATAAGGTAATCAATTACTTATTTTTATTTTTTTTACTAAAAGGGTCGACCCTTTTTATCAGTGTCATGTAAAAGATTTTCATGCATTTTAATTTTAAAATCCAAGCATATTATTATACACGTTCGAAAAAGCCTAAAAGTAAAAGTATGCGATTATTATAAAATCAGCGTTAAAATACATGATCATCATGATTACATTTTGATTTTAACGTAGGTACTAAAGTTGTATACGTGCAATTAAAATTTAGGTACAATCGATTAAAAAAAGGCTTTATATATAATTCAAGATACATCCGACGGCCGTCAAGTAAATAAGTTGATCGATAAATAAACTGCAACATTTACAATATTTACACAAATGACGTGTCGTAGCGTAGAGAAACGGATAAAAATCAAAAAGTATTAAATATGAACTTTTTAAAGTGTTTTTAAAATACTTTTTCTGCCCAAAAATGTTGAATAGTTGATTTATTTAACTTAGTTTTAACTAAAGTTAAAAAATATATTCATTTTAAACTGCGCGAGTCAAATGAAGGTACATTTCTTTAACTATTAACTTGTTAACGTTGACTTAATTTAATTTACTCGCCAAGCTTTGTGAATAAGGGATGATGCATAAAGACCGAATATTTTGGTTTGAAGTTGACAGTTGTTTATAACGTTTGTAAGCGTTCGTGGTTTTGACAAGCCGAGTGAATTCACAATGGCGCACAATTATATAGTACTTAATAATATCACTATTTAATATTCTACTCATCTAAACTTTATACGACACGATACTAAATTTAAAAAATATATATACGTTCAATATAATCCATATTTATAAATTATGTCTGGGAAATAAAATTATACATTTTTGCAAAAAAGCTATGAAAATTCTTCAAATAATATAAAAACCCTGTTGTTTCTTAAAAATGACCAAACATTCATTAAGACAATCGTGTAACCGTGATATGGCCGAACCTATTGAAATTGATCATCCATAACGTTTGGTAATAAATTTATAAATTATATATAGTGTGTATGTAGTAATTGTATAAGAAAATTAGAAAATGGATTTGCTTCGAATATCTGCAACGATTGCGATTTAAATAATTTCGTGGCCTAAAAAGTTCAGTTTAGACGAACTCAAAGGTAACCGAGAGAAACGAATTTAACTATTTTCGACGACGAAGATGAGTGATTGTTAAAATTATATTATATAAAATACTATACGCGCGTAAGATAATGGCAATTAATATTTCTAGCGTCACAAGAGAAAACGATTTATGCATTTATCACGCCGATGTCATAGGCATAATATATATATATATATATATATATATATATGAGTGTAAGCCGTTCGATCACGCAACCACTTTGTCGTAGGTACCTATATACCTACATATAATATCGCGTGTCGGCTATCGTTGGTGTTATTATTTTTAAATTTTAATCGCACTAGCGTCGACGAGCGGAGAAAATGTAAATATATAAAATAAGTCGAGCGCATTCGACCGTCTGTGCGGCGAAAGGTAGTATATTATACGTATATCGTCGGAGCGATTTCGGGGGCGGACTGGCGGGCGCCCCCGTGCGAGACTTGCCGAGGGTGACGGCCGCCGCCGCCGCCGAACGTGATGAGTCATAGCGGCGGACAACCAGATCGGCTGCACGGGGTTCGTTCCACCCCCCTAGGCGGCGGCGGCAGAATGTACAACGATAATAACATAATAGATCGATATTGACCCCCTTTCCGAGCGTGGAGATGAAGGGGAAAAATGTTCCCAGTGCGAGTAAATATACATATTTATATATATTATATACATGCATATGCAGAGCTAAACGGGACTGCTGTCATCCGACGAACGATGTTCATTACTTCGCGACAATTTATTCATCGGCACACGTCGATTATATGTGTAACCGTTTTATTTTATATTATACAGCAGTCGTCGTAAAAAAAAATAAAATTATATTAAGTGCGATGAATTGCAGAATATTATATCATATTATAATACGCGTAGTACGCCGATCACAAATTATACCAACCCTTCGGAAGTGTTTGTCGAATGTACGCGAACAGTGGTCGGGATGTGGCTTATACCCGTCCTTCATAAATTAGCAAAGTTTCCTCTCTCCCCCTCTTGGGAAATATCAAATGTGATCGAAAATTCCACTCACGATTGTTTATTGTATCGATTTTTGTGCTTATGTTCACGTATAAATTAAAGTTCTCAAAAATACTTGAGCGAATACGTGGTGTTTAGTAGTGTCATTGATTATAAATATTAGTATTTATAATCAAAGGTAGTATAGTATACATCATCATAATAATATAATATCGAATATCGAAACAACATCGTACAGTACAAATGTGGAAAAACCTTATAGACTATTGAACGGTGACTTACTTCAAATAGTAAGATGATATCGACGATTGAGCTCGCATGTTATTATTGCGCCGCTGTCACAATAGTCATATACATAGGTAGTATTCGTGTATTATTATTATACAGTCAAGTCACTATAACTTGAAAACCTTAATGACTTGAATTTTTTTTCTCGCCCCTTAAAGAGTTTGTACGTTATATTTGATGTTAGCTCGGAAAATATTTAAGTCGAATTTATTTTTATTCCTCTTGATATTCGAGTTATCAAAGCCAGCTATACTACGTAATTTTATAATTTAAAATAAATAACTATTTTAAAGGAGTGGTTTTTAAGTGTAGTTAGGAATAGGAAAACTGAGTTCCCTTGCGCCTCTTTCCCACTTTATTCCCCGAGTCCCTATATTTCCCTATATATTATACTACATCGTATAAGATAGTGTTATCGCATAAGATCATGAACTACAACATGCCAGTTTAGATAGTGTTGTGCCCAGGTATACTCCAGGAGGTGCAAATCCCCCCCCCCTGACAACTTTAGACTCTTATACTCCTCTTTTCAATAAATGTATTCAGTGATGAATCTTAACTAGATAATAAATTAAAAGGCTTACAAAAGGCTTGTTCTGTGAATTTATAATAAATAAATTACTATATTATATTGTGCCCGCCATCTAATAGTTATACCTTAGATAACAAACTTCCTCATCTAAATTTTTAGTATTTATTTTTATCACTTATAGAAATATATAATATTATTTAAATCTAATAAAAAAAAAAAAAATGTACCTACCTACCATGTCGTTTACATTCTAGATTCTAGATAAAATTGAAATTATCTTAATCTTATACAGATAAACTTATAGACAATTATGTGTATCTTATCTAGAAGAATTTTTAGCTATCTATTATCAACTCTGAATTATTGTTGTTATTTAACGTACAATGGCTTCCATCATTTTGAAATTATTAAAGAAAGTGTGATTCACACTTTTTTGAAAACCACGTTGTACTTACACACTTTACATTTTTTTTAAACGTATGCGGTATGCCTATATATAAACTACAATATAATATAATGCTCTATGATATATTATAATAATTTTAAATATATCTAATGTAGATTAAACACGTCCTGCGAAAAATCTCGACAGACTCATTGATTTATTTTTGACGATAAGTATACTATACAATATAAGCGTTAGCACATGATTTATTAGGTCATCGCGATAAATAATTCGCGTATAAACCGCTTTTGAAAAGTGTGTGTACGGCGCATTTCGTTGGTACTAAAGTACCGTAGATTTCACAAAACAAAAACTGTTAGTGGAAGATTTCTTTCCTCCCGAAAACGTGATACTAAAGCGATCGGCTAAACCGATCGTTCGGAGATGTGTTTAAGTACTTCTTCTATATGATACCAGAGTTCAAGTCATGGGATAACTATTATTGGCGGACAAGAAAAAATGAATTAAATATACGTTAGATTTAAAATTGCGCCAGTCATTGTGAAACTAATTACAGCAAATAATAAATAAACCAGTGTATAGTATTCACGTGTTGAAGCTTCGTTTATTGCTTATTTAGTAAATATATAATGTAGGACGAAGTTTAAACTGTTGTTATGTTCACCACGATCGCCTATAAACACTTTTTTTTCATGAATAGTTAATGTGCAAGCACGACCGCTTGTGCAAAAAGTCTCTTGATAACGATCATATAGCAATTCAAAACTTTTATATTTATTTTGTACATTTTAAATTAATAAACCATTATTGCGTATCTAAACTTTTCAATTATTTATTAAGAAAAATACAGACGGAATGCAAGGACAACAAAAATGTTGGTCAGTATTTTTTTCAAATTTAGCAGAATAAAATGTATCGATAATAAATCGAATTTATAATTATCAATGAGATTTCTAGCAATTTCAATAATTACTAATGATATTGCTGAGTTGAATACTTTATAATTTATATAGTTGTGAAATTATAAGAGAATCAATGACGTCTTAGTGAGGGAAGTCCGGTGGTTCATGGCACCCCCCAGTGAAGTCATTGGGCCCTCGAAAGGTTCCAGTTAACACATTTTAATATGTTATCGAAATAGGTATACCAAAATAAGCTATAATAGTTATTTACCTATTTTTTTATTTAACTGGGAGATAAATATATTTTCGTGGGGAGGTAGTGGTACTATAAGGTCAATAGTGAAGAAAAATCTAAAAAATAATGGTACCTCATTTTGACTTTTGAACAGCATAACTTTCTTATAATATTATTTACATATTTTTAAATTATCACTATTTTATACAATTGGAGATGAGTGAATCAGTCAAGGGTCGGAAACATGTCTTTCCAAATGGCCCATGCATTATCGGGCCACGGATGCTACCAGCACTACTTGTGAAAAAGGAGCCTACAAACCGAAGTTGCGGCACAGAATAGAAGTATACGTATTTACTATTTACATATTTGTTTACACTATACATTCACTGAATTACCAATCAATAAATTGTTCGTTTTATATCTGTGTCTTCTTTTTGGATTCTGGTGTAAGCCAAACATTTATATATAACTATATTATTGGTTTTACAATAGTTTTTCATCACGATTGTCAAAAAAAGTTTATGCGTCGTACAAACTTTAAACGATCACTTATCGAGTTGGTATATTGGGAAATTAGATAAAAGTAGAAATAATCTTTTAACTTTGTGGAAGTTTCCTATAAACGCAAAGAAAAATTAATTGATAAACGAAAACTGTCTTGTTTAATTATCGAGCAGAGTAATAAATTATTGCTTTCAAATGTATATACCTAACAATAATATATATTCAAAGTGAAATACTGATAAATATTTTGTACACAATAAGTGCTACCTATGATAATATCGATTTCCCTATAAATAGGTACCTACTGCAGAGAATGCGTAGTGACATATTATACATTATATCATCATAGATAATACATTTTAATATTTACAAATTTGGTTAAATTATAAATGTGCAAACACAATTATTTATGCATTCAATATTCATAGTAGATATATGCACAAAAGCTGCGATAGAAGCTTTGAGATATTATAACGAGAGGAGTAAGGTTAATTCGAGCACGTTAAAGCAGCATAAATGTTTAATCGATTATTTCATAGCACGTAAATTGAAAATATAATCAGAATTAATAATAATTAGAATAATAATAAGCGTGTAGGTATGCAATAGATCAGATGTCATTATTAAAATTAAAAAGAACACATCGCATAGTCACTGAAAAATGTGTTTAATATATCAAAACTTGTATAGACTTTAATTTAATACAACATATTAATATTGCATTTATACCTAATTAACGACCGCGTATTTGCATATAAATATCTACTTCATAATATTAACAATAATATTATCATACAGATAATAATTGATTATGTCAATGAATATAACTAAATAAGTAATGATGTTTTTAATTGAATCGAAAAATATTTTTCTATATACGTTTTAATACAAATAATAAAATATATAAATATCTTTTAATAATAATTAACATTCATTTATATATATTTATTACAAATCGCACACATCATGATAATATGGCAGTGGCGTATACATAACTCAAGCCCTCCAAATTTAAATTCATAAAGTAGGTAATGCCTACATTTTTACAGTTATATAATATAAAGTGATTCACCGAGCATGCTAACCCCCAGTTTTTCTTTAATAATGAACTTTTTCAAATTACTTTTTTTATAAATTTTTAAGTATACTTAAGGAACATGATTTCAATTATTTGGATTTCTTATTCCCTATGCTTTAAGGAGTATCCTGTAGCGATATAAACTTAGTTGTTTCAAATGAGAATCAACCTTGATAACTGTAAATTATTAAACTAATGATTTTTATAAAAATGCTGATGTATCTAAATGACTAAATCAACATTTTGAACTTAACAAGTGCGCTAAATTTTAGAAGCGATGAAATACTATACCTATAGTGATCAATAGTTATGTAAATATTTTTTTGTTGAGGCAACTTATTAACCACATCATAACAACTTCTTATAGCAAAAAAACCTTAATTAAATATTGAGAATAAATATGTTATGAAAACTTAAAAATGATGCCACGTTATTGTCGACTAATATTTTCAAAAAACATTTCTATTTTTTCTGGTAGAAATAACGATTTAAAACGGTTTTCATATGGGTCTATGGGGTGGCGTGGCATTGCAGCCATTTTATCTTATCGGCAAAAACATCTTATGATGAACCTCGTATTTCATTTTCAACCTTTTAAAAAGGGTTTAAAAACTACAAAAAAAATGTATTAACATAAATCGAAAAAATATTTCAACTAGATATCTATAAATAACTCAAAATTGTCCAATGAACATTGTATTATATCTATACATTTCCCGATTATTTTTAAAACTAGATGCAATTTTCTACCAAAAACCACCCTTAATATGGAAAATTAAATCATTTTTGAACACATATAGGTATGACGTTTTCGAAATGTTTTTTAAACGTGTACCTACTATAATTTATTAGTCAAAAGATTTTGTTTAAATATCAGAACTATTTTAAAATTTTAAATGCATTATTATTTAGTATTTACTTCTTCAATCTTTTATATAATAAATAAGGATCAGTAATGTTTTAATTTATATATTAGAAGTATTTTCTTTTTTTTTCTTTATTTATTTTTCTAAATAAACATTTATTTCATAAAATCTCTTAAAAAAAAAAAACCAGGGGATCTGACTCTCACATCTCTTTCCCGACCACATGCGAAAATGTACAATACACAATGCACGACATATTGCAGTGCATCGAATGATAAAATCTTTTTATTATACCTATCCTCGTAAGTATATCTCGAATTATTTACGTCAATTGAAACGTTAAAAATTCGTATAAGTGTTCACTCGACAACAAGCCACTGTTATAATATGCATACGAAAAGTATATTGGATTTAAGTTCAAACTGACTTTATCTGGTGACCGGTGGTGGCGAACCAATTGTGGAGAGTACCTACCTACATATTGGAATAGTACTTGCACGTGTATGGTCAATTTGTCAATATAATGTTCGCATACCTTTAAGGCTAGAATATACATCACTGATACGTGCTGATACAATTTAAGTATAATATTATTATTTACAATACAAGTTCGTTCAAATAAATCGAAATGTCCACTCTCGCAATGTGCGTATCGTGTGTTTGATAACACGAAGTGTATTTGCGTGCAATGAATACATAATGCTTGATAACCTATATATAATGCAATATACAGGGTGGGTGATTCATTGAACACTTAACAGTGAATTCTCGTTAACTAAAAAAGTATCAATGTATTTTCGTTTACTTGATTTGGATTCATTGCAGTACAACAACATTTTTGAAAACTAAATCACGTTTTTACTATTTTTTACATATATTATATTTTTGAATGAGTTCATACACAATCCCATCCTACCTGCAGCATATATTATGCACCTATCTAGTGTCTAAGTATAATAGTTTTTAAGAGGATCATAATTTTTTTTAATTACAATAGTAGGTCATCTATATGATTTCTATATGATACGAAAAAATAATATCATTAAAATCATACGACCAAAAAGTAAAATCCAAATAAACAATAATATAAGTACATACCTACTTCTACATTTTTAAATAAAATCCTCTCTAAATGCTACTAAGTAGAAAATAATACTTTGTAGATTTCGTTTAGGATTTTTGAATCAAAAATTACATTTTTTAGTAAACGATGACATCGAGGGCTGCAAGTCCAGAAGTTATTTGTATACGCTCCTCCCCAATCACTCCAAAATACTCATATCATAGACTATAAAGAATAACAAAATTAGCGTACAATTTTAATTACAATTTATTTGTAATCAAATGTGTGTATTTTTATTTTTCTGTAGTTCGGGTAAATAGCACAGCGCGTAATGAACAATTGATAACCCGTGATAAAACGTAATCGCGTACATTCCACACTGCACAATGTTATTACATATTAGTTATTACTTTATTATCATTGAGTATAAATAGTACAAATTTATCAATTATACGCAATACAATTATTTTTCATCTCAACACTTATCACAATTAATGCAAAATGCGTAGGTATACGCGAAACGACCTACTTTAAAACCATAATATAATAATAAATAATAATATGTTATGATACAAACCGTCAAGTCAAAATAATAATAATTAGTGAATCGACGTCGCGCTGTAAAGCGGTTTATAATCGAACGGGGTCTGTTACGACTTTTATGGTAATAAAGGTACCTATAATATTACACACTGCGAATATTATAACGAAGTTCGATACTCGATAGCAACCATCTCCTCCTCACCCACTCACAGACACTCTTAGACGAAAAGATTCGTTATGAAATCGTGATTGAAGCGTTGATGGAAATTAAATTTTATAATAATATACAACGATACAACATATTATTATATTGACACAACTGGATTTATAACCTAGGCGTAAAAATAATCCTCGATATAACCCAGGTAACGAATACGAGATTAAAAAAAATAGACAGGAACTCTCTTACAAAACTGTAATTTTTGGACTCAAAGCACCAACTACTCGTTTGTAAGAAGGGTAGAGCGGCTGTACATTCGGACAAATTTCTTTTTTTAAAAGCATTTTATGGCCTGCTAAAAAAAAACCAAAATGCCGATATGTGTTTGAAGTCTGATATTGATTCAGTATTTCGAATTTTGTAAATCATTGTTGCTTTTCAGTTTTCATACATTTTTTGTTATGGTTCGACAACTGTCCCACTACCAGGTCTCATTATGATATTTCAACAGTGGCCTGCAAATTTTATGTTGGCAGTTTTGCACTATAAAAATTATTGAAAAACTGAAATTCCACGCCTGACCAGCTATTATGTGAAATTGTTGCCCTCCATTAGTTTTGTCGTATAGTCAGTGTCTCTCGGCTTAGTATAAAACCGTTTTGAGGGGCCTAATTTTTATAGGATTTTTGATATTGAAAATTATCATCGTCATTGAACCCTACCATAAGTACCTTGCCGTTTTACGTCATATTGTAAAAGGCACATAATAGTGTTGCAAATACTTAAGTGAATTGCATGTAAGTATTCATAAAACATTATAGGATTAATGAATACTTTTAAACAATACAACATAAGTATTCACGTCGTGATGTAATTATTGAAAGAAAACAGTGTCTGCGCATCGCAGATTATAACCACCTGCAGACGGATTTAATTAAAAGTCGTTATGCGAATCGCATCAATTACGAAAACGATAGTTGAAAAAACACACACGCAGAACAGACAGAGTGATTCACCATTCGTGCTCTTCTTTTATTAAATTATGATTTTTGAAATGTTTATGTTCACTTAAAATGATTTAAACCAAACTAAAAACTCAAATTTATATGGAATTTGAGGTCCTGTGGCGTTATTAACTTCTTTGCTTTTACCATTTTATATTGTAAATCTTAAAGGAGATAATGGTTATGTATAAATTAAAATTGAAATGAGTAGTTTCTGAATTATTAAACTTTATGTCTAAACTAAGGCCTTTTATAATGATTTAACAAAACAATATAAAATATACGTAATATTTAATCTAGTAGGTACTCATACTCTACCCAATACCCTATCCTCGGACAATTTTTACAAATTATAAAATTGTAAAACATTTATAATAATGACCATAATTATAAAATCATCGTAGTCCCCATATAATCTAAATCTATAATTATGGACTATTATCTATAGTAGACTATAGACTAGTAGACTACTTAAAGTGTATATTATAATAACCCAGAAACTATTCATTTAAATTTTAATTTATACATCGAAATTTTCAAAATATCATCTGACTAACAATTTACAATAAATACACACCCTTTTTTCGTATAAAGAAAATAGATTGTATCACCATATTATTATGATATTCTCTTAAATAGTTTATTAACATTCTAAGTATTTGAAAATTTGGCCTTAAACTTCAACCTTTTAAACATTTAGAACAGACGAATTTTGTAAAGGATTATTGTTACCCTGCATCACTCTGTAGGTAAATAGTTACAACTACGACCAACGCCGCAAAAACGTATATTGTATTATGTGTAATACAGTAAATTAATCTCCCGAGTTTTGTATTTAATATAATATTATCATACATACGTCCTCGATGATGGGGTTGGAAATGCTCTGATTCGAATACACACACCACACCGGTAAATGTTGGATTTATAAATTTAATATTCTGTGTAGGTACGAATACGCATGTTTTCACATTTTCCCATTATGTTAACACAATCCTATCCTGTACACTGCACCGTTCAATAGTTTGTACCTACCTAATCCAAACGATTTGAACTCTATCGGATTATAATATTTTCATGAACTCGTTTTTTAATATCATATTTTTGTAATTGAATCTTTAGAAAAATAATCGGTTTTTTTCTTTTATGATAAAATATATTAAAAAGGATACGTATATGTGATTATCCGAGTATCGTTTTTGCAAATTTCGGTTTATAACGTCCTCGTCTATGTCTGATATAGAAGTCATATCTGGCACGCCGCAACTTCCTGTGAAAAAAAAAAAATACCAATGTATTCATAATCACAATAATTAACATTTTTTTTTTTTTGTTCAGTTTATATATTTATTCATATATTATATATTATGATACTCTAATCTTTAAATAGTATATTAAATGCTAATTAGAATAACAAATATGTTACATTCATTACACATTATAACAATTTCAAACTCTATACAACTACACAAATTACACATTTCGTATACTAATTATTCGTTAATTCGCTTCCATTCTATAATGTAAGTACATAAGTATATTGTACATAGTAACAATAAATCAACAATTACATTTTTTCCCGTCGATCTCAATTCATATCTGTTTTGTTTATACATCATCTAATTAAACTAAATTATTAAAATACTCGTCATTTTTACGTTTATCTAATCATCGTCGGCGTAATTGTTCCATTTTCGACTATTATGATTAGATGGTTTTTTTCTAAATTGGCTGCCGGTATTATTACACACAAACTAATTATGGGTACATATAACTATTACTATACCAATTATGATTATGGTCCGAACAAATAATATAATAATAATTGTTCGATCGTAGCAGTAAGTACAACTACAATAACGATAAAATATCAGACTAAATGTCTGACTAATACACTCTTTAAACGTACATCATTATATGGGAATATAAAAATAATAAGTAAAGCCTTAAATGCAGAGAGTAAGACTTTTTGTCGGGGCTGTGAGTTTATTTTTTTGTCCCCGTGCATAGAAACACTTTTCTGATTCCATGGAAAAAAATGTTACTCTATAATAATATATTATAATATAATCGAACAATGATTTTGCGTAGGTATTCTGCTTAGGTTTGTAGCATAGCATAATGAAATGTTTTCTTCAAATGTTTATTTGATTGAATATAGAAATTACAATAGGTAGGTATTCAATAAGCGTACATTTCTTGTTTCAATAATTTTTATATATTCTCTGATGATTATGTATATTATACTAGCCTCCAGGGGATCTTTTTTTTGCAGTGGTAAACGTTGATTTCAATAACAATTTGAATTTTATTCCCGAAGGCAAATTTATTTTGGATGGTTGTTGACAATAAAGTAGTTTTCAACGAATGAAAATAAATCGATAAACAATATTATACGTCATACCTATACTGCTTTTAATATTGTTGTCAATTCAAACACGCAGAACAATACTTTGTGCAAACAATAATGACAACAAACAATATCTCAATTAAAGATAACAAAAAAAATGTATCGATAGTCCATTCTATATTATTTTATTTTCAAATATTAATCAAACTTGTTTCATATTTGTATTTAGAAAATGTACATTTTGCATTTTGAGTGCAAATTTAATGCGTAAGTGTATAAATAATCAAATCCTTATAATGACAATTCTTTTTATCGCGTATAAAATAAAATATAAAATTCGATGAATTATCAAACATTCCCTTACTCATCAAACTCATCAAACGACTAACACGTGTCGATATGGACTTGAGATGTTTCGCCAGCTCTCGGTTGTCCGGTAATATGGACACGGTATAAGTACCTATGTCAAGAAGAAAAATCAGAAAAGTACATAACAAATCGAGAAGAATAATAATAGCCACTGCGTGTAACATATAAACTTCTTCTATAGATAATGTGAAATGGACCAACTCGTGACAACAACAATGACTCAGTTCGACAAGTAAATCGCACTGGATCAAAAACGAATTTATAAAAAACGTCCACGACAATGTAGCAATACGATTTAAAATCCGGTGAGAAAAGGATGGCTTATTAGTTATGTAGTTTAATAATATTATGTTTGTCTTTAATATACGTAATAAGTACTCGTAATTCTGAGAAAAACGCAAACAATAATAATAAAACACAAAAATGGGCATTCACTAGTTATAATGCTTAGTCGATTATCCAGTTAAAGAATCTATTGTATCAACTTAGCTTTTTCTAATTAATTTGAAAAATAAAACTCTAGTTATAAGTTTATAACCATTGTAATACATATCCATAAATATAATCAAAATTAATCAGGTACCTGATTAATTATTATTTCTGTATTCGCTATGTATGTACCTACAATGTAAATACAATTAAGTTTTTGTGGTACACTATTTCTGATAATATGAGTGATAATAATTGCATGGACGATAATAAATGTTTTTTTGAAGAAGCCGAAATGACCTTGGTTATAAATATTGCCTATTCCAAAAAAAGTAAAAACATTGACATATCATATAATGTGATTGAAGTTATAATTCCGACAATATATCCAGTGGCGCCGAACCTACTCCTCATGAGGGGCGGCTGCCCTCCTATTTTGTGATGGTAAGTGGGTAGATGGGTGGGTGGTTGATCAGGGTAATCTGGTGATATTTCATATTGTTTAATTATAAGTGATTAATGTATATTTGGATTCGCAGATTCGGGGATATCCCGAGTGCGTCCCGTTTTTAAATTTTACCTTTTTCATAGCCCGAGTGCGTCCGCAGTCTTATCGACAAATTATATTACAATGCCCGAGTGCGTCCGCCGTCTTATCGACAAATTATAATGAATAGCCCGAGTGCGTCCTCGGTCCACAGCTGCTATAGGTATCTATTTAAGATATTTTAACTCTGGAAAAGGTATGTATTATTGAAGATTTTATATCTATAATGCCACAACATCAAAAACTTAATGAATTTATGGATTATATTATAGAAAATTATATAGATTCTGGAGCGAAATTTCCTATTTCCATGTGGGCCGAAATGAATAGTAGTTCTGAAAGGACTACAAATGCTTGTGAAAGCTTTCATTCCAAGTACAACTCGTTATTTTATACTCATCACCCAGACATATACACATTTTTGGAAATATTAAAAAAAATTCAAATCGATACTAAAATAGCAATCCGAACGGCCACACAAACAACAAAAAAACCAAAACAAAGTACGTGCAACAAAATATTATACATCGAAGACAATATAAAACAATTTAATAATAATGAAATATCAAGATTCGATTTTGTCAAAAGAATGGCATTTAAACACCAGCCTATATAAATATATAATAATAACAAAAAACGTTTTAGTAAATTGTACGCTCACCTAAACTTAACGGTGTAAGCTAGTTCTAATAATAATTATAATAATAAAAATAATAAAAATAATATTTTTGGGGTGTAAGCCAGTTCACCTCCTCGTGGTGCACCCTGGGTAATTCTAAATGAACTGGACGCATTCGGGCTATGTATAAAATATGACCTTTTTTTCTTGGGACGCACTCGGATGATACCTTATTATGGACGCACTAGGAACATTAAAAAAGGGTCATTTCGGGACGCACTCGGGAAACTCCCGCCGATTCACCTCATGATGATTTCGTGTGAAAAGGACATATAATCAACACGGTTGAAGTTATCAAATGTTTTTTTTTTTATCATAATATAGTCCATGAAATTAATATTCACCATAGGTATAGTCATATAGTTCATAAAAAAACTCTCAACAACCAGTTTTGACATTCATTTTATTTGAATACCACACAAAATAGTCGGCATAATACTAGTATAATATGACATACATTTATAGGGAAAATTTAAATAGATTCAATGTTATAGGAATGATTAATATAGAAAAAAAAAATCAGCTAGGTAAAAGCGATAAGTTCATAGGCGAAAATCCATTGAAATTTCTGGGGGGGCTAAATTAACTAAAAAAAAAAAACTATACTCAAATAATATGATATAAATCGAAAAAAAAAACTCATTGTGTTGGTATTTATTAGATCATGCGGTTTTAGACGATAAAGTCTTATCATAGAACAATCCGACCTATCTGCCATCAAAGTAGCGTGTTACCACATATCGTTATCTAATTGTAATCTATAATTTTTTTTATATTAATAAGTACTGTACAATAAGTTAATATATTACCAAATATTTACACATGAAACAAGACAAAATTTTGGGGTGGCTATTACAATATTTGGGGGGACTAAGTCCCCCAAGCCCCCCCCCCATTTCCGCCTATGGATAAGTCATACACTCATAACAAAAATGTCGTGTGGAAATATGAGAAAACAATAAACGTGTATAAATGATTGTTGTTAGTGTGTCACCAAGCTCCGACTAAAATAATTAAAGAAGATTTTGTACTTGATTATTTAGTAATTTGTCAATTTAACTAATCAATTAATTTTATGAATTTTAGACAACAAATTAGTTTTTAAATTTTCACTAATTGTATTATTTTAGTAAAATTTGGAAATTCAAATGCTTATAGAAACAAAAAACCGTGCCTATATGTGTATTTTTAATATTGTTAAATATCTACAATCACAACTTATGAAAATATTATACTATTTATTCCATTTTTACATTCTTGAAATTTATACAACTTATGGTGATTGAAAGTAGCGTAACCTTTTCATATTTAAAACTCTGGATGGTTAGGCCTGCACCACCCTGCAATAGTATGTGGTCGCCCCTATTATTAATTCTTAGTTTAGCGCCACTGATATATTATCCCATTGTAAAAATATTTACAGCTCGCAATATTACTCTACAAGGTTGTATACGCATTAGTTCTGCAACTATACAAACATTATTTTAGTGCAATGAGTCAAGTAAAAATATGATTGGGATTGGTCATATTGGACCATACTAGTTTTTCTTCATTACCCATAGTATTCTGCATATTGAGAGACATATAATATTATGTATGGAAATATAAATATGATCAAGTGGATCATAATATTTAAAATGTATTTGCCATACAACGGGGTGGTAAATTTTACTAAAATAAAAAATAATATAAGTACCTATAATGTAAACTAATATTGATATAATAATTTGTATTTGCACGTCGATATAATTGTTGCGATTGGAAGGCTCAATTAATCAACATCGTGGGGACTCAAGTCACCCCCCCCCCCCCCGAAAAAAAGTTTTCCTATTTGCGTTCATGAAATAGTATAGAATCTTTTAAAACCAAACACGCTTTCCGTCATCGTGATTTACGCAACGAGCTGTAGATCGGAAATCGAACGCGAACGTAATAATTGTGTTGGGTACGATATGAATCGACACGATGGAAAACGTCGTGAGTACGGTTTAAATGCATTACATGCGATACATCATTATGGACATTGTCGTGACGGAAAACCCATATTTGCTGCCTTGACATTGTGAGTAAACGTTTCCGGTCAACCGTGGTCGACAAGTAGTCTGCCGTTGTCGTCGCGTTGACGTGTACACAACCAATTTAGCGGAGATTTATTGAAAACTATTTATTATATTATGTATAGGTAGGTTCCTACGCAATGAGTACCACCACCTTCGTATTTCGAAGAGAACGCATTCGAAGCGATAACGAACTTTAGAGAGGACGGAGTGGCAGTTAAACCGGGCCGCCAATAAACACGTTTTCAGAGTGAGTTGTCCAGGCACCCGTAAATAACAATTTTAATTTTGGACTACAATTTAAGATATACTTACTCAAATATATTATCTTAAATTGTGTTGCGGACCAATTATACATTTTTTTAACCAATTCGTAACCATTTGTAGCCACAACTTTAGAATAAGTACTTACCTGGAAATCAAATTTTACATGTGGCTGCTGTAACGACGTATATACTTATAGGAGGTTAAGTGAAAATGGAAAATCGGCTTCATTCAAGTTGAATGTCATTATTTTTTAAATAACATAAAATGTAGACATAGGTTTTAAATAAGATATACTATTTTTTTGTAGACATGAAGTCAATATAAATTATTTTATCGTTTGTGTTTGATATCAACAATTTATCAACAATTTTTGCCAGAAATAACTTTCGTTATTTTTTTGAAAATTTAAAAAAAAATATTTTAATTTGTTATTTGCTCATTTACTGAGAACAAAGATTACTTTTTCACAAGACGGTTGTATTTTTAACCAAACCCTATCAGTTCAGTACGATTTAATTACCTACTCAGATTGGTAGCTCGTTCTATATGTCCTGAAAAAGCGGCGAAGGAAAATTGTATATTTTTTATACAAACTATAAAGCCGTGATTGCAAATAATTACAAATCAGTTACAAAAAAATGGTTTTTATCCGCAATAAAAATTGTGATTAAAGGCTGCTGGGACGGCTTTCCCCCATTTTCGTGTACCTTATTATATACGCAGCGCTGGGTCATCGCAGGCAGTGACCCGTAAAATGCTATAGTAGAAGGAAAATATATTTTTTTATTCGTAGAAAAAGGTGAACTTTTATCTATCAATATATGTATATGTATACATGATGATTCACCAAGCATGCTTTCCCCATATTTTCTTTAGTAAAGCAGTTATTCAATCTGATTTTTGAATTTTCAAATATACTTAAAGACCATACTTTCAAATTCTTGAGATGTTTGTACTATTAAAGGAGTGTCCTGTGGAGATACATACTTACTTCTATTTTTCAAATGAAAACCCTAATTCTCTACTGTAAATTATTTAACGGATAATTTTTCTGGAAATACTGACGTATGCGGTCCAAGTATAATAAATACAAATATAGGTCGTGTGATCACACCCTAGATCACCCTCACACCTAGATCCAAAATATTAGGTAATTTCACATATTTTATGTTTCTATAAAATCATTTTCAATGACTATTATTCATAGTATAAACATTTTAATAACAATTAATAAAAATAAATAAAAACAATTATTCGTTTGAATTAAGTACCTCAAAATTTTTAAAATAATTTTCACTAAATAATTTTATTAAAAAACGAGGGTTCTCATTTTAAAAACAGAAGTTTGTAACACCATAAGACACTCCTTAAGTAGTACAGAACAATTTAATAGTTTGAAAATATGGTCTTTAAGTAAGTATATTTATATAATTCCAAAAAACAGAATTTGTATAAATTCATTGAAAAAATGAAGGTGAGCATCTTTGGAAAATTACCCCTGTAAATACTTTTTCAAAGGCATTTTTATTATTTAATGCATTTCATTTTTTGTTTGCAAAGAAAATATGATGAGTAGGTATAGTTTTGTTTTATTTTTACGATATTAAGAGGGATATAAAAATAATGCGTTGTTTCATAACCGATAAAAATATTTTGATCTATGATATGTATTATTCAATGAGTCATAACTCACAACCGACGGAAATACGGAGTAAAAAAACGTGTTTTCGAACAAATTTCGTGATAGTGCGATGATCTAAAACGATTCTAACCAAGACTGCATTAACCTGGGTGTAAAAAAACCATTTGCTCCAGATGGTACATTTTAAGGTGTGGCAAAATTTAAACTACCTATCCAAAAACAATTAGATGTTACCAATAATTATTTATAAATTATTTGTTCTTTATAGCAGTTTGATTACTATGACATTTTTTTAATTAATTTATATATGGATATAATGACATTAAATTATTTTAATAATACATTTTTTTGTGTTCTTAAATATTTTATGTAACTTTATTTTTTTTAAACTGGGAAGCCCCGGTGGCTCTTTATCCGGCTCTGGTTCTTACTTGGATTAAAAACAATATATAATACATTTTTTTTTAACGTTTTGTCAACATCAACCCATTAAAATCTTAACTTCTTGTAATAATATTACTAAAATATGTAAAAATAAGAACATAGTAAACAATAATTTAATCCGTGCCTGAATCAAGTTTCAATATATAATGGATTAATTTAGAAAGCAAATGGCGTTAAGATTTAACTAGACTTTAAATATTTGTTGATTAACTTTGATTATTTTTTTATTTTATTACAGGCGCCAAGAGGGGCCTGGTCGTAGTGTGATAATTAACATACTCGTATCTCCTTTTAAAATTGAAATATTTGAAAAAAAAACAAATTAAAAAAAACACAGATACCTAAAAACAGAATAATAAATAGATTAATTTTTAAGTTTTATAATAAGTCAATTTAGACTAATATTATAATTAACACAAAAAGGAGCTGTTAATAGAAGTCTAGTGATTCACATTTCCACGAAGATTATTTTTTCTGAACATTTTATAATTTCGCATATTAATTTAATAGGTATCTAATAAATCCCTTGATATTATGTAGTAATAATATAAATTATTGTATTTAAAACTGTATTACTGTTAATAGTTATTGTACTTAAAACTGTATTGAATTATTACCATTTGTCCATTTTAATATTATTTTAGGCTGCTAATTGCTATTGAGCATAATATAGGAAATACAAATACATTTATCTCCGTAATAAATGTGCATTTTAAAGTATTATAAAAAAAAATTTGTATTTTTACTTCAGTATAAACTTATTTTGACGTTATACTTGTATTTTTATCAATTATCGATAAATATATTTAAAACCTTTAATTAATTAAATATTTATAAATATTGAAACATATAGTAAACAAATGTTTTGTTGTTAAACTATTTTCTTTAAGTATTAAGTAATAGTTATGAAAATATGAAATGTAGCAGTGAGTGAAGCGTAATTTCTTTTAATACCTATTATAATGAAATATTAAAGTTACATTTCAATGATTACGAGCGTATTTTATTATTATTAAGACTCTTAGATCCGGTCCTTTATAGGGAACACTGTTGAACATAAACTAAGATTTATTTATTCGATATTAATTTCGAACGCGTGCAAATGTACAATGGCGCATACAATACAAATTGCATTTGAATATTGAAAACGATATTGACGTTACTCGGATTATTATATTATTACGACGACACGACGGCGAATAAACGATTCTCGATTTGTCTGCGGACAACAAAGACTGGCCCACGATGTATACATAATATTATATTGTGTCACAATAGAAATGCAATTAATGTCAAAACGTTAATTATACATTTATACACACTGGGAATTGTATATACAGTTAAGGAAAATTGAACTATCGACCCGAAGTCCGAGGGCTGCAGAGTAATGATATTTCGGTATACGCTCCGAAACCATGCACGCGCATAATATAATAATAATACACTCCCCTGCAATATTGTGATATTAATAATAATAATAATAATAATAATGGTAATAATGGTCTGTATAATAATATTAAACGCGTCATAATTGGTATCGCCGCAAACACTTGAACGGCCCATATATAAAATTTCCGATTCGTCGCATGTCGGAAAAACAATTATTATCCGCTCATTTTAACCGCCTCGTATATATCATATACACAATGTACTTGCGCCAGTTTCGAACGTTTCGCTTCAATAATTTAACCGAATTGTGGTGGTTGATTCGATCCATCGCGCCCGGGGTCTAGTATAGTTTCGTCGATGCAAACATTGTAGGGGGGGGGGGGGCTTGGAGGGACTTTGTGATTTTTTTATGTTTTGGGATATATTTTACGATTTATTTTCGTAGCTGGTGCACAATGACGTACATTGTTGTACAAAATGTATTGTTGCGATAAAAACCAGCAAATATTGATAGAGGTACATGATGATATCGGTCTACATAGAGAGTGTCGAACGTGTGTAGTTGATGTGTTTAGAGATATGCAAACACGCTGCACGACCAATGCGGTTTTCATATCTACGATATGAATATAATAATATGTAATACTATAATATGTTTAAAGAGGCTAATATTAAAAAATACTCCTATTGTAGTGTCTTTATTATTTTAAACCGTCTTCTGAAATAAAATGCACCAATGTACAACGCGTTGTATAATTTTTTTTTAATGGAAAAAAGAACATCTTTAAAAGCATTATTTGCGATTTTTAGGGCATTAAAATCACAGTACCAATCGTCATGGTATTATAATTGTACAATGATAACTATAACAATATCATAATACGTACTATACGATAATATAAAGTATACATTTAATATTATGGTCGTGTGCGTTTTGACATTTTTTTCGTCGAAGTCCATATTTTACACACACGCGACACACGTGTATTAAAAGAGCAAGGAAAAATCTGTCAACAATACTGCACGGTGTCGAGACACTGTCCGAGTCACACTATACAACAGCGCACGTGTTCGTTATGTATATCATATGACTATATAATATTTTATTAGTAATATATTGTACGAGTGTCACTATTTATGCTCGCTATATTATACAGAGTGATTCACCTCGCTAACGTGCCCACACCCATTTTTTCCCTAACAAATTTATTCAAATTGTGATTTTTGAAATTCGCAAATATACGTTCAAACGTTCACATTTTAAAATACTTAGATTTGTTATACCGTTAGTGAGTGTATTGTAGCTATCCAAAACTTATTTTTTTTCAAATGAGAATCAATCTTTTTCGCTTGATCGTGTGTAATCGTTGAAAATTGAGCTATTCAACTTTGTGTAAATAGTAGGTACCTACTAAGAAAAATGGTACATGCAGGCTAATGTACTGAATAAACTATAATAGAGGCTATAATTAATATTATTTGATCAACATTTTATAGTTTGTAAAAATTCGTCTAGTATTATTATAGTAGCTCAATAGAAACAAAATTCAATATTACTTCAATTTCATATTTTTGTAAGACTATTTGTAAACGATTTTGGTCCATAGTTTATAGATTTTAATAATTAATAACTATCCCTTGATTAATAACTATACTTACAGTAAAAAAGTTGGTGCCCATTTGAAAATAAAGGTGTCAATAACGCCGGAGGACTCTCGTTAAATATTATAAAAAATCTAAATAAATTAAGATATGTTCCTCAAGTATACTTCAAAATTTAAAAATCAGAATTTAATAAATTCATTATAAAAGGGAAAAATGGGGTTAACATGCTTAGTTAATCACCTTTTTATATATTCATACATAAGTTTTACAGTGTGATTTTTTTATCATGAACCAACTATATAAACAATATTTCGACAAATCTATAAATATTATAAATTATTATTGTTAGTTTTTAATTTATTTTTTATATATTCGTTACATTATTTTTCATTTTTCTACAATTACCGATATTTCTTTATTTCTTTACAAAATTAAAAATCAAACTTCACAAATTCGTGTAGTTTCTGAAAATATGTTGCCTGGTTCACGATAAAAGAATCACCCTGTTAACGAGATGCTGTTCAGAGCGTGCTCATAAATATTGTGCATTGTTATTCAAATGAGCGTGTCTTTTGGAACGTTATAAACTTCTTTTTATACAAACGAGAACCTCCCTTTATTTCTGCGAATCGTTAAGCAAATACGTTAACATTTTGAAGAAAAAAAAGTCATCTGCTCATACCAAAATCACTTTGTGCATTATATTATACATTGTCTTAACACATATATTCCGAATAGTTAGGATCATTCGGGCAAACCGAATATTTAACGTTCTAGTCGAACGTGTTCCTAATAATAATATAATGACGCTGCTGGAAATAGTCCAGATTAACACCACGTGTTCTTTGTCCACCGAAACACGTAGAGTTTATAGTGCATATAATAATTAATAAGAAATAACATTAAAATAAAGATTCATGGAAAGTAAAAACCCTATTATTATCACGGTGAGAGCTAGGATTTTCTTATGTTTTAGTGTTCTCTGCTAAACAAGTTATATGAAACGTGGACGAATTCTACGATGTGTAGAATGCACACAAAAGTTCATTTTAGGGTAGATGGGATATTTTAAGCATTTGTCATAATCTAAATTAAGAAATTTAAAAAAAATATATATTTCTTCTATTTTCTTATGTTAATGTGTTTTAAGTTTATGTATACCATTTATTATTATATAATATGTATTACGCAACAAAAATATTGAGCCATATACTAATATTGTTATGTGCTGTTTTATTAAAAATATTTATTTTCATTGCAATGAACAAAAATAAGTTACGTCGGTAAATGGTCAAGATATTATAAGTATAGGTACTTAATTATATTAGAACAACATTTTTTAAACTATATTTTATCATTTATTTTAAGTAAATTTTATAGGGAATATTTCAAAAGTTTTAGATGCATAAACTAATGTTATGCTTTTTAAGGGTATAATAAAAGTCATAATATGGTATCGTAATATAATGTCGAGGTAAAATTATACCGTAAAATCGGGTAACTTTGATAATTCGGGATAACTTTTGACAAATCGCATTTTTTATCTTAACATTGATAATAATAAGTCAGTATACAAAGTGTAATAATTGTCGTTTTTAATTTTTTGTCGGTTGGCACACACGGTTTACTAGCAAATGGGTTATTAGTAAATCGCTCTCATCTTTAGTTGTGTGTATCTGTTGTTATTTCACATGCTCGCAAAAACGGCATATTTATTTATATATACCGATAGCTTGGTAATATCATTGACATTGTAATTCTTTGGTAAAAAATAAGTTTTATTTTAAATCTAATAAATCATGTACGATTTATTAGACTAAGGTAACTTTGACACATACCTTTTTCAAACTTTTTATTTGTGCTTCGCACTTTAAGAGGAAACCAGGCAGTCAGGGGCTTTAGAAAAATTATGACGATGACAAAGTGGATGAAACATTGACGAAAATACCTTATAGTGAAATATCAATTTTAGCTGCTAGTAAAATGTACGGCACAATACATAATCGATACAATTATTATTATTATTATTATTATTATAATGAAATCACAAATAAAATAAATATCAGGTTCAAAAATGTATTGATTATTTTTCTTTTAATGAAGTTATAAAAAAATTATAAGTTTATTTATTACTTTTTGTTACCTATCTATAGATATTGATGTTTATTAAAGCTACCTACATCAATGTTGCCTCAATATGCAAAAGTTGTTGAAATAACTCAAAAAGTAAAAGTCAGAAATTATTATAAAGTTAATTCGTAAGGAGAATCCAATAGCCACTGTAGACAGATTTTTTTATATGAATTAATTGGGAAGTTTGTTACATAGGATGGTATTTTGTTATATAGTTTGGTACCGATTAGTTCAAAATGTCTGCTGGATGTGGTTTTTTTAGTTTTTTTCTTGTGTTGACTCCATGTATTATTGGTTGTAATAAATTAGGATTTTTTAAAAATATAGCGTTATTTTTAAATATATTTTCTTATCAGGGAGTACATTTAGTTCGCAGTATATACATTTTTTGTTGGGGGTAGAATGGTAGATACGTTCTTCATTGAGCAATAATCTAATTATTTGATTTTGACAGATTTGTAGGTTACCTATAGTATTTTCGAAAGCACCACCTTAGCCTATTACCTGACGTAATTCTGGTAATTCTAGAACTATTTATTTCAATTTCTTAATATATGCATCATTTTTCTAAGTTTTTTTCTTAGCTGATCAATTTGGTTTTATCATCTCATATTGCTACTGATTTCAATACCTAAATATTTGAAATTATATTCAATATTAATTATTGATTCACAACAGCAATTATTACTGTCTAGCTGTGTACAGTGATCATTATGAATTTTTATTTTTGTTTTAGTAGGGGACAACACATGTTTTTTTCTAAATTTAGAAATAGATTATTTTCAGTTAACCATTTTTTTATTAATTTTAAATCTAATTTTATTATATTAAATATCTTTTTCTACAAAATCTATATTGTACGATTATCAGAAAAAAAAATATTTTTCTTCTATTACTAAAGACAATATAATATATTTGAGGTAACCTAAGTATTAATATAAGTCTACTAATGATTTTTTTTCTTTTAACTGTTGTAAATTGAAAAACAAACCTAAAAACCATAGAAAAATCATAAAATTTACCCCGGTAAAAAATATTTTCTACGGTATTCTAAAGGGACGCGTTTTAAAAACGTCTTATTTCGTATGTGACTAAAATGTACACAAACGCGTCTTTTCAGCTCTCTTCGTATAAACGAAACGATGAAAATAATAATTATTATTATAACGAACAAACGTCGGTTGTCACTCATCTGAAACACTGCACATATTATGTACGACATACGTACACCATAATAATACATACATAACACGTAGAACACTGTGTCGCGAATTATAAAACTGCACTTCGTCTTCCGCACAGAACGCTCGCAATGCAACAACAGTGACGATTTTTAATTTCTACTAAAAATAATAATATGCACTACTCCGAACAGAAAACGACACTGATGATGGATGTCGCCGAAAGCTCCGGTCGGAAATTTACAACAATTGTAGCACCACCGCAGCTCTATTTGTCTTCTTAATCACAAAACGATACTTTATATTATATGCACACAACAATAACGGTAGTCGGAAAACAGACCACGGAAATACACCACAAAGTAATGTAAAATTAAACACACTGGTAAAGAAAAACCCATGGAAATAAAACCGCATACGAGGGAAATTGAATTGTACCATATTATAATGTACAGTATATGTACAGTGCAATAGTAACACAATAGTAACAGTGCAAGTAACACGAATTATTTCTGTCCTGCAGTGACCAAGGATTGAAATGGTGTTTTCGGGAGAGGTTATGGAATATACATTTTTCGACAATTTACAGACTTAAATACTTATAAAACCAAAATTTACTGAATTACGAGTTAAAGTTATGTTACAAATATATGAAATCTCTTCATAGATCATTGAAGATATTAAATAATATAGGATGCTAGATGAACAATTTAATAATTTAGTCATTTAAATGTTGTTACTTTAACTCATTCAAATCATTCTGTTTTTAGAACCATGATTTAAATGCAAAATTGACTTAAAAAAAACTCGGTGTACCCAAAGTTGCTTTTAATATAAAAATGCGTTGTTAAATTGTCTTAAACTATAACAAAACGTCAACTAAAATCTAACATTAAACCAATCATGGGTTTTTTTTCGTACAGAGTAAAATTTTTTCGGTGCTTTTTTTCCGTGGACATTTGTCCTGTTTGAACTTCTTTCTGTGGATTTTTTTGGCGATTCATACTCAAAACGACGATCTATAGTATATTCTAGCGAGTGAAGAGGGTTTCGCAACAACACTCACGACATTAAAAGTCGGATACGAGACAAAAAACCCCAAAACGAGAAACGTCGACGTCGGCAAAAGTTTATTTATTAGGCTACCATTTTTATTATTTGGTCTACCGCTCACCAAAATACTAAAAACTTAAGTATTTCTGAGTTAGCGATTTTCTGTCTCTATATAATAATACTGCTAGACGAAGTAAACCCAAATCGGTCGTCAAAAAGTCATCAGACAAAGAAACTGCAATTTGTGCGAGGTTGGCTTAACGGCAACACTAATTGGAAAATAAATAATAATATAAGGAAAAAATTATAGGTTTGACCGTCATTTTATAGCACCATTATATACATTTCACTCTGCAGTTGAAAACAAACTTAATAATTATGTTTTGACTTCATTAAGTGATTTGTATTTTTTGGAAGACAAGATGAATAGAACAAAAAACAAACTAAATTTATATTTAAATTAATTTAGACATAATATATTGAAACGCATAATTATTAATAACATAATAGGTACAATATTTTTAACCTTAATGTATTAACTATGGTTATTAGTTGGTAAAAATAAAACGTTTTCTAATTCTTTGGTGTTTTGATAGAAATTTAAAATGTAAGAACAAAAAGGTGTACTTAATTAAACTTATAGATTATATTGGGAGAACGATGGAAGTGCAATAGTAATATATTTTAAAAGTACCTGCTGAACTTAATTTAGATAACCAACTTATAAGCAACAAGTTAACTTACGATTGAAGCGTTAATACACGAAAATAAATAATGTTGACCAACGAGTTAGAAATAATATACGTACGTAGTATCAAAAATAAGTGATTCGCGTTTTGTTACTTGAATCTCGATCAAGATTGATTATGAAAATATTTGTCTTAATTTTTATTTTAACTGAGCGCACTTAGCCCCGATCATAATACTATGACGGCGCTAACTGCAATTATCGAGTGTCAGCACATCAAACGTGTGTCAATGATACAAGTTCTTTGAAGTATTGCATAATATAAACAACGTTTTGAGAGATTTGCAGTGTAAATACGTACTACGCTACCTATCTACAATATGCGTATTACTCGAAAACATAAATAAAATAAAAGCCGTCAAAATTCTAATGAACGCTTTAAACGTTTTAATAGGTCTTATACGTTATGGTAAGACAAAATACATTTACCAAATGCCCGTGTCGTCCTGCTGCCGTTAAACAACGCATATGTTACACGTAAAATTAAGTAGATTTTAAATATAGAAAAGACATTTCGTTTATTGCTCTATGCACAATATTCTTATATACTGCACCATATATTTTAAGCAATTTACGTACTACAGAAATTGCAGTAACTACATTGAAACCAGAGCCTGGTATAGGCTAATCGTTAGGCCGGATATAATAAATATAAATACGATTCCTTGTGTGAGTTTGTTCTTTTGTTTTACAATACATTGATATCCTTAAGAGTAGGATCACTAATTAAGGGCAGGATATTTTTACAACCATAATACACTGACTGGTCTCGTATGGATACCTATATTGTTTTCTTCATCGAACACCGGTATTGGTATACCAATTACCAAGCGTAAGATTTAGTACATTGTTTGTACTATGTTATAAATCACCTACGGAGTAAAATTTAGGTCTACACAACACAAGTGGAGTATGGACTCAAAAATGATTGTTTTTGAATATTCCATAATGATCAAAAAAAAAGATCGAAATCTCATCTGGTCTAATACGTTTTTGATCGGAAATTAAAATATTGAAAATTAAAGTGTTCAAAATGTTATGTAATTGAAATATATTATAGTCGAAAAATATATATATTGAGAAAATTATTTCGAAAATCATACAAATAAAAAAATACTTAATTGGGTGAGAGGCAGAATTTAAAGTAAATTTTTACATTATTTTATAAATCGACATAATATCCATAGCTGTTCACTGGAAGTGGAAATAATTTTTTTAAATATTTTAAATTCTGAGCGGAGTGATGAATGTTTTGTTTTCGAAATGATGTGGTTTTTTTATTGGAGTGGGAAGGGTCTGTGTAAACGACAAGTTGTAGAAATAATGCTTTGATTTTCAACTACAGTAACTTTTCTTGTGCGAAAGTGAATCTAGTTGGTGCATTCGAGTGGTTTTTTTAAAAATTCCCTAAAGTCTTTAAAAGAAAAACAGGAATTTTTACGCAAAGCCAATTTTTGACAAAATCGATTTTGTTTTTTGTTGTAAATAATAACCATAGATACATGACATTTTCACAGAATGTATTAACGTTTTCTATACACCATAGAGCATCCAATATATTTTGACTCTTTTTGAACTATTTAAAAAATAAATAAGAAATGATTGGTTTTTTTTTTTTATTATTGTCGATAAAAAAAATTTGAATGGGTCAAAAAACTCTAAAATTAATAGCAAAGTTTCTAATAATTTAATGTTAGTGAATATTAAAAAAAAAATTAAAGAATAAGTGCACAATATTATTTTATAAGCAATTTAAGTTAAAATGTTAACAAAATATGTCAAAATTACGAACATTTGCAATTTTTTTTTATTTAGAAATGCATAAAAATGTTTATATCCAAACCCTAAGATTTGAAAATTTAACATAAGATATGGTTTTCTACCTTTCAAAAAAAAAAAAGTTTTCTGAAAAGTCAAACAAATTTTTTATGAGCGTTTGAAATTAGACATTATATTTGTATGTATTTAAATACAATTTAGAATATTTAACGAACTATAACCTATTATAGGTGTAGTTTAAAAACTCATATATTAAATAATGATAGAATAAAACGAATACGCGTCTAATATAGGTACCAACGATTTTTATAGGTTTGTTAAAAATGGTGTAGGTGGTATTTTTTTAGTGCTTTTTTACTTTATTTTAAGTGCTTTTTACATTGTTTTATATAGCTACCAAATTCGAACTCTAATTATAACATATACTGCTAGAATACACGTGTAGATTTGTTTATAAAATTAATTCAAAGTGGTGCGAACAATAATTTTCCAAACAATTGTCGAGGTCCAAAATATAGTGTTATACACGACCCAAGTAATATTCTAAGAACTTATAGTTTAAATCACTTCGGTTTCTGGTAGGTATACAATTATATATAGTCGCGTATAATACGTATTATACGATGCACGTAAATATTATGTTAGTATAAAACAGATAAAAATTATTGTTCAACGTTTTCAATTACGTTTCGTTATACCTTGATCAACTATCAACGACAAATAGAAAATAGACATGTTGATATGTATACAGTGAAATCTCTGTTTACGGATACCTCTTAATAGCGGGCTACCCTCACTAGCGAAAACTTCTAAAACTACCCTTTATGATTATTCGTGAGATAATACCCCTCCTAATAACGGAAACGTTTTAATTCCCCTATGGCTAGAGGTTTCACTGTATTATAAAGTTGAGCAGTAAATGCCATTCTCAAGAAAAAAAAATAAGGTGTAACAAATAAAAAGTAATTAGTAGGTTTATCATCAATGTAACAACAAATTAACAATAATTGAACAATTTAAGAATAAACTATAAAAGTGTAATAAAGTACTTGATAGATTGATATAGGTAGGTATCAATAAAATATGTAAAAAATTATAAACAAAACGAACAAAATGAACTAGCAAATAGGTAATTTTAAGTTTTAACAATATAATAATAATTAATAGATAAAATTATGTTAAAAAGTCGAATATCATATTATTTAATATGGTGTCGGTGTACAAAATGTATGTATGTATATTTATGACATTAAAGCGCCCGGTCCCAATGTTATTTTATCCTCAAAAATATACTTTATGGGAATAATGATCCTGTTCTGTAGAATCAACCAAATTAGATCACTTTTTTTTTACTTACAGATGTAAGTAAAAATATGTTATATTCTACAGGCTAAATTGGACTCCTTTTTTGAATATTTTAATCTCAAACTTTATTATATGTCCTTAGAAATAAGACGGTTTTAAAATTTTTTTTACAGATTATTTTATACCATTGTTTGAAATAAAATAAAATATCGGAGTTCCATGCGGTCTGTAGGAGGTCTTCGTCTTTCAGATAAAAAAAATAATTATTAAAATCCGACAATTTTACATGACATGCGAGTTTTTTATGTAAAGTAATTTTTATTGATGTAATACACAGTATCAACCCCTCTACTCCTAAATAGGTAGTAGATTAGTGCAGTGGTGCCCAAACTTTTACGACCACGTACCCTTAGGAAATAGCTGGTGTTTTGTGGAACCCCAATGTCTCTAACTCCAACTCAATCCCAATATGGGAAATATGGTGAACTTTTTTTTCCACGTTTAATATAAAATAATTTTCTCAATATTCACATACCTATCTAGCAGAACCCCTGAGATTATCACACGAAACCTTTAGGTTCCTCCAAAGACATTTTGAGAATCACTCGATTAGTGGAAAACTATTATAATTAAGATGGCAACTAAAAGATAAAATACAATTGGCAAATTTTATAGAATAGTGAAAATTTGAAAAATTGGCACTGGGCCTCTAAATACCTATAACCTATATCTACATATTAGTTATTACTACGTTTTAAAATGTACGTACACCATACTGCTATGACGTGTTTTGAACTAATCTATATATTATACTTCACAGTTCTGGTTCGAAGTGTTGTCTACTGAAACATCGTTTCAATACAATGGTTGTCGTTCATACTTATTTTGAACTGTTTTAACTCTATACGAAAATTATTATTGCTGGATAACGTGCAATTCTTGTCCTAGTCATATCGGTAATGGAATGTTTGTTCTCTAAATACATTCTTTAACAACCTCAAGGTCAGAATATTGAATAAATCATTAGGTGAAACGGATAAAAAACGGGTCAAAATTACGTCCTAACCGGTTTACCTATAGTCATCAATGAGTGTCGTTTATATTTCTTGAAAATTAGTCACATGATTTTTATTATGTCATTTTGTTAAATTTTTCTCAGAAAATTATTGCATAGTTATAAAATAAGAATGACAAAGAAAAATATAAGTATAGATACTAATAATATATGGGGAACAGAAAAAAAAGTCTCGAGGAAAAAGATACCGGAAAAAAAGTATCCAGAAATAAAATACCTACCTATCGGAGATCAAAAGTCCATAAAACATTTATTTAACGGCATAAACATTTTATAGACTATAAGTATAGGTACCTACATAGCTACATCCTATATTACAGGTACTTTTGCACATAAATTAATTCAGTTAATATAGGTATAGTTTGGACGGTAGATAAATCATAATAATATATTATTACTGGAGTAGGCACACTACTGCACTACACAATGCAAAAGTTTCGCTTATCTCAACAACAACTAATCGTACTTCACTACGTCAGCAATATATTATATTATTAAATATTGAATAACTTTATACTTGTAAGTGGTACATAGGTACCTAATAAATATTAAATAGGTGTAGTTATCGATTATGATATGCGAGTTTTAGGAGATTAAAAACTGCATTTTATAATTTATATCAATAATGATTATAAAAAGTGACATCAAAGAATTAAATCAAACTAAAGCGAGGGATTTTAGAAACTGGTTAGAAATAATAATAACAATCGGGTAATCGGATGGAATCAATATTATTAATTGAATGTTTACGATTTTAATAACAAAGTAACGCATAATTATTTTAATAACGGCAAGAGCAATAATTATATTATAATATATAATGATTTATAAGTTGTACAATTGTACCTATACCTGTGAATAAACGATAAATAATGCTCTCTGGACATTAGGATTCTTTGATGATATGATAAACTACAGCAATTAAATCATATCTCGCATGCATCGAATTCGGTCGTGAGAAGTGTACCTGGCTATTTTTATTCATATCAATATAATTCAACAACGATGATAAAGTAAATTGAAAATTATATAAATTAAAATTAAAAGAACTCGTATGCATACAATTTGTAGCGTAGTAATAATGAGAAAAAATAACCGGGCGGTAGCTGTTAAATAGGTTTTATTTTGACTTTCGAATGTACCTATCGTAATTTTATTGAGTAGGTCACTGGTATAATGATGTATTACATCTGAATTCAAGAAATCATTGTATTTAATACGATTTTTAATAATTATCCAATTACATCAACATTTTAATTCTAAACAATCATACAATTTGAATGTGGCTTTTTAAGCTATTTTTTTTTAAAAAATTCTTGTTAGAATATTTTATGACGAACCTTATTGTAAAATATCAGTCTTTAGTTATATAAATTAAAAATTTTATGAATTTTAAACTATCTACAAAATAATTTTCATTTTTTTGTTATTTTGACAATTTCATTAACATATTTGATTTGAAAACGCTTAAAAATAAATGTGTACGAAAATGATTTATTTTAACTGCTGCAATAATAATTTACAGTGTACCTTGTATTATATTGTCAAGCTTTTTGAACTATAAATAAAAATGTTATCGTTTATCGAAAAAAAAATCAAACATTTCAAATGTCTTTAAGTAAATTGCATAAGAAAATCCGAAATATTAAAACAATTTTAAGAAGTCTAGAAAATACTAAAATAAGTGTTTGGTGAAATAACAACAAAAAAACTAAATCGATTTTGTTGAAAACTGGTGAAAATTGGAGCTCTTTTTGGTATAATAAATCAAGTATTTTTAGGCACAAAAACCAATTTAAGTAATTCTTTTTAAAACACTCATCGTAATAAATTGTAAAACCAATATATTCATCACTCAGCTCAGATTCGTATAGGTACTTTATTTAGAGCTCATGAGTTTCAACATTAAAATTCGATCGCTTAAGATCTGGAGATGAAATTTGGCAAACATAACATCATACCTCTGACGCTATACAGTTTAATGCGTAACTGACAAAATTATATTATATTTTCCTATTGAAATAATAATTTAGGAATTTGTATTGATAAACGCTTCTTACGCAATCGCCACATGTGCGTAACAAATTCCAATCCCTAAACAAACATAAACTGACTCTGCTCTCTCTTGTATACGCATCGAATATTATTAACTACCAAACTATATAAAGGAATATATATTGGACTATAACTATATAGGAATATTCCTTTGCAGTCTTTGAAACGAGTGATCATCTGAGACTAAATTACGAAAAAACATTTTAAGGTGTTGGCGTGTTGCAAAACAATTCAAACAACACCAAAAATATTCAACTTTGTAAGTTCTACTTTGTATCTATTTTTAAAAATAATATTATAAACAATGAATGAATTGTTGAAATCGAAATCGAATTTTAATATGATGGTTAAATGGTTATCATCATAGTTAATGCAGCATGTAAACTATAACTATGGAATTGTTAAGTTAGTTTTAGCATTATTTTCATCGATATTTTGTTGAAATAATTTTTTTTTAAAAATGGTGACACCTTTACACACATTTTTTTATTAGATTATTGAGACAACTGAGGCAAACAATTAGCTTATAAAATACTCATTATACCTTACATGAAAAAGTGAGCAAGATCGAAAATATGAACAAAATAATTACGTAACTGTGACTAGATCTATTGTATACCCCTTGTATAGCGGCAAGCTCAAGTCCAACTCAAACGCCACGTCATAACTATCGCTGTAAGCACATGTTCACTGCTGCAGATAATTTCTACGTAAAAAATTATTAAAGGAAATGAAGTGTGGACATTGTGCCTAAAATTACAGAATGGGGAAAAATCACCAACTCCTGCAAGCTGCAATTATATACCTAGCCAATTGCTATATTCGATTATTTGAAGTCGAAATCGAAATATTATTTCGTTTACTTATAAACACACATTCGCCAAATTTTTTTTAACTGCCTACGGCATCTTTATTTAAACGACCAGAGGTCTTAATAAATACAATACATTGTGGATGAATACATGATAAATGACAGGAAAATAATCAGGCGATCACTTACCCGATGGAAATTAGAGAACTAGTTCAACAACACAATCTCCTACGACTGAAATGTTTCCTTAAGCAATGGAAAAAGGCACAAGTGGTCATGCTACTAAAATCAGGTGAGCCACCAGAACGAGCTATCTGATACAGACTATATATCACTACTCCCAAGCATGTCGAAGCTCTTTGAAAAGCTTTTTCTTAAACATTTTAAACCATTAATATAAGAAAGACACCTCATACCAGACCATCAGTTTGGATTTCAGAATAAATATTCTACCATTGAGCGCAAGTGCATCGTGTCAGTGTGTCACAAACGTAATAAGGAAGGCGTTGGAAGAAAAAAAGTATTGCTGTAGACTGTAGAGTATTTCTAGGCATAGCCTAAGCTTTTGATAAGGTTTGGCATAAAGGACTACTTATAAAACTTGTTTATATGTATACATGTATGTATATATGTTAAATATATGTTAAAGTAATTATTATTATTGTTATTATTATTCCCTTTTGATAAATTTTTTTCTGCCCTGTGTAACAGACTGTAAATATAAAAATTGAGGTAAAAAAAATAAAGGCATTTTAATTTTCCGAACCGAAATGTACACATGAGAAATATGTTACACTTCATCAGATAATCATCGTGGGAATAGCTATTACATCATCGTTAAAAATAATTAAAAAATACTTTAAATTACGAAATGAACTGCCTTTTTATATACGCACTCACAGTCTACGGAATACCAATTAATCGCGTTGATTAACCATGTCTTACATTATACTTTACTGTAGTTGCTCTATTTAGTTTTTTTGACCATCACACAATGTATATGAGTGCAGCAAAATGCTTAACAGTAACAAATTGTACATAAAAAAAACATCCCAATAAAATATAATTAAATAATTAAATAATTTATACGCAGAGATAGGGAAGTTAATGAAAACAATTGACATGAGTTAGTTAAGCTAATAGAATACATTAAGAACGTAAGATTATAAATTAATAGTTTACAAACAATATATTTAACTCTGAAAATTATACAAATATTAACTTAACGCTGTTAAAAAAGTTAAATATATTTTTAATTTTAACAGTGGTTAAACATATTTTAGTTATTGTGTGGCTTTCAAATTTTTTAAATTATAACTAAGCAATTGGTCAAAAGTGCATCCTATAGTCTATATAATATTCCTTTCACACTAGCTAGCCATAAAATGGTTTAGACAATTACACGTTTGTGTCAACTAAATTATTATATCAATTATCAAGGAATATACATTTTTATTTTTATTTAAAATCATTGAATACAGTGTAAAAAAAAGATTTTATAGGATAGCCTTAGGTAGGGACAGTTATCGATATCTACAAACTTAGAACATGATAATATACTTAATACATATTACTTTCCAAATTAACTGGAAAAATCTGACATGTTACAATAGATACTTTAGCTAAGTACCTAATTTAGTTATTAAATTAAAACCAAATTACCTAACCGAACTTTTTTACTAGTTAAAGCTCGTCTTTGAATATACTTATAAGTGAGTTAACTTCGGCGGTCGTGTTGTGACGACGTTTTGCCAAAATAAACTCCACGAACACTTATGAGTGTGGCATTATCTTAGCATAGACATTTTTCAACGACTGCAGCACATTTTAAATTTAGAAATTTGGAAATATCTTCTAGCCAACACATTTAGCTCATTCATGTGTTTACTATTTTGATCACCGGTGAATTTCACGATTAGACAACTCAAAATAACTTCGAATACGCGTGATCGTTCAACATTTTGGCAAAATCGAATCCCTAAAAAATAGTTTCGACCGCACTGTTGCACGCCCGTTTAAATTGTTCGTATGGACGTGTAATATTATATTACACCGCACATGGATACGATAATTATGAGCGTATAATAAAGCACCTCGGGGGCGAAATAATATTATATAATAATGGTCGGCTACGCCTACGGTTTTAACGATAAAGACCTAATGTTGGGTTGGCGTTGCCGGCGACCGGACCAAAACCGACACGCGAGGGAGGAACTGCATCGGTAGGTAAATTGTAATACCTATTGCATGATAAATAATTCATAATAATATTGTAATAAACGATAGAAGAATAAAAAAAACTATTAATTATAATAATCCGAGCTCAGTTACAAACTATACGAACATATTATAACAATTGATTAAATGAGGAAAATTGACAACGTAGTGAATTTGTGTAGATTGTTATTTTACACTAAATCAATAACCGCTAAATGTTAGGTTCAAAAATTATTCCATAGACATTATACAATATTATGTTTATTATTTACTTTTATTCTTATATTTTTATAATATATGTACGTTTACATTTCCGTTTTCGAGTGATTTCATTTTAAGCTAATATTGTATCATGAAAACAACTCGAACACAATTCAATATCCACCACTAGAAAATAGCTAGTCGGGAAAAGGCCTCGGGGTGGCTAAACTCACTCGCAAAAACTATCTCATCTCGTTTTCCAATTGACTATGTTATTATCATCATACCCACCTCTTTCCCCACCATTTCACGCACCCCAAGAAGTCATTGTTTGCGGATTACGTTAGCCTAGGGTGACCATATTAAAAAAAATAAAATATAGGACGAAATATTATATTTTAAATTAATAAGTATTTATTAGGTATATATTTTTTTTGTTATTGATTTTTAATCGTACGGTATACGTCGCCGGCAACAATGTGATGCAACAATAGGTAAAAACAAAAATCCAAAAATACAACTGAAAAATATAGATTTTTATATTATTATTCTATTCAATAATGTCGTACAAAAATATAGAAAAAAACCATTTTTTTAAAAAATAAATTTCAAAAATTATAAATTAACAGTAAATACGGTAAAAAACGGGTTAATATGGGACAGACTTGAAATTACGGGACAAAACGCGTCCTGAGAGAAGTTTGCCAGGACAACAGGACACAAAGCCGAAATAAAGGACAATCCTGTATAAAACAGAACGCATGGTCACCCTACGTTAGCCCACCGAAATAACCATGATGTTATAGGTGGACTCGATACTTGATTTTTGGAGGATGTGCTTTATAATCGCATACAATTTTTAACATTATATAATTGAAACCGAACCGAAAATTGAACCTTAAAAAATTGGAAACTATGGCCAAATGTCTATATTTTCAAATAGCCTAGAAAAACCATTAAAAAAAGGCAAAAGTGATTTCCTAGATGTCTAGAGGGGTCACTGTGATAGATGTGTTAAATTTTAATTCAATGATATAAATTCGTTGTAAACGAAAAACGATTCTGAGCGAAGACGGTCTGTCAGCCCAGTTGCTAATAATATTTTATGATATTATTGCAATAATTTATTTCCGAAAACATTGCATTTGAAAATGTCATAGTGACATACTGTGTATAATTTGTAATCATATACTTTAAAAGTTACAAGTACCCACGAATAATATTTTTAAATTACAAAGACATAACTATAACATCGTTATTGTGTGTGTGGGGGGGGGGCATTTATTATTCAACACCAGAAACTTACCGAAAGCTGATCGGGACGGCTAATTTGCATATTGCCGGTGGAAGCTTATACGGTGTCCCTTTGATGCACAAGTCTTCCTAAATTTTTTTATCTGAAGATCACAGTCAGGCGGCGTTTATACCTAATCGGTAACATGTACTTAAGCATTATAAAAGGATCGGGTCGATAAACATTTTTCGATGATACACTCCCTCGTCTCACACACAAGCACACGCACGCATACATTTATTTGATGGGTCCTTAGGGTTGGCCTTGGCATACGTCCCGGTTTGGTTGGGACTGTATACCATTTTCGAATATAGGGTCCTGAATCCTGATGTTCCGACAAAAGCGTTTCGACACAGCCATTATTGTCCCGGAGTTAAACTTCAATCATTTATGTTAACATTTTGTCTTTTACTAAAAATGTCTAGTAGAAAATATAAGTAGACAATAATGTTTTCAAACTCAACCATTTTTGTTATCACATATCGCTAATTGATAATGTTATTAAATACTCATTTGAGTCATTATAGATACTCATTACACGATTTGTAACATTGAATAAGCTTTTACCTCATAAACGCATGCCGTAGAATATCGTTGTGTGCGATATTGTAGTTGTGAAAAAATGGTATGTGAATACTGGTGGTTAACCGTGGAGGAGTGGTAAGATTTTTTCTAAAAAAATTGTACAAAAAAACGTTTGTCCAGATTTAAGTAAAATAAAAAATGGCAACCCTAATATAGGTACGTTTTTCTCGTGTGTGGGGGCCGGGGTGTATATACCGTGGCTAGCCCACATTAAAATTCCCAACGAGTACCCTAATAATTCACTTCTTCCGAAAGAACCCCCCGTTCTGTCTCTCACAAACACACACGCACACACGCACGCGCACACACACACATACGAACGAACCTCCGTCGTTTTGTAATCGGACGAAATAAAAAAAAAAGTAGTCATTTTTCGTTATTTATACCATCGTACCATAACCACTCCTAAACACAAATGCACAATAAACCCACCCATCGTATACATTATGATGATAGTTCGCTACTGTAGTATTATAGTGCTGAGATTGTGCCACGGCTAATTACGAATACCGGTCGAAGAACAATAGAACAGAGAGCCCTCTGCCTGGGCATATTAATAAGAGTGTTTTACGTCGATTGTTCCGATTTATTTTAAACTGTACAGATGAGTATTATAAACATCTTTGTTGTGTACTTGTTACAAATAAAGTTGGGAACCTACATCCAATAATTGAAATATGAAAAGTAATAAATTAAACAAAATTAATTAATTAATAACTTTTATCTTAAGTTATATGAAAAAGCCAAGTCAATACAATAATGAATACTATAGTTAAGTTATTAAGTTGATCGGAAGTTAACTAACTACCTAGTTAAGTCTATAGGTTTTTAATAAAATTTAATTTTTAATTAGGTATTGTCTTTTGATATTATATTTATAAGTTTCTTCGGTTTATTTTGTGAGTTGTTTCATAGAAATATATATTTTTTTTTCTTAAAGTATCGATTAAAGTAGTACAGCGTGGGGTTAATCTATTTAATATTGTGTTATGTCTGCAAGAGGACAATATTATTAAGTCGTTCGTAATAGGTTCTAAAATAAAAAAATACTTGGGCCCTTTTGGTGGAATATAATTTAAATAATTTGGTCGTCTAATAACAATATCGTGGTAATTATAATAATATTATATTTTGATTTATGGTTTGTCTTTACGAGGTCTGTTTACGCACGTCGGTCTCTATAAATTCACCACAAACGAGTAAACGACTCGAGTTTTCACCAGATTTATTAATATGATGATGATTACGACGATGATAATAATATAATAATGAAAATAATAATATACGCGTCTGCCCGATCGCGCCCGACGCGACGTACGGTAGTTGAATAACAAACGTTCACACGACCGTACACACGAGCACACGTGTATTATAATACTGTACACAATATTATTATATTATGCGTTGAGATACAGTGAAGAACGACTTCCGGCTAGTGTTTTTTTTTTTATTTTTTTTTTTGTTCTTTAGTTTTTCGTACATTGTATTTACATGCTGTACATATATATATATATATATATATATATTATATTATGCCACGGACAGACGAGTAAAGGAAACGAAGCTACACCTTACCCTCTCCCCACCATCCCTTTACCGAGCAGCCACCATCACGTCACTAGGGGAAGGTGAGGTGGGAGAGGGCGGGCACTTCTCTCGTTTTCACGTTAAAAAAACAACAATACAATGCCTGCGCAGTGCGCTCCTTTACGTGCGCTAACTATAGTTATATAATATTATATATATATATATAACTAGGTATATAAGTATATATAACAACCAACAACGAATACAATGTATTTTGGTAAAGGATTTTCGTTTCTTTTATAAACCACAGGGCGATTATTCACCGACAGTGTATTTATATGTTCACCTCATTTGTATTCTCTATTCAAATTCTGTTTTTTTAATTGTACGATATTCTTGAAGACCGCAATTAATATGATCGGGAATTGTATTTTAAAAACATTGAAGTTTTATGATTCGCAATAAATGTATAGGTAGGTATTGGGAGCAATAGTCATCCGTTTCACACTAATGCCACTGGATACTCCTTAAATGCCAAACGCACTTTTCCCATAATAAAATATAGGAGAGTACAATTAAAAATTTCAAAAAGTAGAATTCGAAAAAAATGCGCAATTAAATTATATAGCATAAGCATGAATGTTCGCAAGTGAATCGTCTTGTACATACAGCGTACATTCATGACGCACCGTTGAATGACTGTTATTATTATTATTTTGTACACAATGTATACTGTATGCATGCAGATTCACCAATCATGCTGACCCAAATTTTTATCTTTAATAATATGTGTATTCAAATTCTAATTTTTGGAAATTTAAATTATTTTTAAGGACAATATTTTCAAGTATTTAGAGTTCTTATATCATTTGGGAGTTTATTTTGTGACGTTAAAACTTTTTTTTAACAAGAACCAACTTTTTTTTCTGTACATTGTTAAGCAGATGACTTCTTTTATGTACCTACCTATCTAATTAAAAATTTAAACGAGCTATTTAATAAAATATACATACAAGGTACTAAGTTAATTATGAATGGTTTTGAATCTATAAATATTTGAAAATATGACCTACACAGGTATACAATTAAAAATTCCAAAAATCAGAATTTGATTAAATTTGTTATTTAAGTAAAACTTGGTGTGACGCGTGAGCATACTTAGTGAATCACCTTGTATACACAAAATAATAATAATATCATGTATTGTAATCTACTAATTTTCTGTCGAACATAGGTACCTGCAAGTGATACGTCTGCACTTGGCGCTTATTTCAACCAAATATTATTATATGCATTACACATGGGACAAAAAATATTATAGGTACGTATATAGAAATAATATTATGATATATATAATAACATTTAAGTGCTCACTTCACGGAGAGAAACACGCCGAGCGTGAAATATGACGGCGAGACGAGCGGAACGGAATGGAATAAAAACATATTACAGTGATTGGGGGACGAGAAATGTTTGTCTTGTTGAGACTGACTTGAGAATCGCTGGGAAAACCTAACGATTTACATACCGGATATTACTAATGCGCGTATTAATTATGAAAAAAAATAAGTAAATAAAAGTTGAGTAAGCAACTTTAAATGTTCCACTTTGCACATTAAATGGTTTTGACGTATAGCTTTGATATTATTTTCGGTCATTTGCCAAAAATTTAGCATAATTGCATATTAAAATTATATAGTATAGGTATTTAAATGGACTGCGGTGAATTTAAGGGTAGACCTCGTTTGTGTATACTGTATATTTAAATATTTTGTCGGGACACAAAGGAAATACCTATCCCTTAATACAATAATGTGTGTTAAATAGGCTCCGCATCGTTGTCAAATGTATAATTTTATACAATTATCAAAATAACGCTATCAAATAAAATGGTTTTTTTAACAGTCCAAAAAACTCCATCAATGTTCTAAAAGAAAAAAAAAATTAATTAATTTTTTCAGTTTTCGGAAAGACATTTCTGTTGGAGTGTATAAATTATAGTCAATTTAAGATAAATACCTACCTATGTATAAAAATATTTATTTGAATGGATTTTAAATTTATTAGGTTTATATTATAATTGTTAAATGTTATTTTAAATGTAATAGTAACTTTTGTATGAGTACCTCTTGAGATTAAACGTCGAACACATTTTTGTCATTTTAATATTTTTATTTTTGTCATTAATATTGATATTACCTATAGTACCTACGATACATGTGCGTAAGAACTAGGCATGGCATTTGGGTGTTGCGCACATTTTATGGAAGCCATTTAGACCGTTTATTTTTTTATACATTAATTTTATTTAGTAAATTATAATACATAATATTATGAAAATTTAGCAACATCACACAAAATTAAAAATAATTTTTTGATAATTTTTTTAATGTTATGAGATAGGTACCGAACACCGTTTTTATCCAAATTTAACGCGATTTATTTGTTACTAGGTATTTGTAAAAACAATTAAGTTCGATCAAGATTAATGTCAAGTCGATAAAATGGTAACGAATATGTGAACATTTTTTTTTCATGTATAATTTATAATATTTTCAGTCTTTTATAAACCTAAGTATATAATTGGACATTTATAAAAATAAAAAAAAACACGAAATAACTACCATAGTATTAATACATTTGTAAAAATAGTGAATTAAATAAAGCCAAGAGAATTTAATAGAGTAAAGCATAGTAAGCATAACCGTAGATGGGATTTTATTTCAAGATGGGGTTGGGGTAGGGAAGTTTCCCTCTGCTGTACATCGCATATATTATGTGCCCTGTGTACATTTACTATTTATACAGTTTGCATGATAATTAAACCGAAATGTTTAGGAAAATACGTGCCTCATTGTTCAGACAACAGTGACTGTGAGCTAGAAGATCGCAATAACTTTATTTTATAAAGATTAATTTGAAGTATTTCCGTGTGATGGTGAAAATTGTTTTACGCGTGAAAATAAAATGTTAAGAAAAAACTAAGTACTATAAACCATTCTATAGTTAATTACAAAAACTAATTATAAATGTAATTAAACGTTATTCAGTTATTGTACATTTGTACACATCTACTTTATTATGCAAAGATGTCCATGTAGGTAGGTACCTAAACAATAAAATTACATAAAGGCAAACATCATTACGTTCATACAAATTCAAAACTTACTTCTAAACAGGTAGGAATAATGAATTATTTTTATTTATCAACATACATTTAATTTAACTTCGAAACGCCGAAAACTTTGATATCTTAGGCATGTTATTATAAATTTACAACTTACAAGTAAAATAATAAAACCACAAAATAATTGATTCGAAAGTCATTATGAGTGTGTGACATGTGTAATGCAATTGATAAAACAGCAATAAAAAAGTCACAGCATCGCATGCAATCTATGCAATGATAAATATTATATGATTTACTGACTATACATAATAAAAAACAAAATAAAACGTTGGAAGCTTATAAAAATGTACACGAAAAATAATTGATAAACACCGAATAATGTACCAAAAGTATTGACTATAAAAATGTATTTAAATACTTATTATGTGCCAATCACTAGAATAAAAAGAATAATAATAAAATATAATGGAACTCTAGTATCGTAACTCCCGACCAGCCGAATCAATTTACATGGAACCAGATTTGGTCACCGTGTTCTTAAAATTGTCTTAATTATTTTGGACGTAAATTGTATACATTGATGTAGGTATTTTTATTTTATATTTAATACATTAACGACACATCAGCTTAGAAGTATAACAATCCAAATCAAAGTATGTTTTTATATTTTTGTTATTAAAAAGAAGTTGAATGAATTGCAAAACTGAGTCATACATATGACATAGATTAAATTTAAAATGTTTAATCATAAAAATGTTTTCAAACCTAAAACTATTTAGAACTATGTGTATGATACATATTATACAGAAAATAATAATAAAGATTGTATTAAATTGTCAGATTTTTATATTAACAATAATTATCAACTTTATTAGGTATAGCTTAAAACCTCCAAGAGTTAACAAATTTTGAAAATTGCATACAATTACAAACAATTTTTACGATATATTACTGTTTATATAAGGAATTGTTTAATTTATTAGATAGGTACTTTTTAATATTAAATCAAGGCTTTGTTTTAACTTTTTTCTCGTGCATGTCCAATTATTTTAATATTAGTTAACAGAAATTCTTGTAATGATTATCAACTATAATTGTAGATCAACAGTTATTTATAAATATTAACCGCTGAAAATTACAAAAATTACCTAATGAATATTTGTGTGAGTGTGATAATATGGTTTGGTGGATTTATTTTCTGTATAAGTAAGTAGGTATTAAATAGGCATAACAATTTGAAATATAACCACGAGCGAAGTAATCTCCTTTTTTTAAGGCTATTATTAAGGAAAATATTTAGTTATTTTAACGAAAATATGTGTATTATTTTATTATTATCCCCTGGTGTTAAAATTCTTAGATGCAGCCCTGAATTTATACCTATATATTGAAGCCTACAGGTGCATGAAATAATTCAATACATAATACCGTATAATAATAATACTCTGCTTAGTTCTTATATTCGTAAATTTATTAAAAATGTTTAAAACAATTAATGGATTTTTTTATAATTATGAGTAAACCTATTAAATATGCTAAGTTCTTTAAATAATACCTTCATACATTACTTAGTGATAATTGTTTAGTCTTAATACACCTTGTTACTTAATTTTAATTTTAATACTGTTATTATCATTGTAAATTTTATGTTTACCTACAAAAATGCCGATTGGCGTCAATACATTAAATAAATAAATATAGTGCCTTATGGTTAATTCTGGCATGTAGCAGTATTATACTCATATAATTTATAAAAATATTTAACCCAATACACAACTATTAGCCAATTTGGTTTTCGATTTTATGAAAAATAAAAACATTCATGCTAATAGTGAGTATAAGCCAATCGGCGGAATATTTAAGTAGGGAATATTAAAATATAGCCAATCAAATAAATCACCCCATCGTAGTACAATGCATAGGCGTAGGTACACAGACCTAATTTTCATGGTGTTAGTACAAAGCTGCTTTCTGAACGTTATTTTAAGTATTTAAAATTCTAGTAGAAAAATATATTTGTATAAATGTATTTCAAAATGTTTAATTCAAACGACACTCTCAGAGTTTCTGAAAACATTGACTCATTTTTCGGACCAAATCATTAAGTTTTAAAATCAAATGATTTATATAACAGAATTAAATAATACAATTATTATTTAAATTAAATGAAAATCTTTCCACTGTTACAATTGTACTACTACACATAATATGTGTATATGTAGTACAATTGTAAGTATATTATATACTTACAATATATTTAATAACCTTTGCCGCTAAAGTTGGAAAAAAAACAAATCATGGGCATTTAACACCTGATGATGATGGGTGTATAAAAACCCTAGACCTTATATACTTGTACTTTGCTATTTCCGGAAAGGAGGCTTAGCAGCTGCATAGGCACACTGCAGCCTGCATACCCGCTGCAAACGCCTATCGCCTATGATACATTTACAGAGTATTTGTAGTCAGGTGATGCACGCGAAAACACGAGTACAAGCAGACAAAATATTGGTACCTACATGATATTAGCAACAAATCGATATAGCTCGAGATGAGCAATGTAGGAGGTCTAGGGAGAGACTAACGCGCGAGTCAATTTTCAATAAACTAACACGTTTTTTATATTATAAGCTTATCTCTGACTTTGTATATCATCTCAAAACCGTTGTGAAAAAAAGTCATCGCATTAACGTGTTGCAATATGGTCAGCAAGTTTAGGTGTTAAAAGAGGTATCGTGTCATGGTCTACACATAGGTAAATCACGTATTCACGTCAAATAAAATATGGAAAAATACACAATTTATTACGTTACTTTTTTCATAGTACCTATTGATGTTCATCATATATATATATATATATATATATGTTATTACATATTATTAAATTTGTATAAGCGTATAAAGCATATATGCAGCTTGACGGAGGAGTATTTATTTTGCGTCTAAATAGGTATATTTTAGGCTATCATGAGTAAATCCAAAATAATATGTTAAGTATTTGTTGTACTTAAATGGAAAAATTTTAAAATCATTTTTATAAAATAATCGTATTGATCGTTTAATAAGATAATTGCATGTACGTAAATTTAACTTTATTTTATAAAACTATGCAAGACTCCTATAATAAAGTAGGTGCAATACATGTGAATAGAACATAATTCAATGCCTATAGTTAGGTACTACTTAGTACCAATATCAAATTATATAAAAATGATTCATTGTCTTCTGATGCAGTTATCATATTTTAATAATTGTACTCTCACTCTATTATTATAGTTACTTTATTTACTTTTAATTTTATTTAGGTTAGTTTAATAGGTTAGGGTTTAGGTTTAATTGTTATCAATAGCATTATAATATACTGCACACAATACAATTTTAAAATGTCTGAATTACTGTTAATTTTAATTCAATACATATGAAGTATTGACGTGGTTATAATATTTTTAAATATTAATGGTATCAAAGTTATAAACGACATAATAACAGTGTCCAAATAAATTTTTTTTGTTTAGAAATTTGTTGAGAATAGATGAGATTAGAGACGCTGAGAACATATAGCGTACCTTGTGTAGTATATGTTGACACTGTGTATTGAGATGAATAATACAAGAGTGTAAGGGTGGTTCGTATGAAAAAAGGTGTATATTAAACTGTAACTAGTTTTTAAAAAGTTGTTGATTATTACTACACTTAACAATTTATGAGACATGGATAGATACTGTCAGGTAAGTACTTAGGCCAAGTAATAAGCCAAGTGAATTTCAAATTATTTTTGTTGTTTTTTATTAATTTATTAATATAAATAAACAATACACATTAATACATTAATCTAAAAAAATCTTAACTTTTAAAAAATATGTAGGTACCAATAATTACATAATTTACATTATTATATATATAAATATCAAGGCTTGCAAATAACGTTATATATAACAAAAAACGATTGAAATTTGTAAACGTAATTGAAACGGAAAACGGTAAATAAAAATAATTAAATAGGTACTACACAATAAAACATAACGATTAACAAAATTAATAATATATCATTAAACAAAACATAACACAAAACGTAATTTATAGAATATCATTAAACAACAAATAACGCAAAATGAAATAATATTTTAAAATCCATTTATTATTATATTATAATATCGGTTTCGTAGAAAAATTTATTCCACGTGATTTAGCAATCAATCTTAGCGATCAATCCAATAACTTATTATATTCCGTTTCCGCCATTCCTAGCATTAGATATTATTTTTAACGATAAACAATAAACGCAAAAATTGTACAACGTTTAGATTTTAAAAAACTTAAAACGAAATTTTGATTTAAAATGCAAGCCCTGGTATATATATATTACCTATAATGAAAAATAGTCTGCCCTTCCTCTTAAAAATTCCTGTGGACGCCCTTGAGAACATCACAAGTGTTATTTCAAGTGCTTATATATTTGTTCGATGGAATCTCTTAAACGAAGCGAATCTTAAACCAACCTAACCTAACCTATTCCAACCTAACATAACCTGCAGACGCACAATAATTGAAATAATAAATGTTATTTTAATTGTGCGTTTACGCCGCATTCGCGAACGTAAACATTATAATTATAATTAATATAATAGTGTTTTTCCACTGTTTCGGTATTTGCATTTATTTTTTATCGATACCGCGTGAGGCGAATGAATAATGAGACACAAACGAAACGAGATAAAGAAATTCTCGAAGTAATGAAGCTGTTTGACAACATTTGCTCACTACGGTTTCTGTATACATATTATATACGCTACGATCTTTTTTTTTTTAATTTACTCATATAATAATGCCGACGTAATTTCTATGATTGGTTTCGTAAAACTGTTTTATAGAAAGAAATTTGAATTGTTTATTCTAATTTTAGTCACACTTGGATAATTTTTGGTTGTGATTAGACCCGAGTGAATATAAGTTAGGTATAGAAAAATCGAAACAATTTAAATTTTTACTTTACCGATATGGCAATGACCAACACCAATAAATAAATTCAAGTTGTATTTAAAAATATATGTATATTATATATATAACTGTAAATTTAAAAGTTAGATAAACAGAATCATATTTGTATTAAATATTTAAAATTAACTAATTATTTTCAATAAAAATCATGCAAAACCAAGAATACAAAAAAGTGCATATTTGTTGTGCTTTTTAAGTGCATACAAATGCATACAAATGCACACAAATGCATGAGTATTTAGTACATATTTGGATTATTAAAGTTCGATCCTAATCAGTATCCTTACTATCCTTACTGTTCTCCTTAACTGCTGTTAATAAATTTATAAAATCATTAAATAATCATACATTAAAGACTGAGCACTAAAACAAGTTGAAGTTTTAAGTATTCATACGCAGACCGCATAGTATATACTGCAACAGTATTTCCCATTGACCCCATCACCTTAGCAAAGTGATGCAGACAACCACTATACATGTGTATTATGTATATTATAAATTATAATATTGCTACCTATATTGTAACCCGCTAAAATCTTCACACGGAACTACGCTGCGACTGAACCATAATTAATGTTTCGACAACTTCGTTAATTTAGTCATATAGATATAATAATTATTAATTAATATTAATACTATTATTATAAGTAGGTAATAGCTAGTACGCGGTAATACCTGATGTAATAATAATAATAATAGTATTAATGATATGTAGACGGCCGTTATATAGATCGCTCGTTATAATATACCGGAGACAGAATGAACGTCACGACGACGGAGCTGCAGCGGCGGTGACGTACTCGTACGCCGCCGCCAGCGCGTTAACGTCATAGGAATGCGTTTACACACGCGCGTGCTCGCTCGGGCGCTCGTGTAGATACGGAAAATATTTCTGCTCATCGCACACCCTCTTCTCATCGCGTGAGTACAATATGTACATAATATATTCTACAGACCATCATCAGTTATGTCTTAAATTCCGAACAATAGGTATAACGCGTTTAGGCCCCGTAACGATAATATTTCCACTCTCATTCTCGTCGCCCTAAAAAAGTATTACATATAAGTCGAAATTCGAACGAGTGATTTCTGAGTTATTAAACTAAAATATTATGTACCAAAGATTATGGTTCACGATAAAAAAATCTTAGAAAATATGGAGTTTAAAAAAAATTGTAAAAGTAATATGTAAGTTACTCGAATATGGAGCTAACTACTAAACTAAATACTACATTGGTATATTTTATGTTACATGTACAATGTACCTATTTGCATAATAAACCTCTAATTATTTAGGTACATAGACATTTTCCAAAAAAAAATCATCCGCTTAACATTTTACAGTAAATAAAGAATGTACCTATTGGTTTGAAAAAGAAGTTTGCATCTTTACAAGACTTTTTAAATGTCATAAAAAAATTTAAATATTTGAAAATATGATGTTTGGGTAATGTAGTCTAAGATTCCAAAAATTAGAATACAAATAAATGAATAATTAAAGGATATTTGGTGACTCACCCTATGTGGAGTAATATACCATACCTACTTATATACTTTTGGTATATTAATTTAACGAGTTAAAAAGGGGACCACGGTGGCGGCGGTGGACACGACGAAACCAAAATAAACGCGTAATAGGTGTACATATTTATTGAGTCAATCTGAGATAACTTCAGTAATGGGGTTTTAAAAAAAGAAATTACTTAACTTCGTCCTTTTATTACGAACAAGCGTTTATATTTTGCCGCCTGTCTGCGTGTATACGAAAGGGAGTATATAATAAAATATATTATAATATACGTAGTGCAGTCGGCTTGAACGACTTGTGGTTTAATTTTAGACAACGAAAAATGTGGTGTATATTAATCTCTTATAAGATATATTAATTAGAGAGAGAAAGAGACTTACCCTTTTCGCGGCCCTAACGATCTTCTCGTATACTATTTTAAAATATTTCATATACTATCGAACCCGTGAAGTGTAATATATGATTATGACCACCATGGCCCATGTGTACAATGACTGCATGTGGATAGATATTCAATCAAGTCATAGGTACCTACTCAAAATAATTCACTAGAAAACGACTGTAAATCCTAAATTGTATAATCAACAGACGGAACTTATACACGACAATGAATATTCGGATTATTATTTCAATATAATAATATTGTACTATTGTACCATATATTAAATATATTTGGTAGTCTTTTCCAAATAATTGATTTTAAAAATATTAAACAAAGAAGGATCTTATCTGGATATTTACAATTTGTTGAATCAAATAATAATACACACGACTTAAAATGTTTAATTTTGTAAATTTTGTCAGTCTATACACGGACAATTTACGCAATATTATGTATAGATAATATATTTGTGAAGTTAAGATTATTTTTACAAATCGTGATTTAATACAATTTATTATTAGGTAAATATTAGGTAGGGTACTTAAATAAGTTGAATTGTAAATTTGTAAACGTGTACGTATATTTATTTACTTTGTTAACAAGATTGCCACTTAATCGTAAATTAATAAATACCTATTATAGTATTACACTATTACATAACAGCTAAGGAAAATGTCTTGTGTTCAGAACATTTCCGAAACAAAACAATTGAATAAGTATACCTATATGGCATTATAATTGTTTATTTTACCTCTTAACAAGGAAGAATACACGCAGCCACGCTAAAAGAACTCGTGTTGGAGTTGAATATTATCATAATTATAATAAGCGATATGCTATGTGGCACTATGACTTTTTATTTCTGGTTTTTTTTTATCCACATTTTCGAAACAAAATTACTTTTCGTGTCAAACATCTATTACAAACGTATGTAGTATCAATGCCATTGTTAACAAAATTTACGCCCAGGGGCAAATTGTATGGTACCACCCATTATTACTAACTCTTACACATCGCAAAATATTTTATAGTAAATATAATGAAATGACAAATACTTATAAACATTCAAATACAAACATAATTGTGCATTATGGTTGAAAACTGAAACTATTCATATTTATAAAATATTCAGGTATATTCTAGTATTGTACATCCATACAATATAGAAAATCTCTACTACGAAACACACTTTAAAAGTCTGTCACCCGGGGTAACTACCCCCGGTAATGGAGGTACGCTCTCACAGTCACACCCCATCTAAACATGGCACTGTATATAATATAATTTTTGTGTTAGGTTTAATAATCACAACTGAGCTCACGACCTTCGTATAATATTATCAAATACTGCAATTAATTAAATGATGATAAAATAGTATGTTTAGAGGTACCTATACATATGCATTACAGTTGTTATAAAAAAAACCGAGATACTAGAGAATTTAATAATTAGCGTCGTGATACGTGGCGTGTACGTGATGAACTCATATATTTTTTATACGTCAAAGTGTAAATTTGTGACACTATTTTATACAACGGGCTTACTTCAAATGAAAACAGTACTCGAAAATCGTATATAGTGGAAGTTGTATGTATTGGTATAGAGTGCGAAAGAACGTGTAATAATAATAATAATAATAAGTCGACAGTCCTGCAGGTGACATCGTCGAGAAAGACTGTTTTTGCGAAGGTGACACTCGTTTTATTAATAATATACATATATACGGTTTCTGCGTCGAGTCCAGTGACGTATTTTTAAGGGAAGGTGGATGGTTCGCCTTCCCCTCGGTAGTAGGGCCTTTGTTTTTATATATTATGTGTATATAAAATTATTTCTATAGTAATTTAATTGTTAATTGTTACCCAATTAAAACATAAAATAAAAAAATACTGTTAAAAAAATTCAAGAAGTTGATAAATGTAGGGCGTGGAGGGTTCAAGAGTTGTATTAAACAGTTTTAATCACCCCCCTCGAGGCACCTTGGATGAGCTTTAGAAATACGGCGCTGGTTGAGTGACTTATATATAGCCAATAAATATTATTGAAAAAGTAACGATGTTATGGGATATAATAAAGGTACCCCAGATACACAATTAGTCGAAATTCTGGTGGGGAGTACATATATAATAAAATAATAAAAACAAATTATACTTAAATGACTACCTATATAATATTCTAAATACGCACAATATTCGATTAAGAGCAGCGTAGACTACAAAGTTAACCTGCGTTGTAAAAGACCAGAAGACGTTATCGAGTTAATAATAAATTATACTAACTCATATAGTATAAGTAATAGTAAGTCGTTCCCCTGGGAACCATCGAGCAGCACAACCACCGTGTTACGAAGATGAAGATTTTGTGTTTATAAAACTTGACTTGGATTAGTAATCATATTTTTTTTTAATGTATATTTAGATACAGTAACTGCTGGAGAGCAGTTTTTAGAGGTTAACCTTCTCTATTTCACTTCTCTAGTTCCTGAGAAAGATATAAATTCACTCGATGTATGCAACATTTTAAGTTGTCAGCAAATAAACTATCACTAAACCAAAATAAATCACTGTGAAATCGCTAAAATATATTATCGTGAGTATAATTATATGATTTTTTCGAAAAAAGTATTAAATACAACGAGTAGTAATACAATATATTATACTTCACATAATTGATAATAGCGATTCGAGTAGCAATTAATTATATTTTTACTATATTATTCGACATACGTAATAATTTTTCCAAAAACTATTTTTGATTATATCCGCCTAAATCTTTAAAAGTTATAATAAAATGTACCTATAGAAATTTAAAAATTATCATATTTCAATTTTTTGAGAAAAAATCAAAAGTTTGGAAAAGTTGATTTCAAGTAGACTAAACCAAAAATTCCTAAAATGTATTTTCAAAATTAAATCCAGATGACGCAGTTTCAATCGAAAAAAATATTAGGATTATAGCTGAACCTAATTTAAGACCAAACTTAAAATACATTCAGTCCAATTTTAGATGTTTACCCGCAGTCAACATAACTATAAATTAGAATCATTAGGACTGACTTTGTTTAAATCAATTAAAGTTGTCAACAATAGTAGAGAAACCCTCAAAATGGCTAATGGAAAAGTAGGAAAAGAAATTTACAACAAATTTTAGAACGTAATTAAAAAAATAATGAATTTAAAACTTTGGTACGTAATTTGAAAAAATAATCCAATGAAGTTAATACTATGGAAGGAATAGAAGGAAATTTTAAGGTTGAGGATCTTGCATTCTTCAAATATGCCCCAATAACATCAGAAGATGTAGAACAAAGTTTTTCAAGCTATAACAATTTACTTAGAGATAACAGACACAGTTACAAGTTTGATCAAATTAAATAAACCTAGTATCGCAGTGTAACACTAATAATGTTATAATGTAATAAAAGCGCTATGTAAATAAAAAAAATTTACCTTTAATTGTATTAAAAAAAAATAATAAATAAAAATAACTACTAGGTAGGTAATACAAATAAAATATTAATATTTTATAAATAAATTATAATAATTTTTTTTGTGCAAATGTTGGTGTTTTTATTGGCTAAAAAAACATATTTTATAATTTTTAGTGCATATTTTGATTGCATATTACAGTAGTTTTAAGTGCATAAACATCTGAGCCCAGCACATAATACTTATTTATATATAAGATTTAATATTAATGTTGTTTATCAAAAATTAAGTTTAATAAAGCTTTAAAAATATATATTAATATTACTGAATTTATATTGTTATTGATCATTCTTTTAAATTTATTGAATCATGTCATAGAAGCTATATCACATTAGTACATTACCTATAAACCATATTAATATTGTAATAGTTTGACTCAAATTGTCGTGTTTAATCACTAATAAGTAATAACATTTATTGATATTAACCATTAATAACATAAATTGGCGATTTTAGTTCATTTTTTATGATACTCTGAATTAATTAAAATAAAGGTATATGTCAAGCCTATATGATATCGAAAAAAACCATAGTAGTACTATTTATATTATAGAAATACTATTTGTTTCAAATTCTAAATAACAATATGCATAGTTATATTGTTAGTGTGAAATCTACATAACTCAAAGTTGTTTATCCGAGTAAAATCGGTTTATAAAAAAAATGTGGATACATTTTATACAGGTTTTGTACTGAGATTAAATTCAAGTATTTGCTATTTATTTTTATACTTTTAATATTAGTTATTACAGTACAAATGCCATAGTATCATCACAAGAATAAATGTGTTATCAATTTGATTTGAATAGATGTATTAATTACCTGCTTAATCTTATAAACATTCGGCTAAATAGTTATTTTTTCCAGATTAGTTGGTCCATAACAATCAAAGTATAAACCAAAAAACTGAAATTGTATACATTCATTTTCTAAACATGATTTATACCATATAGGTGTTTTATTACGAGAGCATTTTTAAAAAAATTAATATACATATTACATAAAGTACCAGCTGTAGCAAAATGATTTATACTAACATAAAAATGGCAAATTTTCAAGAATTTCATATTAAAATGAATCAATAAATATTAATGAATATGCAACTAAATAGTTGTTTTGATTTGTAAATATAAATACTATACGATATTTGTTATTCCTCAATTTATTTCCTCTTGATAAACATCCAAAGACACCATTATATAAATTAAAATTATTTATTTTTCAGTTTAACGTAAACTAAGAACATAGTACACGCTCACGCCAATATCGTAGGTAACTACTTTTATTTAAACTTTACTTTGCGACTAATATACTTATATGCAGTTATATAATTAATGAATACACTTACACGAGTATGACGAGTGGAGAGAAACACTACCTTTTAATCAAATACTCAAACCAATTATTTGTACTTGTTCGACGATGAATGAAAATTGTAATTTTGCAACAACAAAAAAAACGTACATATACTTTGTATCTAAATAATATATTATACACAAATGTACGACATATCGACATACGCGAAGTGAAACTACACATATAATAATAAAATATTAAATAAGTGTATTTCAATAGGACATAAACAATAACGAACTATTTGTTTGAAATATCCGTGACGAGAGAGGATTTCACGTTTCGTCAAAAGTCAGATAATGGTATTACATTTTAGATGGGATAAAAAAAAGTTAAAAAGGTCCTTCAGGTAGGAGAGGATATTCAGATTTTTTAGCAGCGCCACAGCTCACAGCCCACAGGACGCAAGGTTATTATAAAACATTTCTGATTCCCGACCTAAGATAATAAAGTTGTACAACTGAATCAATAAGATGTGTATTTATAAATTCATAACTAGACCTAAAACTTTGAAAGGTACATTTTAAAATAACAAGACATATCGTATATTTTGTAGAATGGATCAATTAGCAGTATAATGTACCAAAAGTGTAGTCCACTAGACAAAAACGGGTAGTTGGGATAAAATGATGTTCTTATAAATGTTTTATTCATTTCAAATGTAAAATATATTAGAAATAAAAATTTAACTACCTACTTAAATTTATAATCATATTTTATATGCCCATTACAATAATAAACACCTTTTTTATTTTATGCAAATAAAAAAAATGAGAATTTGTAATTATGATTTTTGTAACAAATATTATAAAATACCAAAACAACGAATATTTTAAGTAATAACTGTTATTCTTGAAAAAATACCTCTTCTATTTCGCTGCCAAATCAGAGAGTCAGATATCAACGCCCTGTGCTTGAAATAAAATAAAAAATTACTTAGATCTTAGAATATGGTCTAATAAAAGTACCTAGTATGAAATGCCCATGCATATACCTATTATACCTATACAATGTAATGATCAAATAATAAATTAACATTTTCCGAACCAAAATAAAAAATGTTTTCTGCTTAAGTTCTGCTAAATCTAATCCGAGGTTTGGATAGTGTAAGGATGCCAAATTCTCCGTAGCACCCCCTAGTGACGCTTACTCAAAGTTGTGGCTTGCCTTATACTTTATCGATGGTTTATAAATTACATTGATAACAAATTAGTTTTTTCCGTACACGCGTCGCCGGAATTTAGTGATCGAGTTCGACAACACAATAGGTTGGATGTCCTGTTGGTATAATACTCTCGCACAAATGTGCATGGAACACGATGCTGTCTGACGCATGTCGACTACAGCTGCAGATGTCACAGCGTCACTACCAAAAGCCAGCAGTCTTTCGTTGGACCGACCGGTGCGTTTTAAATATTATATTATTATATTATACGGTTGGTAGATAATAATATGTGTTATTATATGTATAATGTAAACCGTTTTGCCGTACCCACACAAGCGCCACTAAGCATAAGATAATAATAATGTGCGTATAGTCCCCCCAACAATATGTGTTATTTGGGCACACTAAAACCTGCCGGCACACTGTTATGCCTACCTATAATGCGACTGCGGTGTGTACTCACGCGGACCGGGGCACGTACGAGACGACCCTGTACAGACGCTTACCACCTGTCCAACGCACGAGCTAACGTTTTTTTCCCCTCTAAAAACCTGTATTATTTATCATTTTTTTTTCTCACAAATTTAATGGGCTTCTTATTCCTTGCTTAAATATCGCTAGATGTCAAAACACGCATAAAAACGTGATCGGCGATCACGTAATAATAATAATAACATATAATATAAGAACGTTACGGGTGAACGAAGTCAATCACCGATAAAATATAATACACGTAAGTATATAGAGATTTGAACGATATACGAATTACGAACTATTGAAACGCAACTATTAAAAGTTGGTCATTATGTCAATCTATATAATATAATATATAGTTCAGCTCTCGTCTGACCGTAAAATAGATGATACGTTTTTATAAAAACGTTTTAAAGGAAACCAATTCGAATACCTATTGCGTTGGTACCTACTATTATTAATACAATAATGCAGCGAACAAACGTCTTTGAAAATAATGTTTTATAAATACATTAGTCGAAACTATAAAAAAAGTAAGACAGAATTACGATTTTCTTTTTGATGAATTCAATTAAATACTACTATAAATAAAATGCTTGCTGAAAATAAAAGATTATAATAAACACAACGAATATAATTCTAGGATCAATACATTTCCATTATAAAAACTACAGTCAAATTATAATCGTAATTTCTCGAAACTGCAGTTCAAACAGAATATAGAAACCTAATTGATATGTGACATTTAACTCATTAGGTATTCATTAACATAAATACATAATAATGTTGTATTATACGTTACTATCGTTTTCTACAGAAATATGATAAGTAGGTATACCTACTGATATCACTGCTATAATATCTAACAATATTTATTAAAGAGAATGTACTATATTTAATATTTAAATAATTATAAATTATAATAACTGTACCTACGTAGTCACCGAAAAACTATTTAAGAAAAAATACAAAGAATTACATATTTTTATAGTACAATATATTACTATATTAGATTCAATTTATTTTTAATAAATCAAATCTAATATATTTAATTCATAGAGCTTATCGTGGTTATATTATGTTTTTACATATTCGACTTAAATAAAAGGTAAATTTATTATAAAAAAATAATTTTGATACGTCACTCTTCAAAATATTATATTTTTGTTTTATCATGGGTAATGTACAAATTACTAAAAACAGTGAGGCTAAAATAAAATATAGTTTAAAAGTTATTTAAAACTTGTAAACCATACAAATAATGAATTATAATAGTACCTACCTATTCAGAATTGTAATCATTAATTTAAATAAAAATGTTGAAGTACTTTTATTCAAACAATATCCAACAATATGTATATATGCAGAATACATCTAGTCAAGTTTGTAAGTCATTGTAGGCACTTGTGCAACAATGTTTTGTTAAGTTAATAAGTAATAACAGTACAAGTTACAATTAATTATATATTTAAAAAAAAAAATGGTTAATTATACCTATCATACCAAATCATATGTTTTATATTAGCATATTAGGTACTTACTGTTTTTTAAAACTTAAAACGTTGTTCGTAATTTAAAATTTATTGAACTCAATCATACTCACTTTAATATTATAATGAAAAAATAATAATTTTATATGAATCTATATTATTGAATATATAATATTATAGTATATTAATATTCTATAGTGTGAAATCATTACATTACACTTTAGTAAACTTGGATGAATTTAAATAACTAAACTTATCGATAAACTTCTTAGAAATGTGTTGTCTGCATTAATAATAGCAATTATGCATACAATATAATACAATTAATGCATAATAATTATAATAATTTAATCAGATAAAAAACCCTTTTAATCATAATTTGGGACTCTTAGTTCGGTTACCACATGAACGACTATATGGAAAATATAAAATTAAAGTAACACTTATCGTTTTTTTGTTTTAGTTGACCTCGTTTCAATATTATTTCAATAGGAATATTAATCACATATACTGACCACTGTATTTAAAACGTTAAACTACAGAATGATTCATAAGTCATAATCATTATTGATTATTATGTATCATGATACTGTCGAACATAACGTGTTATAAAAAATAAATTGTCAACTATCAATACTACAGTTAATAAATTAGAATGGTATAATATGTTTATGCTAATAATATATTAATATAATATAAGTACTCGTTAAACAAGAACACAACTCTTAACTAGTTAACTACCATATGAGACATTCAAATTCTGAAATGTTGCTTTTAAGTCCAGCATTTGGCACATTTCGTAATAAATAACCGCATTTGTGAGAACAATGCAGGTGGGTCAAAAGTACAAAAACTGGCAAAAAAAATTTGGCGTTGGGCGTTACAGTTTAGCAAGACCCAAAAAAGGACCACGTTTTGATTATCAATAGACAAACACAACTGCAACGTGATCCTATAATCCGGAAATGAGCTAAATGCCCCATTTAAAGCCTATCGCGTGCCCCTAAAGTAAACCCATTATTTAATATCACGGGCAACAGCTGCCACCCTTGCCAATTTAAAAAAAAAGAAAACTTACAACAATTTTTTTTTATAAGTACATGGTATAGCATACATATTTTATTGTTTTATACTTTGAATGGTAGAGCGATAAATCTATAACTGCAAATCTTACAATGTTACGATGATTTTCTTTTTTTTTTGTGGGATGAGGGTTGACAATTATTAAAATATTCATACATAGGTGTTCAAATATTCAAGTTATTGGTAATTGGAGAGATATAAATGTTTATTATCCATGTTGATACTTAAGATATAAAAATAGATAGATTAAGAAGATTATAAGATCGATAGATATTAAAATTGATAAATGTTCAACATTTTGTGGAAAAAAAACAGTGGCATTTTTGATAAATAATTGAAAAATTTATATTTTACTGCCCAATTTTGCAAAGAATCATTTTTCAATCACTTTAAACATTCAAACACGTTCAAATGTATAATCTTTAAAAATAAAATTATCTTGTCCATCATACTTCGGTTGATGACACTAGACGAATAACCAAAATTAAAACCTTTTAAAGGATAGTATTTTTCTACCTACAACAGTGTTGTCTCTATGCAATATAAATTCTAAATTATTGACATTTTCTATTTTACATACAAGTGTATTTTAAACAGCGTAAAAATAAAATAAACAAAATAATTGATACCTTTATTTTATACCAAAACGAAATTTTCTAAACTTAAATATTTAAAAATAATTGAGAAAACAAGCATATTTAAATATTCATGCTGAAATAACCATACATCGTTGTATTATAATATATACCTACACGGCTACACTACAAGACGTTTATTCTACAGTATTTAACCATCCAATTTTAAACCATCTAGTATTATTCTCTAAAATTGGATATTAAAATTACAAATCGAAAATAAATATTAAATGTATAGGTTTTTCGATTTTAAATCATAGATAAACTTAATAATTTATAATGCAATTGTATTTAATAAATTGTACTTATTTATTTTTAATGTTCCAATTCAATATTATTAAAAATTATAATAAAAAGCTAACTATGCAGATACTTATACTGTTTTAATACACGATATCATTCAACAATTATTAATTATTAATAGGTCCTATAAAATAAATAAAAGTATATAATAGTACCAACTTCATAAAATTATTATGATAAATGGCCCAATTATGTTAATTAGGTATATATTGATAGTACGCTTAACAATAAAACAATTAAATTAATAGTTTGACCTTCACCAATGATTTAGTTCTACATAATTCCAACATTATTAGTATTATCAAATAAATTAATAAAATGTATCGTCAAGTAATCAAAATGTCTAATGTTTTTATTTTTTTTATTAAAACTAGCCTCGGCATCTGAGCAACTGGCTACATATAACTATAATGTTCAGTACTACTTGTGCAATTTTATAATTTTATTTTTATTTTAATTTAAGTTTTGATTCAGACGATATAAAATATTAAAATATTAATAATTAATAACAGGTACATAATAATTGAAAGTTATTTTTATTGTTATTAAGTATTATAAGTTTTATAGACGATCTTCATCGATGATTTCCGGGCTTTATTCGTGTACGCAAAATGTTCATAAAATGTTTCAATATTCGTTACACAGGTGTTTAAGAAAGTAAAATTATTGTTTGGGTTCACTCTCCCAGAAAAAAACCGATTACTGCAATAACACCAACATGCGACCCTTAGCCGGTGATCCGTTGTAAAATAAAAATCTAAGGATAAAATTAATTAGAAATCATTGATGTACAATGATTTCCGGAATATTCTACGGAAGTCATTTAATATATTATATACTTTAGATAGTAGGTAGGTACATCAAACATGATGTCAAAATCTGAAAATAACTATACACCAAGTAATTTTATATAGGTTAGTTAAATTATTTAAACTTACTAGAATTATAGATATTAATGTTGTTGTTATTATTGTTACCTACCTATAATAGTCTATATTCTAAAACAGATACTATACCTGCTATTAAATTTCTAAGATATAAATTTTCAAAATTGTTAGAATTATTCTAAATGTATTTACTATAAATTATAACTATTTAGATACAATATTATTTGTGTTAAGACTACAACGTCTATACCACGTATATACGTTAGAAAAATTCTGTTGGTACCTACTTATCTTCTTTTTTGTTTCGGTAACCTAGCAGGTGCTTATTCAGCTTACCCCCTAAACAGTCTTAAAGGCGAGTATATGGTGGACAACTGTAGTCTCTTCCCTTTCCAAGTAGTCGGTTAGCGAGACGAATTCGTTTATAGCGTTCACCCTTCCATTTGTATAAGTATTACCAGTTAGACGTTTAAAAAAAAGGAGTAACATTAGTAAATAATTGAATGTAACTAATTTTAACAAAAAATATCACGCGTCTATGATATAGGAAAGTAAGGTAATTATTAATTATGTACCTACCTAGGTAATAAAAAAGTAATGAGCACCCGCCTGACAATTTTTTTAGAAATATTTTAAACTCAAACTAAAAAACGTATTAAAAGTAGAGCTAGATCTAATGCATAATAATAATAGTCTTAACTTCAAGTAAATCTACTTCAATACGAAGATACCTACATCCTATAGTATAAGCTGACCGCTGCAGAGAGGGAAGGGAGTCCAATTTTATGTCCCAAGATCGTAGTCGCTAGCATTACCCATAAATAAATAATCTTAAACCTGGCTTAGATGTATGTATTCATGGCAAATCGGATACTATTATATGACCTAATGCGTAAAATGTTTAACTAATACGGCATAATAGTATAATAATACATAATATATACTTATGGTAAAAAAAATGTACCTATATAATATGTATATCTGTAAGCCTACCGTAGAATATGTACCTACATATTATTGTGTGTAGTTATACTCAGTATTACAAATTTAACCGAAAAAATGTATTTCTGAACGAATATTATTATAGGTAAGTAATGAGAATTTTGTATTTTTGTTTATTGTGCTTTTGAATATTGACATGTTGTTACTCTATTATATATAAGTAATTTCAAATGTATGAATATGAGATACAAATAATGTTTGAATAAAATCTTCTATTTCCTTGAAAAAATGACAGGAATATTCCAATTTCTAAGAAATGTTTCTCAAGTGCAAAATCGATGATATAAAAATATATATATATTCATGAAATGTATTTTTCTCTAAATTATAAAAATCAATTAAATTATTATACAATTATAGGTATAATTATACACACATATTAAATTTAAGTGTAATTAGGTAGGTATACAAAATATGATTTATGAGAGAACTGCAATTCATATTAGAATAAATAATAGTCAATGTATATTATAGTTATATGTTATATGTTTCATATTGAAAAAATACAATATTTGACTAATTTTAAGGTACAACAAAATTTTAAAGTTATCTTTGAATGGTTCAGTGTGGAATTGAACATGTACATTTTTAAAATTAATAATCAATATCATTGTATTATAATTTATAACATAAAGCTATCGTAATAGTTTGTAGGTAGCTCACAAAATTATAAAAATTGAAACATATTATATCAATGGATAAAATCATAAAATTTGACTACTTTTTAAGCAGTGTCGGAAATATACAGTTATTTTATAAATAAACGATACAAAAATATCCCTATAAGTACTTTATTTTCGATTAAATGTAAGAAGATAATTTCAGACCAAACGATACTAAAAATCAATAACGATAGGTATCTTATTTATGGGAAACTATATGATATAGCGTAACTATGGGTGTAAATATTGAGTGAGAGACTGAGAGAGATATAGAGATAGTAAATCGACAGGTTATAATATAAATTATATATGGCAATGACGTTTTATTTCCGTTTTGAGATGACAGCCCGTCGTGCCATCATTTAATAATATAATAGTTACTCGATTTCAAATAGTTTCTTCGTATTATTTACTTGTCGGTAATGAAACCGAAAATTACGGATTTCAACACGATGAATATATTTCAAAAACGGGGAAATAAGAGTGTCAACCACGGGTGGTGGACGACGAAGATTATCAAGATACGGCCGGCGAGCGGTCAAAAAAGGCGTTAGCTGTTAGAGCAGAAGGGTGGTGGATACCGCAGCGTGTGGCGCGGCGGCAGTCACCGGGACGCGAACACGCCGGGCCACAGCAATTACGCCCCAATAACGCGCCCTTATTCCAAACAGCGTTCAAACGCACAATAATATAATACAACGACGTGGATTATCCCATATAGGAGACAATTTATTATTTTAAATAAAATATTTATAATGTGTACCAAGCGTACTATGCAATCATTACGATCGCGCAGTGTAATAATATACGGTTTTGAAAATAAAAATAACGTACCTGCTTCTTGTCCTCCGCTGGAGCACCTGCTGCCGACGGCGTCCGTCTTGTCTCTTCCGCTGGAAGCCGACATGATCCCAGAACTTGTCGTAATATTATGTATGTGCGATGCGATGTGTGTACCTATTTATAGCGATAATATTATGGTAAGGTGCTCGTTAAGCCAGGTGCTCGCATGACTTTCCCGCGGCGAAAACTCGGCGGCGCGCAAAACCGTTGAAAACCGCGAAAACGAGTCGTCTCGCACACAACTGACGATTACGACAGCAAAGATAATAATATTTTGTATTATATTGTAAAATTATAATTATTACCACGCGTATACCGCGGTGGTGGTTGACTGCGACCACGAGGGTGGCAGTGTGCGCGCGGCGGGTAACCGCGACCGGGGGTGTGTGCAATGCGTGAAAATGCGCACACGCGACTGACGTTGTCCGTTGCGCCTACGTTCAACGACGATCGTATGCCGAGAAACGTTCGACCGCCCGTGCGCCGAGCATGTGTGCTACTGTCGAGTGGTGCCGCCGTCCGGCCGGTCGGTGGTGGCTGTGGCGGCGGCGGCGCGGCGGTAACCGTATATACCGCGCGCGGTCCGCGCACCGCCGCCTGCTCAACCACCTCCCCCTCCCTCAGCACCGCCTAACCGGTGATCGCGTCGTGGCGGCGGTCGTCGTCCCGTCGTCACCACGGCAACTGCGTCGTCGTCGCGAACGTCGCGGACCTTTTTTCACCTCGCCACCGCATTAGTACACTACATAGCAACACGAGATTTTACACTGTCGCGGAAGCAGTGCAAAAACCACCCTACACCGTTGTTACGGTGCAATCGTATAAAACGAGTGGCGCGTATTGTACACCATCGAGCCATCCGACAGCCCCCCAGAGGTCCACAAACCCGGTGCGGTGCAACGGCGCTTACATAATTTACTACAACAGTACAACCAAGTACCGACGCCCGGTAGAGCATATTTTAAAACAACTAAAACTGTGGGGAGGGTCAGAAACTGGGTGTCGAGTTGAAATCGTATCTAAAATTTGAAATCAAAAATGTCTGTAACAATACAAAAAGAGTTAAAATAATTAAAAAAAATTTTAATTTTAAAATTAACCATTAAATAAGAATTAAGTGTTTTTAATTTTCTAAAGTAAATTCTTATACCTTCTAAAGGTTAACTGTTTAAAGAATTAAAGAATGTTCCTAAATATAAGTTGTTTTTATAATTTGAATGAATTTAAATGTTAATATGTTATAGATCAAATATATTTTTATTTATTTCAGGCTATTATATGAACGTTCTGATTATAACGTTATATACTTTCACGTCCAAATTTATCCCATAAATATATACATATGATGTTTGTTTTAAATACTTCCAGTTAAATTTAATAATTAGAATTACTTTAGTTTTTAAAGTTATTATACAATTATATTTCCCTTTATTTATTTTTAACACATTTTAGAATCCATAAAAGGATTGAATAAGGAAGTATATTTGTCATATTATGCTCATACCAATTTCAGAAATGTTTCACTTTAAATATTTGCAAATAAAAATTATGAAATTCCTATGTAGGTGACGTATTACAATTAAAATATAATTCATGGAATGTCATAACTGGTATATAAGAATCAAGAGGTGAAGATAGTTTGTAATATATTTTTGTTTAGGTTATTTTGTTTTTGAGCGGTTACTTAACTACCTACTTAAATTGTGTCTATAGTGTGTAAGTTTTGTGCGAATATAAACCACCGCGATTTCAAACTTCGTCCGCGATGAACTTTCATTACCGTAGTGCAGTAGCTGATAAAACATTATCAATAATTACTACCTACCGTAAATCGTCTATGTCTAACTTCCACAAATGCAATTAACAGATTAAAATAAACTCGTCGTCGTATGAGGTGATCCGCAACTTTAACAAGCTATTTAACGCATAAGTGCCATTATTAGTAAGGGGGTGCAAGTGTTTATCGTCACAAATCCTTGGAGGGCTTAGCTCCCTATAGATCCACAAATATCTTACTAATATTTTACTACCACTACTTACCTATTGCAAAATTAGTAAAAATAAAATTTTAATCAAATGACCATTCCATATATAATATAGTAGTAATAATATATCCTATAACGTTTGCAAAACCTGGACTCTAAACATCAACATATCATATTATTATAATCACCAGGAGTCAGAATCAATACAAGTCCTACATTAAACTAATTTTGACATAACAAAAAATAACATAGTTTTTTAAATTTATAACTCTGTGTTTTAATAATATAATAAATATACATATATTATAGTTATAAATTATTAGTTAGTTAGGTATTTATATTTTTCATTAAATAATAATACAAAAAATTACTGTCTATTACAGTTAGTTAAATAATAGTTTCATATTAGGTACTTTAGTGTCAAACAGCGACATTTTGTTGAGCATCAAATTTGTCAATTATATACCTATTCAAAATCTATGGGATATTATTTTTGTATATATTAGACAGCTCATTGTGACTCTCAAGTATATTTTTAATAGCCGTAAAGCTGAGAGACTGGATTCATTAGATACAGTATTTGATGCAGGAATGGTTAAAGAAAATGTTTAATATATTTGAAAATTTGGGAATCCTGTCTGTTGATATCTTTAGATTTAATATAATTTATTTTTTTTATAATTTAATTGTATTCAAAATTATTATAAATAATCAATTCGGCTATATATTATTGTTTTATTGGATTATATATTATTATTAAAATTGCATAATATCATCAACTGTGTGAGCAATATGTGTGTACAATATAAAATAATTTTAACTATTGTTTGTGGGTGCAAAATGATACTCTCCCCCCCCCCCAAAAAAAAATGCCACCACTGATTAAACCCACTGAAAAAACCTCAATACATAATAATTCACATAAGCATAATAACAGTGTGTATACCTGTCTTTATACGTCTATATAATATGATCAGCCGGTGCCCTGCAGTAACCACTATACAGTATCCACTTAAAAGCCTTAATGGGTTCATTACGTATATAATATATTTTGAAAATTAAAAACCATATAATAATAAATTGATTTTAAATGTTAATATTATTTAGAGGTTCTGTGATCAGTTTAACTCAAAAGACTATAAATTATTACTCGTATTACTCCATGTATCGGTACTCTAGTTCTAGTACCTGTACTAACATACATTATATTTTATACGGCAGAAATGAATATGATCAGGGGCGCATCTAGGATTTTGTATGGTGGGTGCTATTTTAATAACAATGCTCCTTAGGTACTACCTATTATTATGAACAACTTCAGGGTTAAAACAAATATAAACTATTCTGTAGTAGTTCAGCCTACAATGAATACGTTTAGTTCTAGGTACGTAAAAACTAATATCTAATAGTAATTTATAATAAAAAAATAAAAGTTCAAAATGCTGAACGATGGGTGCTTCGGCTCCCACCCCCCCCCCCCAACTAAATCATCCACTGAATATGATATCCAATCCCACATTGTAAAGGACAATATTATTTTAGAGGACAATTTGTTAACAACTAACAATCAAATTTCAAACATGACGAAATTGTGATAAATTGCAAACAATAATCATTTAGATCCGATGGCAATCGATCGCCACTCCCCGCCGGGTTTCCGCAATACCATGATGACGTGTAGAAAGTTGAAAATTCAACAGCACTATATTAATTTTGGAATTTAAAAAATATTTTTGTATTAAGTCATATATATATAGGGTATAACAGAAAGACCTGACAAGTGAAACTGAACAATAGTTATACGTGTGAAAAAAAATTATGAAAATTAAATGAATAATAAATAAATTTATTTTTCATTCGAATTCCAAAAAAGAATATTTTATACAATTTTATTACGTTTCTAATATATATAATTACGTAACTAATTTACTCCAAAAAATATTAATATTTAAAAAAATAAAAAATAAACTTCAATTGACTTAAATAAACGTTTTTACCATCAATATTTTTTTTTAAATTAAATTTACAAATTGGTTATTTTGCATTTTCCCATAACAATTAAATCCAATCTTAAAATAAAATTAACTATTTTGTACTGTACTTGCAGTAAAAGTCTATAATTTATATGCATAAAATTTTTTTTTTTTATATTGATTAGAACGAAAGCTATTTAATTTGTCAGGTCATTCAGCATTCTGTTACACTTTGAATAATAATATTATCAATTAATATTGTATGGTATCAATATCAATCCATAATATCCGCATTTTCTGTATTGTATTTCGCTATGCATTTTGGGTGGTATTCAAAAGTGCCGACCAACTCAGATTTTAGCTTATCCATAGCCCGATTTTCACGGCTACTATTTCTGCATTATTTTATTTTGTATTTTTTGTCATTAGAGTAATTACCACTAAAATATTATGATACAAATTATAGAAGCAGAAATGTAATAATGACTGTCAGTCAGCAGGGCTCAATTTTTGTTATTGGAAGTGAGCAATTTAGAGCTAACAAGATTTTATTACATATTTTTTTGGAATTAATTTTTTTAAATGTTAGCCAGTATATTTCCCTTCGGCCTACACCAACTTAATTAACATAACGTTTACATAATGTCCTTCTTAAATCTCTTTATTTCTTAAACTAGTGTTATTACTTATTAGTGTTAAGTCTTAATTTTTAATTTTTAAGAGTTGCAGAATATTATACAATTAATTATGACTCGATTAAACTTGATACTTGATAGGGATATCGAGCTCCATTGATCTTACTAATTAGTAATTACTAATTACCAACGTAAATAATACCGAATCGATACCTGTAATTAAGTTAAGAACGGTTGGTGGGAGTGTACTCTACTATCTACGTCGACTACCGAGAAGACTAAGAGAAAATGTTGATGTATAAAAGACTGAAATCCTATTTAGTAGAAACGTAATGATTCAAGTAAGGAGTACATTTATTAAATGTGACCTATTGTTTACCTATAATTTACCGAACCAACTCAATGGATACACATTTTTGAGCATCAATGAAAAGTGGATGTTGATCCCGAATACATTGTTGATGTCATATGGTTTAAAAATCAAGGACAATTTATAGGTATAGCTGTATAGGTACTTAGTTTATAAATGGCAATTAAAAGATTTTTAATTTGACTATTATTGAGGAAATTTAAAAATAATATTTATTGAGATATAAGTGTACTCTATTGTTATTTGAGACTAGTCGATAGATGCAACCTTGTGTCTAATTTTGTAATCAATTTTTCTATCCCCTTCTATTGAAAAAATCCTGTTAACACCATCACCGTATGGAACACAACAAAAAAGGTGTAGACGTATTATACTATAACAGTGAGAACCCGGCTTCTGCAGGCTGCTAAAATTTATAAAATGGTATAAAATGTAAAATGGTTATGACTTATAATCACCGCGGGACAGTATATCTAGGCGAGTCGAACAGGCGACAGTAGGCACGAACACGCGGAGGACAAAGACTTAAATCGGTTCTAGGGATGTCATGCGGTGGGTGGGCAGGGATGGGTACTTATACTGCGGACCTCGAGACCACCGGGTATAGCGTCACTTTTGTGCCTGCACGTTCTGCTACGAACTAAAAGGGAATATATCACCAAAAATATAATAATACAATACAATATTATATATATATTATGTGTGCGTATGTTATATACGTATATTGTATTTGCCCATAATAATTGTATAAACATGCAGTGTGCGCATTGTGTGTTTGTGTGTATATACTGTGCGTATATATATATATATATATATACACACATGATAGCTGGAACCTATACCCACTGTGAGAACACGACATTTTCATAAGACCAACAACACCCCGGGTCTTTATATTCGTATTCAACGTCCAATATTTCATTGGTCGGGTCGGGTCGCGTTTCGTTTTTATTTATTTCGTCTCCGAAATATACAGATAGGGTCAACGACGAGATGAAAAAAATAAACCCCTGCCGCCGCTGACGTCCTATATCAATAAGCGGCGTATGGGACTTTATACGATACAACACGCCGCGCGCGTGCTGTATATAACATATGTACACTGCTCATTCCACCTCGTCGTCATATAATAACTATCCTCCATATAGCATACTAGAGTCTATACGTTCGTGTAGGTATGTACACCAAATATTGACCAGTGACCGAGGATAGCAGTGGTATTCATCATTCGAATTAGGTACCACCGCCCACTCGAAACGGCGAACCCAACTCGTCTACAATAACACATTGTGCGCGCCTTGTGTGTTGTATTGTGAGTGGATAATAATATTGTTCGTCGTCGAAATACACTGCACCGGCACTACTACCGAGGGAGTCACTGAGGGAATACAATGCAATACAATGCGCGCCCAAACAACATATTATTATTATATTATTATACGCATATTTTATGCATCGGCACAGTGCTCCGAAAATCGTATTAATCCTTAGAAAACCGCGACATTATGTATATATAGCCGTTATCCCTGTAGGTCGGACATAAGGCACTTAAATGATGATCGTATACAAAATTGTTTTTTAGGCGCAAGCTATGTGTCCCGCAGATTTCATATTAAGGAGGGTTCTAGTGTAGGGGGATGTGAAAGGGACATTAATTGTCCCACTTTTGTCGCAATCGTTTTTAACTTAATTATAGGTATCCATTTGGTGTTATTTACGTTGCTAATTACTTATTAGTAAGATCAATTATGTAACTCGATATGACTATCAAGTAGGTTTTACTTTATATAAGTCTCATTCGACGATTAACTGTAATTTTTTTAATAATTAAATGATTTAGTATTTTTTCAGGTTAAGTCAACAATTATAAGGTATTATGAATATTGGATGTTATTTTATGAACCTTGTAAATCAACAAATAACCTAGTCTAACACTCCAACTTATAACCAAAACTTCATGACAGAATAGGTAGGTACATGGAAAAATAAAGGTTGATAGGTTGATTGATAGTTGATACGGAATTGACAATCACCACACAAATTATTATCAAACCGTTGAAAGATTTTTATATCATCATTTTAGATTTTGAGTGGAGCGTAAAATGTATTGATTTTAATGATGTGCTTATAAAAAAAAGTGTGACTTTGTATCTTAAATATTTTTAAAACTGCATTTAGAAAAACTTACGAGAAATCTTGTTTTAAATTTTCAGTCCTTGGCTATAAAAACTGAACATTTTATAAATTTTTAACTACAAAACAATTAGCAAATGTTCGATGATGGATTTTGATCAAAATTTGAAGTTTAAATGCTTATAAAAAAAATTGAGCATATGTATTTTCTATATTTTTGATCTGCTATTATAACAACTTATAAGCGTTAATCCACAATAGATTTAATAAGCGTCTAAAGTTGGAATTTCGCCAAAATATGTAAGAATCACGAAAATTTACAATTTTTTTTATTTAAAAATGCATAAAAGTTTTTCTGTTTAGTTCTAAGGTTTGCAATTTTAATTCAAGATTCTTCATACGTTTTTTTACATTTCACCAAAAAAAATATTACTGGAAAATCAAACTAATTTTTTATGAGACTTTGAAATTAGACATTGGATATTCACCCGTAAACTATACCGATTTCTCAGGAAACGATTTTCTTATTTTGAAAAATTTTATGAATTTACTAATCAAAAAAAACTGCAAAATTTCGTAATTTTCCGTATTTTTCGAAATTTCAACTTTAGATGCTTATAAAAAACTATTAGTGACTTACGCTTCACTTTTTTTATAACTACCACTTGTAGCTCAAGATAGCTTATGAGGAACCTTGTATTACATTTTTAAACCTTAGGTATAAATTCTAAATATTTTATACATTTTTCACAACAAATTAGTTTGTATATTTTCTTGATTTTGACGGATTTTGTAAGAGTTTTAACTTTCAAAGCTTATAATTTTTTTCAACTGTTTTCCTATCGAAATTTGTTGTAAGAAAAACTTATTTAGAATCTATACTCCATGGTGTTGAATTTTCAAACCTTAAATATTTAAAAATTCATATGAATAGAAAAATTGTTATGAATTTTTAACCACAAAACAATTTGCAAATGTTCAATGATGAATTTCAACAAAATTTGAAGTTTAAATGCTTATAACCAAAAATTGGCCCTATATATTTGTATTATTTTTGATTTTTTTCTCTACTGTTTAAACAACTTAAGAAGAATCTGGTTTTCAATTTTCAAAAAATTTGACCCAACAAAATTTTCACAAAATGTTTAGATTATCATTTCATTTTTAATAAAATAAAACACATTATACAATTTTTACTTATACATTTTAATACTAATAGTTGTGTTTGATTCCTGGAATAATACCGATTACGTTGTATAGGGGCATCATAGTGAGCGAATACGTCTGCCATTTTACCTACGCGCATGCACACGTCAAATACCTATTTCCTTATAAAATTACAAACAATTTTTTTTTCAAAAAATACTGTCAACTACTTCAATCTCTACGCTTAGTAGGATGCTCCGATTTAAATTTTTATAATTTTTATTAAAAACAGATTTTAATTCTTCTCTAAATTTACTATGCTTTGACTGTTGTACTTTTTTCATATTTTGTGCATATGTATTTAAATTTGAATTATGAATATGATCTATTTTTACTCTTTTTGTTAATACGTTTCTAAGAAAAAAAAAGAAAAATTAGAAAAAATAACAGTCAAAGCATAGATAATGCAGTAACGAATCCAAATCTATATTCAAAATTAATATCGGAACATTATTTTGGCCGTAATGATTGAAGTCGTGACCTGTATTTTCGACCTAAAATGAATCATGCTCCAACCCCCTTAACGACCAAAACTTAAGTAAAACCATTTTCTAATTTCTGAATTTATTAAGATTTTTATAATCAGGCCCTAATCCTAAGTTTGGTAGGTACCTATGCGTTTTCACCATGATGACTGAGTGAGCAGTCATCTGATGTAATTTGAAAACAGCCACTGACAGCCAGTAATTAGGTAGGTAAACAAAATTAATATTTAACATAATATTATATTGTACATAGAAATTGTATAACTTGGTTATATATTGATTTTATGATGCTGAATTTGATTTATTTGTGTTCGGTGATCATACATTTTTATTTACCTGAACCTGGGTAGGTTTATAATTTTTTTTTTTTATTAAAGAAATAACCCTCGGCAGCTTGGCCATTGGGATAAGATACATTTTTTTTTTTTTTACAAAGGTGTTACATGATAAATAGAAAAGTTCCAATAACAGCAAATGTCTAGACTAGATTATATGAGCTTGATTATGAGCTTGACTGCATAAATGACTATACAAAAAACAAATGGCAACGAATCTGGAACTCTCAAGACACTAAATTAAACGAAATCAAAAGAGATACCCTCCGTTGGTCTAACCCAAAACTCAATCGGAAAGAGGAGTCTGTTCTAAACAGACTCCGCATAGGGCACACCCGAATCACCCACGGTTTCTTGATGGCCAGAGAGGAGCCCCCCATTTGCCAAACCTGTGGAACCGCGTTAACCGTCAAACACATAATTGCCGACTGTCTGATGTACATCCAGAAACGTGCTGAACATAACATTTCTTACAATTTAGATACCGCACTCGGACCCTACCATGATAAAAATTTAGACATAATTAATTTCACAAAACAAACAAAATTATTCAATCTTATATAAGATTTAATTTTTTTTTTTTTAACACTTATGTACCTGATTTAATTCCATAACCTTTATTTGTATTTTATTCCATATTAATTTGTTTGTAACTAATGGCCATTGTTGTCAATGTTATTATTTATTCAGATCAATAAAAAAAAAAAAAGTAATAAATAATAATACCAATCACTACAGACTAGTACTATTAGTACCTAGGTATCCAAGTACCTATTCATATAGTTCCAGATGATACACAAAATATTTCTTTAATAATTGGCCAGCCATTCATTGAGCAGCAGCATATTGTACTTGTTAAACGCGGAGACACTGTGCGCATATATGAAGATTATAAAGAAAGTAATGACATATTTGGTATGGATATTCCTACTCTACCTCCTCGTGCAATGAGTTTGTGGGCAAAAAAATCTGAAGTGATTTCACCAAACCACGTAGGTGTAATTGAAATACGGTCAGATAATAAGTCACTTGATTTATATGTCAAAGCACAAATCAGAGAAAATTTCTGCATCCCAAGTTGTGTCATAACTACAGATGGGCAAGGTAATGCACGTATACCAATTATAAACTTTTCAACAACAGATGTACAATTTAAGGAAAACGAAAAGATAATTAAAGCAATAGCTTGCACTGAAGTACAGAACAGTCGTGTAAAGGCGGTGGAAAACAATAAAGTGTCAATCAAGCATGGAGACCAGCTAACGGATGACGAAAGCCAAGCGCTTACAGATTTAATACAGAGACATCGAGGTTGCTTTGCGACAAACATGAACGAATTAGGTATGGTCAAGGGCACAGAATGCGAAATAATAACAACTACAAATGAACCAGTTACTTTCCGACCTTACCGACTAAGTGACACGGAGCGAAAGTTGGTACGGGAGATGGTTGAAGATCTAAAAAAATGTGGTATAATTTCCGATTCAAGCTCTCCATATGCTTCACCAATTTTACTTGTTAAGAAGAAAGACGGAGGTAGTCGATTCTGTGTGGACTATCGAACTCTTAATAAAATAACGGTGAAAGATCGTTATCCATTACCTCTCATAGATGAACAGTTGGACCGCCTATCAGGTATAAAGTTATACACCAATCTAGATATGTTTTCAGGTTACTACCAGTTACCCATGAGTAAGGATGCCATAGAGAAGACATCATTTATAACTCCAGACGGGCAATACGAGTTTAAACGGACGCTGTTTGGGTTAGCCAATGGACCGTCTGTATATCAACGCATGATAAACCAAGTACTAGGACCCCTACGTTTTACTATAGCGATGGTTTTCATGGACGATGTACTAATTTCTAGCCGAACAGTTGAAGAAGGACTTACTAGTTTGGAGACCATACTTAAGGTATTTAACGAAGCTAATCTTACGTTGAATTTAAAAAAATGCAACTTTTTATGTACGAAAATTGAGTATTTGGGATTCGATATTTCGGAAGGAACCATAGCACCAAGTAAACGGAAAATACTAGCTGTGGCGAATTTTCCCAGGCCACGCAATGTTCATAATGTACGTCAGTACTTAGGATTGACAGGATATTTCAGACGTTATGTACAACAGTATGCACAAATAACGAAGCCACTTACACACTTATTACACAAAGATGTTACGTGGGAATGGACCCAGGATCAAGAGAAGGCATTTGAAAAACTAAAACAGGTACTCACTAATAAACCAGTGTTACAATTATATGATCCACTTTCAGACACGGAAGTACACTGTGATGCTTCGCAACTAGGTCTTGGCGCAATTATTTTGCAAAAAGATCAACAAGCTTTGATACATCCAGTTGTCTATGCTAGTCGACAAACAACTGCTGAAGAAGTTCGTTACCATTCTACTGAACTAGAAACATTGGCTGTAGTATGGGCACTTCAAAAGTTTCGCACCTATTTGATAGGAAAGAAGTTTAAAGTCGTCACTGACTGTGCTGCAGTTAGGTGGACTTTCAGTAAGAAAAATATTATATCCAGGATAGCAAGATGGTGGTTACAAACAATGGATTTTGATTTCGAAGTAGAACACCGTGCTGGTGACAAAATGAATCACGTAGACGCCCTATCTAGGAACCCAAATGAATGTGATGAGATGGTAGATGAGACGGAAAAGTTATATGTTTTGCTGAACACCATGAACAATGAAGATTGGTTGACAATCGCTCAACGTCAAGATAAGAAAGTGAATGACATCATACGAATAGTAGGACTTGATAAAAAAAAATATATTGACTAAAGCTGAAAAAAAGATACAAGATGAGTTTTGTGTAGTAGATGGTAGATTATATCGCCGAAATGGTGATAGACTTTTGTGGGTGGTGCCAGGTAAAGCAAGAAGTCAAATCGCAAGATTGTGTCACAATAACGTGGGACATCCAGCAAGTGAGAACACATTAGAGAGATTACGGCATCATTATTGGTTTCCATATATGAAGAAGTATGTAAAAGGATTCGTTGGATCATGTCTTGACTGTCTCTATAACAAGGTACCAGGTGAACGACGGCAAAGAGAGTTACACATCATTGACAAAATTGGGATACCTTTTCATACAGTGTACGTAGATCACTTAGGACCATTTATAAAAAGTAAATTGAATAATATATATTTATTTGTGTTAATAGATGGGTTGACTACATTTTCTATTCTGAAACCAACAAAAACGTTAAAAGTAGCACTACCACTAAGCTAATGGAGGAGATCATATCTACATTTGGACCTATGACAAGAATAATTAGTGACCGTGGAACTGCATACACTGGGAAAGAGTTTGAACAGATGTGTAGAGATCATAACATCATACATGTAAGGAATGCAACAGCTACTCCGAGGGCAAATGGGCAATGTGAACGTTTGAACCGAACTATTCTATCTATGCTGACAACCACATGTACCACAGAAACAGATTGGGATAAAGAAATAGGAAGAATACAGTGGAGTATAAACAATGCTCTTAATAAAGCAACTAAATCTACTCCTTTCGCTTTAATGTTTGGTTATACACCAAGGACGTTTGATGGTGACAATGTGCAGGACCATGCAAATATAGTTCAAGGTAGTTTATGTGATTTACTAAAATTAAGAACTGCGGCACTTACTTCAATAATTGAAGAGCAAAAGAAGATTCAGGCTTATACAGATAGGACCAAAGCTCATAATTATAGAGTTGGTGAGTTGGTCATGGTGATGCGCCAAGTAGTAGGGCGGCCAGGAGAATCAAAAAAGTTGGCACTCAAGTATAAGGGACCTTATGTTGTCACAGAAGTGTTACCCCATGATCGTTACCGGATCCAAGATCTACCTGAAATACAAAGGACTCAAAAGTTCTATGAAGGTGTGGTAGCCATTGATCAAATGAAACCATTTGATAACACATCATATGTGAGCAGCGATGAACACCATGAAGGAAGTTATGGGGAACAGGTCAATGTAGTAGATGAGGTAGAGGTTCAAGAGGAAGAAGCAACATCAATAGGCAAAACACGATCCTGCCGAAAGAAAAGAAAACCAAAATACCTCAAGGATAATGAATAATATGTACATTTGTTTATCTGTTAAAATGTATGTATTAATTAGCTTACAAGAGTATTACTACAAATATTTGTTTACTGTTTTGTTACTATTTAATTACTATCTATGTAAATTTTTTTTTTTTTTGCAAAACTTTAATTATATTATATTATTATGTTAAACTCTACTGAGGACAGAAGAGAAAAGGATGGCTGAATGTTAACACTGATAAGCGTCTCGTACGATATTGTCTATGGAGTACTGATACTACTAATTAATATGTTAAGTTAGTCAGCCTGGTCCTTACCGCCGCACTGTGAAGTCGGTCATTTTATTTACTGTTTTACTTAATTTACTATGTGTTTTCTAAAGTCAAATAAAGGTCTCTAACGACATTAAATATTATGAGTGTTTAAGTGTTGTTAATAGTAATATGTATGTATAATCAGTGCTTGAATTGGGAAAAAAACAGAAAGAGTGTAACCAAAATATGAGTACCTCAAAATGTAAATAAATTAGTGATTAGGATATAATTAGAGGGGGTACGCTAAAATATTTTTTAAAAAGAAGAGGTCCCCCTCGATTTAAGCACTGTGTATAATTAATAATTATATAGTAATACGTGAATAACTATATTATTTTCAATATTAACTATTTAAATAATTATAATTTTAATTCAATAATGGTTTAGTTATCATTTTAAATTTTAATATTAGGTATTTTAAACCTGATTAAAAATGCAATATTTGAAAAAATAATATACCTAATGTTTTTGTTAAAAAATTATAGTTGGATACTAAGCAAAAAAAAGTAAATTTTACTTACAATGTGCTCCAAATTATTAAAATAAATAAAGATTATTTTATTCATAATAAAATTGCAATTTCACAAATGCAAGCTATAATTTGTGTAAAATATTTTAAAGAAATCATCTGTTTTTTTATCTAGATAAATGTAGTTATCTATTATCTATTATCTAGATAAATATTTTGATTCTTATCTATTATCTTATCTAGATAAATGTTCAATGAATTATCTGTTATCTTATCTAGATAATTTTTTGGTTATCTATGTACAACACTGATCGTGTCTAACATTTTTAGGGCATTTTTATTAGCATTGATAATGAGGAACGCATTGTATTCGAGTTTAGATAATATAAGGGATTTATGTATAATAGATAAGAGTCGAGAACGATGCTCCCCAGCTTGTGTGGGCTAACATTTTCAATACATATGTTTAATCTTGATGAGCAGGCTTTTTTTAAATTTTTTATATGGGGGATCCAGTTATTTTTCGAGTCAAATGTAATTCCGAGTACTTAAGCCGTGTTAATATTGGGAATTTGATTATTATTCATATTAAGTTTTAATTTGTTTTGTTTCCTTTTTCTTGTGAATACTATGCATTGAGATTTGCTTACCGAAAATTTAGGTTTATAATATATTATTTGTCGGCTCGTGTCAATTGTATAAGTTTTCTGGAGTTTTAAATGAAGAATAGTTAATAATGATTATTTACGTTCATAGTATAGAATCTTGTAATAATATTTTAAAATTTTCATTTTCATATTAAATAATCTTAAAATCCTAATAAAAGCAAAATAAACCTCGGGGTATCCATTCAAGTATTCAACAAAACGTAAACAGATTTGCCATGAGCTATTATTAGAAAAATTAAACGTGTATTAAAATCCCAGTCCTTTTCATCACCAAGGAAACTTTTCTATTTGTTTTATGAGTACCTACATAAAAATCTGTATTTATTAATTATATTTTAAAAAATATTTAACTATGCAAATTAAATGGTTTGATTTAAATTTCAATGTGCTGTAGTAACTTATGGGTTTTATTGAATTTGTGTGGTAACAATATCAATCCCTAATATACACATTTTGTGTGTTGTATTCCGCTATGCATTTTGGGTGGTATTTAAAAGCGCCGTCTAGCTCAGGTTTTAGTTTATCCATAACCCGGTTTACATGGCCACTACACACGGTCAGCATAATATTATTTTGTATTTTTTGTCATTTTAGTAATATTACCAATAAAATATAAAGATACAAGTTATAGAAATAGAAATGTAAAAATTGTCAGTCAGCAGAGCTCAATTTTTGTTTTTGGAAGTGAGCAATCTAGAGCTAACAAGATATTATTACATATTTTACTGGAATTTGTTGTTTAAACTTTTAAATGTTAGTCAGTATATCTCTCTATAGACTATACCATCTTAATTAACTTAACATTTACATAAAGTTCTTATAACTCTTTATCTCTTAAATTTATGTTGAGTATACATTTTTAAGGGTTTTAAAATATCATACAACTAATAATGAGTTAATTAAAACTGATACCTATATAGGTACCAAGCAATGAATGAAAGTGTAACACATTATTATAAAAGTAAAAGTAGATTATTACAACATATTATTCACCAAAATAATTTACTAATAATAATTACCCTTGAAATATTTTCAAAATGTGAGTATTTGCATGCTTAATATGATGGTACTTTCAATAAAAGTTGGTCAAACTTCATATAGAAATTATGGTTAAAAAAAACTACAAAATCGTATTTTTGAGAAAATCAAAATACAACTAATTTACTTAGTATCACACACATGTTTTTATTCTCATTAATCATTATTCATTATTCATTAATAGTTATTACTTATTATCTTTTATTTTTTATAGAATAACAGCTGAATTTAATAATATTTGATATTATAATATGTGTAGGTAATTAATAAGATTTTATTCTAATAATGATTTTGATTATTATAATTTAGTTTAGTTGTGGACCAGAAATAAACAATTACATAAAAACAATTTAATTATTTTGTTTGATTTTATTAATGATTTAAGCATTTTATTTAAAACTGTAAGACCTTTATTAAATTACTATGTTATTTGTTTGCTTTAAAAAAAAGGTATAATTATTAATTTTATGTAAAAAAAAATGTAACTGATGTTTAACTAAGTTAAGTTACTTTTATTTTCTAGTTAACTTGTAACTTTTATAAGTTAAAAAAAAAGAAAAGCAACTGTCAACTTTAAACTTTACTTATATTTTTCTGTATCAACTTAATTTAACGAGTTAAAAAAATAGTTAACTTGCTTAGCCTTGCTTTTATGTATGTAGGGAGGTGGAAAGATAGAAATAAATTGTCACAATACTTAAGAAAATTAAGTACCTTTCTTGAGAAGTAGCTAAAATCTTTAGAAACGTATACAATATAATATTTAAATTAAATGCATATACTAATGATGGAATACTGTTATTAATGTTGCTATATTCAAATTAAAGGAAGGAGGTTACTAATAAATTATTGCTAGAAAATTCATGAAGACATCTTTAATCATACCAATCCATGCCCACTGGCCACCAATAACATTCCATTTTCATAAATGCAACAAAATTAAAATGTTCAAAACAAACTGTAATTATTAGTTATTACAGGTAACAATTGAATTGTATAAAATACAACTGTAAAATAAAAATGGGCAAAACCCCTAGTTATGCTAACAATTTATCATTGTATGTAAACCACAGATATGTACAATAAACTAGATAGCCAACCGCTATATCCTACTAATGTGTTTAGTTGAAGCAGACGGCAGCCATTTAATTTGAGATCACAGATATGTAGGTACAGTATATATATTATATATATAATATACATATCAGTGACCTTGATTAAAATGGCGGATATCTTCATCAGTTTCCAATCTAGTTTATTGTACATAATATATGTGATGTAAACAGAATCACATCCCAAAACCATCCAACATTAAGAAGCTATAACTCGTCCAAGGATTAACAAAAAATTAAAATTTGAACATGATAATTCTGAATTCATTAAAAAAAATAGCCTTATTAATTTATGACATTTTTAGTTTAGATGGCCATTAAAAAATCAAAAGTTGAATGTGTCTTACCTAATTATTAATATAAGGTGAAACAAAATTAGAGTTTAAATAATTTTAGATATACATTTTTAAAAAAGTAAAAAAAAATGTATATACCTAATGAGTGTTAAACATTAAATGAATCATGTTATTGTGTATCTTATAATAATATCTGTGTTACCAGAAGTCATCTTCATAAAAATTAAACTGATATCAATGTGTAACATAATAATATATAGTTAATTGTTTTATTATTATTAGTATTATTATTATAGCATTTCACAAGAGTTTATTGTATATTATATAAAACATAATTTGGTATAAATATTCATTACATGAACATTTTAGGTGTACCATTACAGTGGATTCATTTAATATATTTAGCTATAAAAAATTCCGCTACAGAGAATTTAACTTGTTATGGTATAGGTACAACGTATAGTCAGGTTTTTTTTGTATTTTCTTTTGATACCTACTTAATAATATATATGTATTGTTTATAGATATTAGTTCCACTTTTAATGTAAAAAAATATATGTTAAATTTATTAATTTAATATTAAATCATATAAATCATTACTGTCAAAATTATTTTTACTGTAATTCATTTTCAATTTGGACTGACCAAGATAATATATTATCTTATAAGTGGACAATTAATAATAACTATAAAAATACTTTGGAAGAAAGTTTGATGACAATTGTTGAAAATAATGAGGATGAAATAAAATCAGCAATGACCCATCCTGGTAACTTATAATAATAAAAATTCTACGAGGAATGGGCAAACTTTCTTTTATATAAGAACCAATAAATATAAAACAAAATTTGTTATATAATAATATGTTTAATATTATATTATATATGTGTGAGTGTGCTATATATATGCTCATTGTTGCATCACTCTTTTTGTTTAAGATAATATTTTATTTTATCATGTTTCGAGTAGTTATTGCCCATCCCTTAACTATATATATATATATATATTTAATTAGTATTATTCAAATTTTAACAGAAGTCCCAAAGTAAATATTTTATTTAAGGTAACCAGAATATATTTTATTACATAACTGTATGAAGTATATGTTTTAAGTTAAATATATAAAATATAATTACCTTATGTTTGACTTCGGATCAATTATCAACAATAGTAAATGGATATGGTGTACTTTATTTGGAATGTAGCCAAAATTCTATCAAAAACTAACAGTTTATAAAATGAAAAAAATGTAAATTATAACTGTATAAACAACGATTCCATATGATTATAATACGGAGACTACTTTTAAGTAGTCCATAAAATGGTACTTAAGTTTGTAGTTGAAGAAATTAATAAAATATATTATTAAGCATAGTACATAATTTATGGCTACCTAGTTATTAATAAAATATATTCAATTGTGTATTCAAGACCTAAATATCTAATTCATTTAAATATTAAGAACTGTTAAAATTGAAAAGTGAAAATAGATAGGTATTGCTGTTTGTTATTATTTATTTTATTAGCTAAGAAATTTTGTAAAGTGTGTTTATGATTAAGCATTGGACAGTATGGATATCCAGCTGTAACCTATGTGGGATACAAAGATTTGGCCTTGAAGTGGCATTCTCTTAAACAATAAAGTAATTTATTATGATGTGTTATACTTAAAACTAGGGCTCGGTTGTTATGTTTGCATTTTTTTCATGGGCTATTAGATTTATTACTTAGTGAGCTTGAGATTAGTTTAAAGACACCATGAAAAAAAGTATTTAAAACTTAAATAGTGAATATTTTTATCATATTTTGTGATTTTTTTGTTTGAAAGGCAAATTTTTTATTTTAAAAATTGTTTAGAGCATGTTTAATGATAAGTTATAATACAATTCCAAATTTGTCAATTAAAATATACATAAATTCATTTTGTAAGATCTAATTTTTTAGTATAATATATTATATTATGTTTTAAAAAAATAGCATTTATATACCTATTATAAGCTTAATAATAAAAAGTTTTTCTATCTCAAATTTGTAATTTATAAGATATTTAAGAAATCATGTTATAAAAATGTGAGCAAATGGTTACCTACCACTCTGCTGTTTATTAAGTATCATCTACTCGTGTGGGTCAATAGATGTGTTAAGTTAGAATTCAATAATGTTTTCAAATAACCATTCTATACCAAAAACAATTCTGGGCAAAGACGGTCTGTCAGCCTATATCACTAAGTATATTTTATGATGACATTACGAACACTTGTGTTAAAGAGGTGGCATTTTTTGACATTATTATGATAAAAGGGGCGGGAAAATTAAGTTTTGCCTATGTATAAAAAATCACTAGGGCTGGCCCTGTTCACAATATATTTATATATACAAATATAATTTGAAATGTAATGATAATTAAATTATTAGAAGCAAATAATTTCAATGGTAAAATTAAAATGTTACATTCAGAGTTAGGTGTATATATCATATAGATTATGGTTATATGGATTTGAATATGTAATATAAATTTAAATACAAACCATATCTTAGTGTTTTGAGCATTATATTTTAAAGTATTAATTATGCCTACATATTATTATTATTATTATTATCAATAATTTTGTTCAATATATAATTGTCTATACATTGATTCTTTGATATGTTAAACATATATTAAAACGTTTAATAGATAAACTGTAAAATGTTAGTTCTTACATAATAAACAGTTTTGAACTAATAATAATGAACTATAATAAATTATTTAATCCTGTATAATATAGTTCTTTGTTATAATTTTTGTTCACAGTTCTTGAACTTCATAAAAATGTAAATCTCTTAGAGATTGTTTCTGTAGAAAATGTGTTACCAAGTCAGGGCAGGCAGCACATACAACTCAAAAATATATTTATGCAGATATTATGGCATTTTTGAGGCCTGCTATGTTAAATCGAATGTATGTTATTCAGTGTGCAAACAAATTATAAAGTATATTATAAAAATGTAATTGTTTTAGAATGGAAAGTAATGCTGAACACAATGATGAGGACAGAGACGAGGAAGAAAAGAACAATGCAACTGGAGTTTCAAATAACACAGTAATGAATGCAATAGATACATCAAGATGAAGAGTAGGTATACACCTAAATGTAAAAAACTTATCAACAAAAATCCATCAGATTTTGAAACCAGTTTAATTAATATTTTCAAGCAACGTAAGACAGAAGACCATAAAAAACATTTTTTGTTGTCTGTTTTACCTCAAATTAAATCTCTAACAGAAGACCAAGAAACTCAGCTTTACATTGAAATTCTTAACACCATGAAAGATTAAAAGGTTCTTCAAATCATTTAACCAAAGACCAATTGCTAATGACTTTTCAACTCAGTCATCATAATATTTACAATGTTCCCTCGCACTATCCATCACAAACTGATTCTATTCCAACTATAAGTCACCATTATAAACTAAATACACACTCATAATATCCAATATCAGTCACCCATGTTAATAGAATAAATCTTTTTAAAACATCTAACATTCAAACACATTCTACATCTCAAAATAAAATCATCTTTAAATTTAATGATTGTACCCAGTGTTGTCTTAGAACATTTATGGTGCCTCTCAAATAGCACATAAATAGTTTCCATAGCTTCTTTGTCGTTCAATAAATCCATAAAAATTCGAAATTTTATAATATTTTTAAGCACAAAATAGGTACCCACTATCAAAGTGCCATGTATGGTGTGTAATGATGTACTAATTGGGATATCAGATGCAATGACATCTGAAACTAAATTTTGCAAAACGTGTCCAAAAACGCAGTGTGTATGGACTCTGCGAAAGCATCCAGAACAAGGTGTTTTTATAAGATCCCTAGTGTGTAAGGAAAGTTTGATTTTTCTTAGAAATAATAATTTATTTGTTTTGTGAATCTATATTTAGTAATGCAAAAATGTGTGTAGACTTGTAATTTATTGTTTGTTACTTTAATACGGTTATATTATAAATAGTGCCTAAATGTAATTTAATTTGAAATTATGGGATAAAATATTTGATGATATCTATGTATAGGTACTATAATATTAGGTACATAGAGGTAAACTATATGTTTATAATATGTAGGGTGTAAGGTAAGGTGTAATATCTGTAATTACTGAACCGATTCTAAAAATTCTTTCACAAATAGAAAGATAAACTATCGCTGAGTAGTTACATAATACATAGTAACATATTATTATATAGTTTAGTAGGTAATTTATTATTTCAGTATTTATTTAAGTGACTTTTTTATGTTCAAGATAATCTCTGAAACTACTGTTTCTAATTTACGTGCTGTTTATTTTATTATCTAGGTAGATCATTTTTGACAACAAACATATGTATAGTTATGTATGAAATTTTGAAATTTAGGGTAGCTCACACGTGAATTTAATCTTTTCATTTAATCTTAATCGAATGATTTTGTTGTTTATGCTTAGGGTGGCCATTGGTTACATAAATTAAACTAAAAAACAAACATTGGTATTACAAACTGCCTTTACTATGGAATTTGTTTTAAATAAAATAAAATAGTATATAATTTATTGTTTGATATTCAATTGTACGAGAAAATGAAACATCCGTATGTTTGTAGATTATAGACTCAAAAACTACTCGACCAATTTTTACGAAAGTTTCCGAGATTGTTCTTAGAGATATCAGGAAAGTTTATAGAGTAGTTTGAACCACGTTCGAATTGTACCTACCAAGTCCTATATCTAATCCGCCACAGGTCACATCCCATGTCCATCTCGGTCGAATTATAGTTCACAAAGCGAGGTAAACCGATGCAGACTTGCGCCGTATTTTATGTCGGTTCACTTTTTCTCTGGCGAAGTCATAGTGCTGAAAAATAATAAATAAACATTTATGATTATGAATATATATTATTATTATTGTATTATTATAATATTATGTAAGAAAAAATGATAGGAGTAATAATAATAATAATAACAACAATAACATTATCGTGATAAATATTGTGATAGTGTATTTTTTATTTCATAAATATTTAAAATGTCTTTGGGAAAAAAATGGTTTTGTAGTTTTGTGAATGGGTTCAATCTTCAAAAAGTTGTATTGGGTACCAGGGACCTAGTCGGCGGTAATGTGCGCCGCCGTAACGTTCTGGCGGAGCGCGTACCACCACCGCCGCCGCTGAGTGTGGTATAGGCCCCTGTTAACCTAAAATCATTTGTGGGGTAACCGACGATCCGACGGACAGCAAAACAACAACGGCCATGACAAAGCGGACGACGGTCATAACAACCACGGGCCGAGGCAGCAACGGCACCCCGAAAAACGACAATAATGACAATAACGAAAAGCAAAAATGCGCCTTGGCGGAACATGAAAACAAGTTCTAGGACGATATCGCGCGTTACCACACGACGGCGCAGTGCTGGATGCCGAGTTCAATGCTCTCCGACATCCAATTGGCGGTGCCGAGCGCGACTGTATCTGCCGAGCACGGTTATCTGCCGAGCGAGTTTCGGAGTTACAGCGGCCGCCCGCCGCGGTTATGAGCGTATCAAATAGATTTCATAAAATGTGTTATCTATATCTGTGGTATCATCACAGAATAAGTTAAAGTTTAAATCTATTCTGTGGTATCATGCTAGTCCCGCGTGATAATACGTCGTCGACTGATAAATAGTGATAACCGTGATCCGCGTCCCGCGATGCCGGGGTTTCGAATGTTTCGATGAATTATTATAGGATTCTTCATCGTAGTTCTTGATTCTTCGAATTCAATTTCTTAATACAGATTCATACATCACAAATAGTCGTAATGCAGTTGCTTTATAAAACCCAACGACGACAGATCGTAGTTCGTTTTCTCCACAAGTATTGAACAGGCGCGTCCGACCACAGTTGTCGAAACCGAACGAGGTGTTATGACTTATGTCTGCATAGTTTCTACAAAAGTTATTGGATTGGCGTAGACAACTTATGTTGTTGTAGGTACTCAAATCATGAGCATGACGTACCAACAATTTGTCGAGTACGCTACGGATTTAAAAAACCATTCGGACTCGATAGACGACGGTTGGAATTTACGTCAATACCAATGCCCGATGGTAAAACAAAATAAAGCCAATGGAATTAAAATTTAAAACTTAATTTTTTTTTTCATGATAATTCATAATTGTTCTCAACAAAACAGCTTATTTACACAAAAATCAATCAACATGTTATAAAACATGTAATACTACCTATAATACCAATAATTATCAAATATATACACACAATTTAATCACAACATGTTATAAATTATGTAATACTATAATGCCTATGAATATAAAATATTTTGTTTACAGAACGGAAGTTCACATAATTATCTTGTAAAAAAGGAGATTCAAAAAAATAATAAATCTACATTGAAATCTGACCACTCAGGTTGGTTTATCAACTATTACTTTTAACTATATCATAATGAAAATATTATTGTAAGAACATTTATTTAAACTTCACTAGTTTCAATATGACATATTGTACCTCATATTATACATCGTATAATTAAAATCTCAATTCGATATTCCTACCCTACTCTATCCCTGAAAATATTTTGTTACAATAGCTTAACTTATATTTGTTACACATTTTAATGTATAACAAAATTGGAACTGATTACATTTTTCTTTAACATGTTATCCATGTTTTTATTGATAATAAGTAGTGTATAATATACATATAGGTTTAGAAAAGTTTTAGCTTCAATCAAATTTTTATTTCTGCCTCGAACGATATTACTTTTTTTTAAATAAAATATAACGTTTTATATGTATGTTATTAAAAGTCATTACTATTTTAGTCATATTTATATGAAGGAAATTATTCATAGACCTTAGATATTTTTTATGTAGCTATTTCTGAATACAATTTTAATTAAAGAATTTCATTTTTAGATTCTCATACAGAAGACAACATTCCAATTGTTTGTGAGTATCACATATTGTACAATCTAAGTTATTCGTGTCCTGATGTGTTCTTTAATATGTGGTATACTGGTAATTTATTAAGTATTTACCAAATTAACATCAGAACGAAATAATATTTATTAAATTTTATATTTAGATGGAAACTTACTTTCGTTAGAACATGTATGGTCTCTGGTTCATTCTTTTTTAAAACAAAATGTAGTTCATGACAAGTGGAATGCTATAACTCAAGAGGTTTTAATTTTTTTTTATTTATAAATTAACTTGAAATCAAAACATGTACAATAACCAAATTATTACCATTTTAGATGCATCCATTTTCTAGTACACCATTCTTCCGATTACATCCTTGTAAGAATACTCATGTTTTGGAAATGTTAGGTTTTTCTTCAAAAAATAATTTTGAGTAAGTTGAAGGTTTTTAAATTAAGTTATGATTATTTATTATTTATGTATTTATGTTGAAGTTACTTTCCTTTATAAAATCTATGTATATATTATGTATTATACTGTATTTATAAATGTATGACTATAACTAAATATAAATATGTATTTGTTTAGGTTCAATCCCCTAATAGCATGGTTAAGTACTATTAGTTCACTCATTGGTTTGGAAATGCACCTATCATATGGAAAAAACGACAAAAGTTAAATTTACATAATTTTATTTTATATTGGGAATTTTAATTATTATTAATGAAATATAAAATTGTATTTTATGACAAATTAATAAAGACTGAATGCTTATCATAGGCATGGAGTCTTGGGGAAAATCGGTTCTGATATTTGACATAAAAATATAAAATATGTACTCTAACTAGGGTGGCAAGTCTATGGCACGTTGAAATCAATAAATTTGATCAAATCAAAACAGAGGGATAATATAATGGATAAAACTGCTTGTGTTTAAATCAAATCATAAAATGTTAGTGACAAGATCATCCTCAGAAAAAATGTTAAAAGGCATGTAACATTTTTTAAAACTGATTGCAACATTTAATGACTCGAAAAAGGTTTGCCACCCCTGTACTTTAAGAATGACATTTCTCAGATTTAATAAAAATAACTTACCTTCTAAATAAGATACTTAAGCCTTTTTGCGACTAATGCGTTGAAAGTGCACTCAAAAAGTTTGATCTCATGCAATGTGTTATTACTAGACACTAGTTTAGTTTTGAGTTAAATTTTTATTTATTTTTAAGTTTTTTTTCTAATAAGTTATGTTATATAATTTACATTAGTATGTTTTAATAAAAAAAAATGGTCTATTAAAGGTTTTTTTATGCATGATCTAACAGTTATATAATTTAAGTATACGTCTTACAACTGTCTCTGTTTATACACAAATAGTATTGAATACAATATCCCAAACAGAAACATTACAAAATATTGAAGTTTAAATTTAAATGTGTACAATTTATAATCAGAACTTGTATTTATACTTCTGTTTTATGTATATTAATTTTACAGACATTTTATAAGCTTTCCAAATTTTTAATATTTCACTATATTTCTAAAAACCATAAGTGCATACTTGATAGTAGCTTAAGTACAAAACAGTTTTTAAAAATTAATAATTATTGCATTTTCACATTTTGACACATTTATTACAGAAAGCAGCTTGAAATGTATCCAATTCAATAAAACAAACAATACTGTGATTAGGAAGTTAAAAACAATACATTTTTATTTTTTAATTTTACATATAACAAATTCTAAAATAATTATACAAATAGACATATAAATAAACTAAATTTTATTACACATAATTTATAATATATATTTGTATATTACATCCACAGAGTGTACCAAGTGAATTTGCCAATTTAATATTTAAAAAATGGCAAATTCACAAATACAGCACTCTGGTATAAATATTCTATACACATGCAAAAAAAAAAAATTAAATAAAAAAAATTCACTAAGCAACATTTAATTACAATACAGGGAGACTTAAAAAATATATAATATAAAGAAAATCACTCAATTTTAAATAAATATTACAATACATCAATGGCGATAATATTTTAAATATACTTTAATCACATAAAATTTGTTAAAAAATCTTTAGTTTTTTTAAAATTTAAAAATAAAACCATAACTCAACACAATTAAATATCTATTTTCAAAGATTTTCTAAGTATATGATCTACATATTATATAATAATTTAATCTACACTACCATTACTTTATTTAACAATATTTTTAATACATAAATGTAATATTGACATAATGATAATAAATTAATTAATGTATAGTTGGTTATTTTAAATTTTCTATTTCAGTATTAAAGATAACATCATATAGTAATAATAAAGTATTAATTTATAAACTAAATTAATTAATAGTTAAAAACCCAAACACAATAATAGGTATCAATTAAATTTGAAATTGAACATAATTATTATATAGGTACTTTAATTTTGTTCAGAAATTAGTTTCCTTGATTATGAACTTTCATATTCAGTTACCAGAAGTATTGCAACTTATCAAGTAATGTATAGGATTCATATCTACTATAGATGACAAAATATCTAGTGCTCAAATTGTTTAATAATAAATATTTCATACACAATATATTTTATTAATTAGTTAATTCAATTTTAAATAATGATAATACAAACACAATATTATATCGGGTCATTTTATAGAATAAGTTATGTTTAAAAAAAAAATGTAGGAATTATGAAATTGGTTAGTATGTTGTATTAAATTAATTTTTCCAAAAATAATAGAAATTATAAAAAAAATTGTTACTTTAGTTAATATTATCATTGGAACCACATTACTGTAAAAATAAGTATTTATTATATTAATAAATAATAACTTTAATGCAAAATTAAAATTATACTTTGATAAAAATGATTATCAACATAAAAATTAACTAATTATATTAAGAAATCGTTTCATATTTAACTAAGTATTAATGAGCTGGGAACAAAAATAAGGTAAATATGAAAAGAAAAATACCAAGTTTTATGGTGACAAATGTATAGTAAGCCTAACAAAATCTCAAGTGTTTGACAATGCACAGTAAAATTAATAGTTTTAAATCAAAAAACTTTCAACATTACTTATAACATCAACCTTCAGATATCTAGAATATATAGTGCAAGAGAGATTACAGTTTTCCCCCATGTCCTTAAAGAAATATATCCATTGTAGTATAATTTTATACAGTGATCATGGTGATCATTATTCCTACATAAAATTAAAGAAAGTCATAAATGATGATTATTTCTTAGTCGTGTCACCCAAGAAACTAATTCTTTGAACAAGGTTTAATTTTTTTTCAATTGTAACGGATTGGTCTAATGGCAAATATGTGAGGTGCTGTTCTATAATTTTTTTATCCAAACCTATGACTGGTCTCTGTATTGTATTTTCTGAACCAATAATTATAACATTGCTTATGAAAATACTCCATTGTTTCAATACTTTTCGTTCGGTTGTGGGTCGAACTTCTTCTGCTCGTTCAATCATATTTGCTATAACTGATATGCCAAACTAAAAGCAAAAATATTTTTTGATAAAAATAATAATAAGTACATATTATTACAATATCCAAAGGTTATTATTAACATGTCTATTAGTCTAAAAACAAGTATCCACTTACAACACTTATTAAAACAAACGAAAGATTTTTCATTAAATACTCTGCGATTTGATTCAATTCAGCAAGACATAAACAAAATATCCATTGTCTTATGTACGGCAAGAATAGTAACAATAATTGATCTTCATTATCTTTTGAAATTATTGTACAAATTGAAGGGCCAAAAAAAACACTCCATAAAAATGATGGGTTTTTGAGATGCGGTAAAATTCTGTGTACCAATTGCTAGTAATCAAATGAAAAATATGAATAAATTCATATATTAATTTTTCAATATAAGTCATAAATCAATTCTAAAAATAAACTAGTTTTTGTTAGTTTAAATACTATTGCATTACTTACTTTTCCTTTACGTATAGTCACATATGAAACTAAGTGATGTAAATGGTTAGATAAAATTTCTGTTAGTTCATCAATGTATTGTTGTACAGTAGGAGCTGCTTGTGCTTTGTTTCTTATTGCATAGTACGTTTGTTCTATTTTCAGTAGTGGTATATACATCTGAAGAGCAATACATTTTATTTTTGATGAACACTTTACACAAATATTTATAAAATATAATATAACCAACATGTTCAATTTCTAAAAGGATTTGTTTTGAGTTTTTTTGGGCAACTACTGCTCGGTCTGTCGAGGATGCAGAAGAGGGTGCAAAATCATTTGTTTCTATATCAATCATCTTTCTTGGAGTTATCACACTGCCAATCTAAAAATATATGTACATTAAACACAAAATTATAAAATAAAAAAACATAATATTTACAATTAATTAAAGACTAAAGAATTAATATTTTCACTAAATGGAATACAAAAGTATAGTGGCTATTATTAAATGAAAAGTGTTAATTTTTTTCTATTTTCAGTAGATAATAAGTTTAAAAATAAAACCATACATTTTAAGTTATGATACAAAAAAGTTATAATTTAATATATTATTATTGGCCATTGGTATCATACAGATAAGGACTTCATGAGATTTAAACTCAGTACATGATTTTCAAACACCATTATTAAGAAATAGTTAATTTATTTTTGAACTTAGAGTAATAAATATTCTATCAGAATAAGATTAGTTTTAAAGCCAGAGTGAATTAAATGATTTTAACATATTAATTAAAGTTCAATAATTTTGAAAAACTAGTTGGTTAGAAACAATCTTAAATCCTAAATTGCAATTAATAATAATTGCTAAAATCATTAACATTTATAATCATTCAGGATATTGATAAAAGTAACACACCAAGACTTTTCCTAAAGAATTTTCAAAGTGTAATTGTGTATATGAATTGTTAAATCTGGATTGCGTATCTGGTTGATGAAAATTACTGTTGGGTTTTGGTCCACTTGAATTATGATGACGCTTTTGATACATCTGTAAATTATAATAAAATATTTCAAAAAAGAAGTAATTATTTTTAAAAATATTGAATTTAACTAAGTATTAATCTTTGTAAACATGAAAATTATTTTTTTTTAAATGAAATTTTCTTTTACTGTTTTTTTTTTTTTTAATAATTTGCTTTTGATTTTCAGATAGTAACAATCATTTTTTAGTAATCAAATACAAAACAATAGCTAGTATTTTAAAATCAAAATATAATATTTTATTGTACAAGAACCTCGATTATATTTGTCTATTTTAGAATTATAAAAAGCTTTATATTATTAGCTGATGTTATATATAGTATACAGTGTGTTAAAGCTAAGAGGTACCACTAAATATTTCAGTTTGATGACCTTGTATTGAAATGGGGTTTTCACCAAATGACAGATAGTACTTAAATACACATTTTTAGATAAATTTTAAATTTTTAACACTTTTGATACGCGCATGCGCCATACAACTTACTTTTTTTTAAATGGTAACACCAATTTATTTTACATATTCGGATAAAGTATTTTTTTCTATACAATTATTGTAGAAAAATTTTTTTTCTAATTACAAAATTGGCATATGAAATTCAACGTTGAAATTTAATATTTACGAGTAATTATTTTTGAAAAAATGCAAAATAAATTCAACTTTTAGAAAATTATGATAAAAGTGTTTATTTATATCTTATCTGTATGCAAACAGGTATTTAACAATATTGGATACTAATAAGTAATAAGTAACAATAAGTTGAATTTATTTAGCATCTATTCAAAAAAAAATTACTCGTAAATATTAAATTTTAACGTTGAATTTCATATGCCAATTTTGTAATTAGAAAACATTTTTTTTTACAAAAATTGTATAAAAAAAAATACTCTATCCAAAATCCGAATATGTAAAAAAAAATTGGTGTTACCATTTAAAAAAAAAGTAAGTTGTATCGCGCATGCGCGTATCAAAAGTATTAAAGTTTGAAATTTACCTAAAAATGTGTATTTAAGTACTATCTGTCATTCGGTGAAAACCCCATTTCAATACAAGGTTATCGAACTGAAATATTTAGTGGTACCTCTAAGCTTGAACACACTATATAAACAATATATCCCGAAAGTCTCATATCACCACAATTAATATCTCCTTGGCAAATCAATATATATTTAAATGCCACTTTTTTTTTTACAGTAAAAAGTAAAAAATTCTAATTTAATAGCATAAGCTAAAATTTTTTTTCAAAAATCTTGAAAATTTAAAAAACTTAATGTCAAAAAAATTAATTTGTAGCTCATGAGTCATAAGTTTTTTTAATTAATAAGTTATGACATTCAATTAGAATTTCTATACTTGCTACGGTAAAAAAAACTGTATTTAAATACATTAACTTTCCATGGAGATACGGGACTTTGTAGCATCTGTTTACTGTATATGTTTGAAAAAATAAATATTAAAAACTAATTGAACTTAATATTTTTAGAGATAATAGCTAATTTATAGTTGATGATCACTGCATTCTTTTGCTAACCGTAAAATAGTAATCTTCTTCCAATGGGTTACTATTATGGAACTGTATAGTTTGTATTCCAGCCAACCAATGTTTTTCTCTCACCGTCATAAACCCAGCACCATAATCAGTAAAATCTGACTGCTCATCAAATGTGTAATTCTTCTGAAAAAAATTTTAATTATATATTAGCCAAAAAATATAAAAAATTGATTGGTAATAAAGATGTGACTATAGTATGCGCAAATAGCTTGGAAATAAGAAAAATTTTTCGAAAGTATATGAGTTTGCACCCTGTGCATAATGGTTGTGTGTTCAACTTGTTTTTTGATAAAATTAAAAAAAATTTGTTGGTAGGTAGAACTCAAAAAATTTGGGCGCCCAGAAAGTGGACCACAATGAACCCTTTTTCAAAAAAGTAAACTAGTAATTGGGATACTAAAATTTTTCATTTGAAATAGGTAAACTCAGCAATTAGGCCACTATTTTTAACAATCCTTTATTAATGAACAAAGTCAAAAAAGTTAATATTAAAATTAGAAGTGGAACATTAAAAGCCAGAAAACAAACATTACTTTGAAATAATAATATTCTTAATGAAATTAAAAAATACAAAAGGAAAAAACCTGGTTTGAATTTATGAAACATGTATCACATTATTAAAAATGAATTGTATATTTCAGTAATTAAAAAAATAATATTATTATTTTACTAGTTTTGTACTTTATACCTATTTATTCAAAAAAAAAAAAATGTTAATACTATTTAGGTATTATGTAATTAATAAACGTTATGTATTTGTATATTTTTGTGTTATACATTTATGAATCAATATCCGGGTTACAAAATGTAAACAAATATTGTATACGAAACAAGTAGATAAAATGTGCCCAATTATCAAACGCACGAAAACTTCCCTGAGAAATGGGACAACACATCTTGTTTAGTACATTTTCTCGATAACTTCTTCCACCTAAATGAACTTAGAGCCCCACAATTTAAGTCATAATATTCCTTCAGTTTACTATATTTTACTATTTTAGAAAGAAAATATTGTATAACTAACCATTTTAGGAAAATTTTGATATCCCATGTTGTTATTAAATCTCTTAACATTATTTATAAGATTTCTTGTAACGTTATTATTATTCCTTGGAAAATCTGAAATAAAAAAAAAAACAAGAAATTTATATACAAAAGAAAGAAATATTTTTTTATTCTAAGGCTCAAAAATTATAAAATTTAATAATGTAAAAATATGTAAAAAATGTATGTAAAAAAAATTATTCAAAACTCAAAAAATAAATTACTATAGTATACTATACAAGTATATTATAAATTTATAACATGTTATTTTTTATTAAAAATATCTATAATATGAATGAAATGTTATGTAAACCAAAACTGGTTGGATAAAAATAATAATACATTGTGCCACAACAAGCAGCTGTTACAAAAACATGGCATTAGTAAAAAGTTTTGCTTTTTGCTACTCTGAACACATTTTTAGGAAAAGAAAAAACCAATTTCAAATAGCTAAGTTTAAATATGTAAGGTAATAAAAATAAATATTAAAGATAAATAAAAATAAGAAAATAGGCACTTTTTCAAAAAATTGACAAAAAATTCATTTTAAATGTTTGTTTTAAATCTCGTCACTATATACAGTATGTCCCAGAAGTCCCGTATCACCCATAGTATCTCCATGGAAAATCAATTTATTTAAACGCGGTTTTTTTTACAGTTATAAGTATAGGAATTCCAATTGAATGGCATAAATTAAAATTTTTTTTTCAAAAATGAGTAAAATTTTATACAGTTAAGTTTTTTAAATTTTTAAGATAGCCATTTTCTTGACCATATTTTTTAAAACAGTTCAAAAAAATTATTAAAATTGAGCAAAAATCGACCAAGTTAAAGCAAATTAAGTTTTTGGTTTTCTAAGAATAATATTTATGTTAGCACAACACAAATTGTATGCTCTAATCAATATCGATTAGAACAATTATGTTTTTTTATGATAATCTGTAAATAGGTATCTAATTATTATTGGATCTTTTAGTTGACATCAAAATTACAATTCAAATGATCCAAAGCTATAAGCAGCTTGTCTATTACTTTCATTATTACGGAAGTAACATTTTACCATGTCGATATAATCATGTACTGAGAACGAATAAGTCTTTTTTTTTAAATATAAAACAAAACAAGCATGAAACAAAAAAGTTATAGTTAAAGTCTTAAAGACGACAATACGACACTATTAGCTATAAAGGCAGAACACAACTGAATAATTTTAATTATAATTATCAAAATTGCGATGTGCATATTATTATTTTAAATCACATGAATAATAACTTTAAGATAATTTTAAACCACAGTTATTGTCCTATTTCGTAATCTTGGGTTCAATTTACGATAGTTAAAATACTTAAAAATAGGTATCCAGTTTCGTTGTTCAGTAAACGATAAGACACAGCTATTGTTATTTCTATTTAAACCAAAACTTAGATTATGTATGTTTTAGTTTTCTTAGACTGAAGTAAATATTTTATAGGTAACTGAAATGTTAAACCATTTTTGAATTATTATGCATTTTTACAAACAAAATAAAGATTATCAAAAATTGAAATGTTTTAAACTTAACTGAAAGCTCCAATAATAATTAGATATTTACAGATTATCATAAAAAAACATAATTGTTCTAATCGATATTGATTAGAGCATACAATTCGTGTTGTGCTAACATAAATATTATTCTTAGAAAACCAAAAACTTAATTTGCTCGATTTTAATAAGTTTTTTTTTGAACTGTTTTAAAAAATATGGTCAAGAAAATGGCTATCTTGAAAATTTAAAAAACTTAACTGTATAAAAAATATTTTTTGAACATTTTTGAATTTTTGAAGAAAAAATTGAAATTTATGCCATTTGATTGGAATTTCTATACCTATTACTGTAAAAAAAACTGCGTTTAAATATATTGATTTTCCACGGAGATACTATGGGTGATACGGGACTTCTGGGACATACTGTATAATAGGCTTTAGCTTTGTCTGCTATAAATCGGTAGCATACAGATAAAATTCAACTTCTACAACTTTTGAGCCCTAAATATTACAATCAAGGTGTTATAGTTTGAAATAACTTTTAACCTTACCATGATTGTAACTATAATAGTCTTATTAAAAAAAACCAATAAAAGTGTACAATTATGATGCAAAATAAATTACTTTTTGGTACACCACGAACGTTTGGTAAATTGTACTGGGGAATTTCACGTTTATAGTACGGAGAAAAAGGTAAATATCCTTGGTTTACTTCTGGCACAGGACGGTTGTAAGATGGGCTTACTTTTACAGCATCGATCTATGAACAATATCAAATGTTAATTATATTCTTTTTAGTAAATACCTATTGTTTTCATATCAGCAGTGAAAATAAAACATAATTTTCAATACAAAGTAATATTTATGTTATAGATTGTATACAAAGATATACTGAGACAATTAACTAATTATAACTAAATTTACACATGAAAAAACACGAAATACATTTAAATCAAAATTACACATAGGTACTAACGTTTGTTATGATTATCATTAAATAGTGCTAGGATTTTGATGCATTTTGCATTATATTTACAATTCATAAAAGTACCTACATTTTACATGATCAATTTTTATTTTTTTGTCATTTTTATTTCTTCTAGCTTTTCTACAACAGACCATAAGTTACAAAAATATAATTCAGATCAATACTGTCTACTATTACTTTAAGTGAATTTAAATTTACCGAATAGTTAAAGTTTCTACAATATTATTAAGGAACCATTTTCTACATTTTTATGCACCAAAATCCCAATTCTATTAATATATTAAAATACTATGTTTTTTAAAAAATAACAAATACCAATTGTCTTTCCAAGTCAGCTACACTTATGGCTGATGAAATGACTTTTGGTGGAGGTTTAGTCAAAATATCATCTATATGTCCATTTACATTTACTTCTCTGAACCCAGGAGGTGCGTTGAAAACATTCTATGAAACAATGAGTTAGTCTTATGATTAATATGTTAATACACGTACAATTTTAACAGTTAGTAGAACTTTCAATACAATAATACTATAAATTATAAATTTAAAATAATTGTAAATATTGCAAAACTAGTCATGCAACTCATGCATATAAACATTTGTAAATAAAAAAATTATAAAAATGTATATTATTATTCATTAATATTTACAGGTATCCACATACTAAACATTTTTAAATTTACACATTATAAAACATAGTCAATACTTTAAATAAAATTACAATTTTATTTTTCACATATTTACCTTAACCCATTTTTATGACTTGACACAAAGAAAAAGTTATGTGACTTTTTTATTTATAAATTTCATTATTGAAGGAACAGGAAAACAAGTGTAAACAAAAGCCAATAGTCATTAAAATATGATCTAAATAATTGTATTGAATAAATAATTAGTTTTAGTGGTAAAACTTGACCTGTTGATACTTGCAATTTACCATTACAGATGATCTATGCACCGATTTTACTATAAAAATATGTTATATCAGTATGTCACCATCAGAGCCGTTCAGAGGGGGGAGGTGGGCAACGGGACAATTTGGCCCCGGGTCTCATTTAAGGACAATTTCAAGGGGCCTCTAAAAAATTATAGATAAACTTGTATGTTAGTTGAATAATAATACTAATGATTAAGAATACTCGGCATTACCCATTAGGGCCCATCAGTGCTAAAATCTTCTTTCTTTATGACATTTCAATAAAACAAGTTTATTTGTTTCTGTAATTTGTAATAATATTACATTAACGGGTTACGTTTTTAGTTATTTTGAACTATAATAATAGTCATTTATTATTGTCATGATGCCGTAATGTGAATATGAATAATAATAAATATCCAAAATAGAAATTTTTTATTCCAAGTATTGACGCGGCATAACAGAGTAGGTGGTGACTATAGTTATTATTTATTAGTATTAGTATTTCAATACTGAAGATAATAAGTTACCAACATCATGAGTTTCAATGACCTTGGTTGGTAAAATTTGCTAACATTTTGCAAATCTCTGACTTATCATATCATGTTATGATGATTTAGGGCCCCCAAAATTAATATGGTCCTAGTCCCAAATAAATTTAGGACGGCCCTGGTTATCATATACATAAAAAAAATAAGACAGACAATTTTGGCTAACTCTAAAAAAAACGCCAATTTTATTTTTTAAATTTGTAAAGGTATTTTGGAGTTAATGTTTGCATTTTAGATAAAGTGTGGCATTTGAAAGGATTTTTGGGTTCATATTTACTCTTTTCAATATGCTAATACGATATGTCTCAAGCGTATTGCTAACAATTGTTAATTGGCCCCCGATACTCGTTATACAAAAACTGTTGCTTACACAATTATAACTTTTGACTTTGGTTTCAATAACTCAATAAACGACTGAAAAAATATTGTTTTTGTACATGATTTTTCTTTTATGTACATAAGGAGTTAAAAGTTAATGGAATTAAAAGGGGACTATTTTCTAAAAACACACCAAAAATTATACAATTGGATAATATAAGTTAATTGAGACAAATGAGGCATATTATGCTTAAAAAATGGACAAACTGTTTTAAAACAAAACATATATTCATCCTATCATAAGATCAATGTCTGTAAACCAATAAAAAAAAACCATTCAAAACCTCAAATTTATAATCAGGTAAATAGTTTATAACACTATGACTTAGTATTATATTAGCTAAGTTATTTGACATACGCTGTAATATTTGAATTATTATTATTTGACATATTAGACTGAAAAGAAACAATAAAAAGTATTTATAAAGTAGTTGTATACAGATTAAATATAAATAGCAACCAATCACCAAGGAAACGCATAGTAAATATCTAATTTATTTAGTTGGTCCAATATTTACATGATATAGGACTGCTAGTTTCAATATGTATTATTATTGTGAAGGAATATCAACGCATGTGTATAAAATATAAACATTAAATTAATATAATTGATATATTTAAAGTTATGTATATTAATCTACATTTATAAAACACAGGTCAAAATTATATTTATAAATTTAACAAAAACATACATAATAATTTATTATACAATTACATTATATTACATAGAAGCAAGCTTTAAAAAAATACCCATTGCCAGGGTTATAAGGGTTAAAGCACATCAAATATTATAAGTAATTTATTTAAGCACAACATTTATTACGCTAAAACCAGTTTAATAATAATTAATAACCAATGTTGAAAAGGCAAACAAAATAATAAAAACATAACTAATCAATTCTTAGAACATGCAATTATTTACTCGTGGTATAGGATTTGAGCCTTGAACTGGAATTGGTCTTCTAATTGGACCACAATTATTACTTGGTAGATTAATACCATAATTTTGATTAACAAAATTAAAATTATTTTGATATTGGAAAGGTAATGGTAAAGGCTGAAAGTAATTAATAATTGACAAATATATTAGCAAAATGTATAGGCAACATCATTTTACAAACAAAGATAATTGATTTGCACTAAGTTTAATTATGTTAACATAATTAGATTACCGGTACTTCATATTGGTTGGTAAATGTATGTAACTGTCTTAATTCTCTTTCTAGATCTGGTAATGTTTTTAAAGACTCAGTGAATACATTTGGATCAGGTGGAATCGAGTTGGATAAATAATCATTTACTTCCTATTAAAATTAAATATTTTTATTAGTCAAAATTAGTTTCAATTTATTAAATTGTTTCATTTAAAAAATCATATAATAAATTGTTATCTCAAACTCAAATTCAAAATGAATGAAATATTATACAGAAAGTTTAATTATTAGTTAATTATACAGTAGAACCATCTGCAACAGGACCAAGAGAGTGGCCGATAATATTGAATTAGATGGATTAAATAAAAATTAATACTAATATTTGTATTTATAATTATTATATATTAATTTTAATATTAAACATACTAGTGTAACTGATGTGATTAAATACAATTATTTGAAAAATGAGTTATTACTATATAATTTATCTATACATAGATAAATACTAGCTCGTGGTACTCAGAATATGGACATGCGATATTCTATTTATAATTCACGATACCGCATTATGGCGGTGGGTGACATATAATAGAAGTAGACGGATAAGAGAGTGACAGATAATCGAGGGTTTACTATATAATATAATATGAATAGCCCATAAAATATAGATATATTGAATATTACTTTTATTAAAATTATCTATCATGTAAAATTATATTATTTTTAATTAACAATACTATCTTACATGACACATTTGTATACATTTGTAATCATGGCTGAGGACTAAGGTCTTAACATAACATAATATGTTTAAATAGTTTATGAAACCTAAACAGAGTGTATCTTATGTTGTTGTACATGTTGTTTTTTAATAATTATCAATCAAAAATATAGAATTTCAAAAAAAGTAAAAATATGTGTTTTTTTATTTTAACTTGGCTATTTTTTTTATTATAATTTTAAAATATTTAAACACCTAGTTATACAAACAGCAAAATCAACTATTTTTTTAATTGGTAATAACTATATTTTTAATAGATTCTGGTAGCTTTTTTTTTTTTGAAAATGTTGATTGTATTATTATCAATTTTGGTTTTCTAGTCCATTAACTACAATCCTCTTTAGTAAATTCATTAATAGTTTTAATTGAAACAATTGGTATAAATTTAATTTATTAAAACTAAATATTTTTTTTAAACAATCTTAGTATTAGAGTCAGACTTGAGAATTCATTTCTCTGGAAAAGGAAAATTATGATCCTTCATAATTTTTAATTATTAAACCTGCATGATCCCTACATTTTTCCAAAATGGTCTAACAGAATTCTAACAATCTATCTTCATCACCTTCCCCTAACTCTTGAACAATATACATTTTAAATGGTTTGTTTATACTTTTAGTTATTTATAATATCCGCCCAACACATTGCTTTTCAATTCCTAATTCATCTGATATGACTCATACAATATAATATCCGATTGAACTAAAATTCTGAATACTAATGAAAAGCACATAATTAAATAAAAAATGTAAACCAATTTGTACAATTTCAGATACTGAAAAATAAGTGTATTTTTTAAATAGTAAATAATCAAAAATATCATTATTGGTCAGATTCCAATAATCCAATCCCCGCGTCTTGAGCCAAGGACATACTCAATGGCCTCAAAAAATAAATGTCTGGGCCAGGAGCTGACCTGCCATTTTCTGCCTATAGGCATACAACACTTACCCAGAAAAAAAATAATCCATAAGCAAAATAAAATTATAAATTACCATAATCAAAAACCCAACTTTTATTTTTTTACAAATTATGAACAATTAGAATAAAACCAAAACTTAATAGTAATTATATATATGTAGGTATACATACCAAGTAAACAAATAATGAATCAAGTTAATATTATCAATAAATCAATAAGTAATAATATGTTGAGTACTCTTTTTTTTTAAATTTCCACCCACTCTGTTTACTTGACATGTTTAATATATGCTTACTATTGCAGTTACATTAAGATAAGTTTTATTAATATATTATGTAACATACTATGAATTATGAAATCCTTAAAAGTACAAATTTACTAAAAACTTAATGATAACAATTTGTGCCCCTGAAAGATGTTGCACCTTAGGCACGTACTTAGGTTGCCTCTGTGTAAATCCGCCCCTGGCCTATGACGATTTAAGTGTTTAAAAAGATATAAAATTGCATGAAATGATTGATAAAAAAATGTATTTAAGTAGCTTTGGTAAATGAAATTTATACCAATATTATTTCAATTAAAACTTTTAATGAATTTAATTAACTTTAGAGGACCAGAGTTAATTAGCTAGCAAACCAAAATTGATGATTTTACCATTAACATTTTCAAAAAAAAAGCTTGACTAGAATCTATTATAAAAATAGTTACAATTTTAAAAAATAAAGTTATTTTTGATGTTGGTTTAACAACTGTCTGCTTAAGAATGTTGAAACAGGGATAAAAAAAAATGACAGGTTAAAATAAAGAAATAAGTTTTTTTTCTTTTTCTAAAATCTCATATTATTGATCCATAATCATTAGAAAACCAAGCATACAACGTACATTCTGTAAAAGTTTCATAAGCAATTCAAACATACGTTATATGTTAAGACCTTAGTCCTCAGTAGGTAATCTGCCATGACTACATTTACAAATGTAAATGTGTCAAGTAAGATAGTATTGTTAATCTTAAACTGAGAAAACTGATTTCAATATACTATTGTATATTAAATGGTAATTATATGTACCTATGTACTTTCTTAAGTAAATAAATTATGAATCCAAATAAAATACTTACTGTTCCATCAGGCCATTGTTTTTTAGTAACTTCGTCATATTTAGCATATTTTTCATGATCTGCTTCCCAATCACCGTCTATCAGAATAAATATTTAACAACACAAATTAAAAATGTATATCAATATTACATAAAAAATCACAACAAATTTAAACAACTATCAAAGTATATGAAATCCTTTAAAAAAAACAGCATATAACGAGAAGTAGAAATGTTTAAGTATAATTAAGATAAATTCTATTTTTATAAAATAAATAGGACGAATATAAATAGTTCTAAATGTTTTCATACTATAAATATATGTAGATAAATTATCAGTCAGTGCACATTTTTATAGGTAAAAATGTATTTTTAAATGTACAACATCTAATTGGTTGTTTTAGATATACATATTTTTTTACCATACAAAATATTACCTGACATATCATTCCCAAAAGTCTCATCATTAAGAGCATCATACTTGTCTTCATCATAAATTTCTTCTTCAAAATCATCATCAAACTTTGCCTATGTAATAACAATTAAACTAGTTTAACATTTAAAATAAAAATTGGATAGATTAAAGATATATAGTGAGCATTATTTTATAGGCACTCACATTTTGCTAACTTCAACACAAGATAGCATTAAATAATTATAAATTCTGTTAAAAAGGTTTTTTTAGTATAGTACCTACTTATTTTATTTCAAATTTTGTAAGCAATAAAAAATGTTAAGAAAATATGTTACAACTATTGTGATATTAAAATTACAAACTAATGGTGGTAAGAAGCATTTTTTTATCCATAAACGTGTTAAAAATGTTAACATACAAAAAAAAATGTAACATGGAGCAGGTGCGTGACCAGGATTTTTTTAGGGTGGTGTTTAAGTTTTATATTTAAATATAACATGTGAAAGGCTTCATATACTGTCCATTATAATCACAATCTTCATATTAACAATACCAAATATGGAACAAAACCATATTACAACACATTTTGCAGAAATCTGAATCATATAGTTCATACTATATATTTTGCATAAAAACAGCTGATAGGAAATGGGATTGTTTCTACACTCAAAACACCCCCTTTAGCTATACTACTGACACGATATAAAATTACATATTATGTCATCTAATTATCATATACATATTTCTAAAAAACTATAAAATGTTATTCAGAATGCCAGATCATTAAATGTCAATCCTAATACTAATAAGTTTTATTAAATCTATCTATTTCTCATTAATTTAAAAGTGTCTTTAAGTATTCTACACACAGTACACACAATGTTTATTCATTCTGAAATTTATAAAAGGTCCTTTTCTGACACAAGGAGATTAAACACATATCTTAGAGCAAAATAAATTTGCAAACAATGTATACAATTTTGGAACTTAATGAGGAAATTTTTTTTAAACCTTTATTGTTTTATCTATGAACTCAAACACCTCCAAATTTGAAACATTATTTATGACCATGTCATCAAGGATATTCATTGGCAAAGAATCACAAACAGATCAATAGGGGATTCATTAACAACAAGTTACTGAGAAAATATTGGCAGTCCTTTTAATACATGGTTTTATTGGTTTTCTAATAAATAAAACAATGAGTATGAATCTAAAATATGAATATTAAAATAGAACACATTAATAAACTGAAACCTACTGAAATCATTCAACCTCATTTTTGAAAATTTGGTATTCCTACCTAAGAATGTTAATATTAACCTTTAATGTAGGTAAAACTGTAAAAGGTATATACCTAGATAATAATTGGTTTATATTCAATTCTGAGAAAAAAGTTCTCTTGATAAAATATTTGACAAAAATATATTTAAAAGCATGAAAACAAAATTGTGCATAGTAGCAAAATACTTAAATAAACAATGTTTAAAATTTGTCTTAGGGTCACTATTAAATGTAATATTTCAGATTACAATAACTAAAGGCCATGTATTAATTTAATTTATGAATAAATGTTTTGCATTAAAGTAATTTGAATAAAGAATATGAGAACAGTTTATACAGTAGTACTGATTGGTTTGAGTGCTTGGGTCTTGATTCAGCGCTAACAACAGGGACTAGCATTGACAAAGTGCTATTATAACAATTGCAAAACTTAAGCAAAACCAGGAAAAAATTAGGCTTCCAAGTGTACTTAATTCCAACCAAGTTCAAAGCAACAAGTTGGAAACAGAAATAAAATATATTGGTGCAGGTATGGTGCTACCGTACGTCACTATCGCACAAAATTTTTCTGCCAACAAGCGGATGACGGTGGATTTGTATAAGCCATCTCCAGTCATTCGGGATCGATAGAACGATTGTTTAGGGCCGTGATTCGAACTTTCGGTCGTTTGTAACCATAGGTATACAGAATTGTATCGGAACACACTGCAGAGTGCTGAACCGGACTGACAAAATAGAATGCATTTACCTGTTGATCCGTCAAAAAGTCTTCACCGTCCATTGCGAACGGTGTTGTGTCGTTTCTGGGGGAGTAACCTGAAAACTTCCGAGGTGCCGAACTCGTTCCGAACTTAAGCCATAGTCTTTCGCAGTTTTACTAACACGAAGAACATGCACTGAAGAACTTTTTTTTTTTAATTGATAAAAATTTGATAAGACACAACGACGATGTTCACATTTGGAGGTTATATCTGCGGTTCCTGGGCGGGATGCCTTCAATAAGGGACGCTTGTCGGTTATTCACCTGGCCGATTAACTGTCGGATCCGATAAGATATCGCATTTCGAGCCGTAATCGATCGAAAAATATTAAACAATATACAAAACTATTTGGGTACTATACTAATATAGGTATGTAGATTTAATTCGTTGACTTTAACAATCGCTGGTAACGTTGTTGTTGTTGTTATTATCGTACCTAACTGTGTAGATAACACGAGTGTTGTGATTATTGTTATTGATTAAATAATATTGTGTATTAGATTTCATCTTTTTATTCATTCAAATTGTTTACAGTAACGCGATATTATTGTGCCGACTCAGTGACCGAGACTGACAGTCGGCAGATCACTATCGCGTTATGTTATTATTATTATTATTAATAACTGTCCAAAATCCGTTTTTGATATTAGAATCTAGTGTATTTACATATTATTTTGGTTAGGTGAAGATACTAATAAAACGAATCTTTGCTTCTTATTGGTACTCTCCACTGCAAAGTTCACGCTTACTACATGTCACATGCTTCGGGTGTTAATAAATAATGTTAAAATTGTATTTTATTGCCCATTATTTTTATGATAATAAGTGTTATGTAAATATATTCTGTATGCATATTTTATGTTTCATATCAGTAAGAACTAAGCAAGCACCTACTTTATTTTTCAGACCTAGTCTTGTGAGTTGTGACAACTGTGAGTAACTTTAAATTTCAAGCTCCCTAATAAAAATTCCTGTGTATGCCATTGTTTTCTTAGATATTAAAATTACAAAAAATAACACTAATCTAAAAAATTTATTTTTCCTATAATTCAAACTCATAAACCATAAATTTCCTATTTAATAACAGCCACAACCAAAACATATATTTTTAATATCATACCGTGCAGTAAAATATTTTTCTGAGAATTCTGTGATTTTTTTAATATATAAATTATATAATTATTAATTATTAAAGAAAACTAATATTTTATTTTAGTTATATAATATGATACAATTTTTTTCTTGCTTATTATTAAAACATCATTTTTATTGTGTTTCTTAACAAATAAGTTCTGAACAACATTACTTGTGAATCTAAGTAATAATTCTTAAAAAAATAAAATCACAAGTGTACTAATTAACTAATAAGATTTTAATTAACAATTTAACTAATTTCATTATTGTTAAAAGAAAATTATATCTACCTAAACATAAAACCAATTCACGTACCTAGAATTGCAAAACCACCAGTTTTATTATTACAAAGTTATGTTGTTAAATATAAAAAAATTATATATAAAAAAGTACAAATTTTAATTTTATTTAGTAGCTAATAGGTACCCACATCACATTGACAACTAAATAAAAAGACAACCAAAGACACTACATAAATAAAGGAGCATTATAGTCTGTAAACCCCAAATGGTACCATAATAGTGTTAATAACAATTTAATATAGTACAAAGTACCTATAAAGAATCTATATATAAAAAAAAAGTTGTTAAAATAATGTTTATTTTAAGTATTAATGTACATGTTTAATTATTATAAGCTACTTACAGTTCAATATATAAAATTAGTATAGTCTTATTGGCAAAATGTTCACATAGATTAATGAAAAAAAAAAATTGGTACTAGTTGGATTATGGATTTAGCCATACAATCAGTATTGTGAAGCCCACAATCAGTGGAAAAAAACCTATGATGTCCCAACCTATACCTATGCATGGAAAATAGAGGTTTCTAGGTATTTTTAATGCCATAGGAAAATAATGTCATATTTCGATAGTCAGTAGGTTATCTATGCAAAAATATAGCACACTACAGCTACTCAATACTTTCCACTTTGAAGAAAATGTATGAATCATTTATAATATGTTTTTGAGCTTTTTCGCATAATTTGAAAAATATTGAGTTGCGTGTTATGTTATAAGTTAATTTGTTGACTTTATTACAAATGTTCCAAAAAAAAAATAAAATATACCATTCACTTTATTGTATATATTTTTTATTTTATATCTGTTACACTTAACAAAGGTTTATGATGAGGAGACTCAATGTTATTTGTTTACTTTATAACTTTTAATTTTATGTAAAAAAAAAGTAACTAATTTTTAACTAGTTAAGTTACTTTTATTTTCTAGTTAACTTGTAACTTTTACAAGTTAAAAAGAAAAGTAACTTTAACTTTAAACTTAACTTATATTTTCTGTATCGACTTAATTTAACGACTTAATAAAATAGTTAACTTGTCTAACCTTGCATAAAGTTTTATTAAAATAACATAATGACAGCAATATATTAATACTTGTGTAAATGTAACATAGGTATTAAAATCTAAAAATACTCATAACTCGCTTTAAAATTGAAATATTATATAAAAAACGACAAGAAAACACAAATGATATTCTTACTTGTATGCATTTGATAATAATTTACTGAAATATTAAAACATTTAAAACTAACATAACAAAATGGTTCTGAGAAACGTAAATTTGATATATTGTACTTTTTCAAGGCAGAAACAACACATTCGGGCATCACGTATATTCACGTTCTCTATTAATATATGCATTTAGTTTTTTTATATATTAAAATTATAAATGCTTCAATTTATACTGTTGGTCTTGAAATATTTTTTTTCAAACGAGATTTTAAGAAATTGGCGTCGGTGTATAAACTGTGCATACTGTATCGATTAGTAGTCCTATAGAGTATAAAAGCCTGACAAAACTATGTTTACCAATTTACTATACGCATTTAAATATTTTTTATAAGTTGATTATCAACTACCTATTGATATGGTTATTCTCGTTTTCATCGGTGTCTTGTATTTAGATACAGTGGCGCCGAGTCCTATGTTTAGGTCAGGCCACGGCCTGACCACATTTTTAAAAGGGGGCCGGCGATCAGAGGGGAGCTGGACGTCTTTGCAATATTTTAATCAACATAATAAACTATACTTAGTTACTTGATGAAAATAAGAGATACATATTAATACTTAGGTATTTATTTAGGTACCTAGTTCGTAGTTCAGAGACTTATCTATCTCATTGGGGGGGAGGTACCGCCAGGGGGACGGAGTAGGCTTGGGGCCGTTGTATTTTCATTTGGCCTGAGTAGATTTTTAGAAGTTTGGCGCCATTGTTTAGATAGCCGATAGGTACCTACAGCAAAGAACTCGCAATGAGTTTTAAATAGGTATGTAATATGTATTACAATTACAGTAACTGTATAGCACCATATTATAGTGAAATATTATTACCCTTATATGTAAGGTATGTCGTATGAAAGGATTTGACTTTTTTTATGTACCTCGTTTTTGACGATACTATTGAACTTTTTTTTCATTTTTTTTTGTGAAGTTGTTCTTAACGCCCTTCCGAGTTCATTGTAATTCAATGTTCGGTGAGGCATTTGAATAATTTCATGACTTTATTATTTTTACGAGCTCAGCGTGTTAGTCATTAAAATGATGTGAAAAAGTACTAATATTGTGATGTTGTTTATTGTTAAAAATAAAATAAAACCTAAATATTTAATTTTTTTACGTGTGCCGTGGATTTGCCATACCTGTTTTATACTAAACTAAATAATTATCCACTTAAATATAATATAATTACAATAAAAAACGGGTACCGATATGATGTACAGTAGGTGTCTAGTGTGGGGTCACTGTTATGGATTTTTTAAATTTAAAAAATGTATGTGAATATAAAATACATATATAAACATTCAGTGAAAATTTCATGTATAATCTATACGATCACTATTTCTTTTATTACACCAAAAATAAAAATCAATTTTATCAAAAATTTGTTTTACAAAAAAATTCCCATTTTTCCTTAATTATTTTTTTTATCTTTCCCGACATACTTAAAAACTTACTATTGGGAATTTTTCACTTTTGACCCCCCCCCAAAAAAAAAAAAAAAATTAACCAATAGATTCACTTTCCTATCAGAAAAGATGCTGATGAAGAAAATCGGAGCATTTCTGCTGAACTAAAACTTGATGACAGACACAAAAAAAACTCATAACATTGTAAAATCAATACATTATTCCGTTATTCGCTCCGCTCAGAATCTAAGATGACTTTAAAAGAAAATACGATTATGACTCGTAGAGTTGTCGGATTTTGATAATTTTTTTATTTTTAAAGAATATAATTCATTGAGACTACAGTTTTTGAATTAATTTCAAGTAAAGTTTTTAAAATCTAAGTCAATGAACCGGTTGTGCTGTATATAGTTGTTTAGTGTACGCCTCGTCGTTGCAGTGTAGGTCACTATGACACTATATTACATAACGGATGTGTTAAATTTGAATATTGAATACAATGATAAATCACGAAAAACAGGCATGTACTGTTTCCGCCAATTTAAAATATGGTATGATTCAAGTAATTTATTTTACTATTATAGCATTAGTAATACAGTAGGTTAAATTAATTTTTGCTGAAAAAATTACATTTGTAAAGTCATTGTTCTTATAAAATATAATAATATAGGTAGGTACTTTAAATGTTTCAAGCTATAGGTACCACTCACGGTACCACCTACTCACGAATAATATTTTTAAATTAGGTACAACATTAATTTAAATACCACTATATAATTTTGACCAAATTTGAACTCAAAATATCTACAAAAAAAAACTGTGTTAATATGTTTTTTTTGGATTTTTTTGGTTACAATACTATAACCAAAAAAAAACGTTCATACAAACTAGGTACTTATGAGAAACCTTATTTTGAATTTTGAATTCTAAGCTATTGAAATTAAAATTTTTATTTAATTTTAAACAATAAAATAATTTTGCAAATTACTTGTCGAAAAATTGATGATTATAGATTAAAATACTCAAAATAATGTTCTACTTCGGAAAAGGAAAAAAAATATAAAGTGTCTTTTAAAAAAGTAAATAACTTAAAAAATTATAAAGATCAAAATGATAGAGATAAAGATAAAGATCACTCTGCTGATGACACAGGAGTCAGGACCTACAATTGTGAATCTACACGGAATTTACAACAATGTTAAATAATTATGCAAACGCGTATATGAGTACCCTACAGCCCTGGGGCGTCATTTGGTGGTGGCAGCAGGGGTATGCATTTGCCCAACTTTAGATTTAACAGTATAGCTTTGGATAGCCACAGGACCGATCTAGGCCCGGATTGGGCCGGCGAGTTATCGAGAATATGGCCGGTCATGAGACTATGAAAGTTTAGCCATAATTGTATTTTATAATATGAAAAAGAGAAATTAGTACAAACATTGTTAAAAAATATAATTTAATGGAGTTATTAAACCACACAGCTGTAATATTGGTTGTACCTATAATAGTGTACTCTATAGCTGTCGCCTGTCAAACGTCTTAAAACTCGGTGGGCCGTACCTTGCCTATCTGGAGTTGTACCTGTTCTAGGTATATTATGATTCATGAGCCGCGATACGCAGCAGGATACAGATAATAATTACAAGTCGAGAATTACTTTTTAATTGCACTTTTTATGCATTTATTTTATACGACTAATTAATTTTATTTTATTGAAATGTACAATAATATATTGTAAAGAATACAGATTAATAGATTATGTTATATTGCTATACGGTTATCCCTATATATAGCTTCAATTTTAAAATTCCGTATTTTTATTACGATTATGCATTTTAATTTTTTAAATGATATTATTATAATTTCAAGTAGTTACCTATACTACTAGTGAAATAACGACTATTTTATTCGGAAAATGTTATTAATATTTTTCTTTTTCAGTGGAAATTGTTTATTTGAGTAATGGTTATGAAAATTTGAATAGTTATTAGTATTCGTGTTGACAAAAGCGAACATAGTTTATTTAATATACATTTTAAGGCAGTATTACAGTATTCACTATATAACTATTTATTTTTGTGTGACTTAGAGAACAAAGCGAGTGGTTATTTTTTAGTATAGGCTAGAAGTTTTATACTTATTGGACCGGCCATTATTTCGCCCTCCTTAGGGCCGGCGCTACAAATTGCGGGGCCCCGTGCAAAATAGTTTAAATAAAATGATACACAACAATTAATATTTAATTTATACTAATATATAATATATATAATATATAATAATATTATAATATTATATATTCTATAATCAATGCTTAAAGTTTAAATAAACAAAATAAATGTATATAATAACATATATTATATTATTTATTATATATTTTCGAGAAATTTTTTTCTTGCCTTTTCGTCGAAAGTTCAGTTTGTCCAGTAGGGAGAATTAAGTAAAGAATAAGGAGAATCATAAGTACTAAGAATTGAGATACCTACCCCAATAATATTTTCGACATGACAACATTCTACATAGTCTATTTATACTCTTCGGTTAATCACTCTATACATTCCGACAATCGATTATCGATTCCACGAAAATGCCCTTAATTATAATATATTTTTTGTAAACAATACTTATAAAAATTACCATCAACTAGAATATTATTATTAAAACTGTTATCTTTTTTAAATTATAATATTCGATCGCAGTAATGATTTTGTTTTTCTGGAGTGAGCCGGCTTCCGCGGGGCCTCACATTTGCGCGGGGTCCTGTGCAGGTGCACCGGTTGCACTGCCCTTACGCCGGCCCCTACTCTAACAAAATAATATTGAAAGTGGTGCTTATTGGAGAGTATACGGCGTATACCCATTTACGATTTATATAATATTTATATTGCCATTATTAATAATTTCAAACGCTCATAAAAAAATAGTTGGACTTTCCGGTAATTTTTTTTTTTAGAAAATTAGAAAAACTTATAGAGATCCTATTCTGTTGAATTTTCAAATCTTAGATTTGAATAGAAATTTTTTTATGAATTTACTAATCAAAAAAAACTGCAAAAGTTCGTGATTTTTAAGTATTTTTTCGAAATTTCAATTTTAGATACTTATAAAAAACTATTAGAGACTACGCTTCACTTTTTTTAAACTACCACTTAAATAATAGCTTAAGACGAACCTTGTATTACAGTTTTAAACCTTAGGTATAAATTCTCAAAATGTTATACATTTTTCACTACAAGTTAGTTTATATATTTTCTTGATTTTGTAAGAAATTGAACTTTAAACTTTAAACATTTTAGCTGTTTTCTTATCGATTTTTTTTATAGTTATCGTAAAAAAAACTTATTTAGAATCTAGTGTTGAATTTTCAAACCATAAATATGAATAGAAAATTTTTTATGAATTTTTAACCACAAAACAATTTGCAAATATTCGATATTTTGAAGACCAAATTTTAACTTAAAATGTCTATAAAAAATTATAATTATAATATACTTTTTTATTTTTTGGTTACATTATAAACTACTTACGTGAAACCTAAGTTTAAATTTTCAATCCTTAGTTATAAAAACTGAACATTTTATACAATTTTAACTACAAAATATATTGCAAATATTAGATGAAAAATTTCGGTCAAAATTTAAAGTTTAAATGCTTATAAAAAAATATTGGCGATATGTTTTTTTATTATTTTCGATCTACTATTAAGCAACTATTATGAAGAATCTTGTATTAAATTTTTAAGAAATTTAACCCAACGAAATTGTTTTTATAAAAATATTTTTCGGGTATAGGAATTAGTAATCTGAATATTTGGTGAAATATTCAAATGTCTACGGTAATTTATTTTTGAATTACATCAAAATAAGAAAATCGTTCCCTAAGAAAACTGGTGAATATCCAATGTCTAATTTCAAACGCTCATCAAAAATTAGTTTGAGTTTCCGGTAAACTTTTTCTTTTTTAAAAACTATTGAGAAATTTTTATTTTTGACCCCCCAAAGTACCAACTAGATTCATATTTCTATCAGAAAAGATGCTAATGAAGAAAATCGGAACACTTTTACTGCTCTTAAATGCGGTGACGGACAAAAAAAACCAATACATTCCTTGCTCCACTCAAAATATAAAATTAAACATTTAATACATTTTTAAATTTTTAAATATTTTCAAAATAATTTGCAAATTTTTAATTTTTTGATTAATTTTGTCAATGTTTGAACTTTAAATGCTTATAAAAAAATATTTCTAAACATATTAACGATAGACATTATCACATATATTATTAACTAAACATTAATATGTCTATGATACTAACTGTAGTCAACGAATGCGATTTAATTTATTGTAATAACTATTATGAATTATGAATATTGAATGGAATGATAAGTAATAACGATGTATAATATAAAATACTTTAAATATTACCCAAAGAAAAAATCTATTTTTATGGTGCTTGTGTAATATTGTGTATGTGTGTGACTGTGAGGCGTGACTCAAACTTCAAAGTCTGCACTCTGCGCATGCAATTATTTATGTGTCGCTACTCGGAGAGGCTTTTACTCTTTTCAGTGATGCAAATATACAATAGTCATATTTGGTGGGGGCATTATATCATTTATACTGCATTAGTATAAACCACGGTTGTAGATAGAACCGAATTTATCGATAGAATTCTATCTACAACCGTGGTATAAACATTAACGACTAACGTGTGGGAACAAAATTCAGGCCGGGAGATTGAAATTTACCCAAATTTCACCTATCATTTACCAAATAAATCACCAACAATTTTTTTCTCGCTCCGCTCGAATTATTTATTTACATTTACCTATTTCAATAAAATTATAGAAATACATTTCATTTTATTTTAAATAATATTTATACTTTCAATTTTATCATTATATACGAAAATCGATTCTGAGCGGAGACGGAGGTCTGTCAGCCTAAGATAGGTATTTTATATTATATTTATATTGTCATTATTAATGATTTCAAACGCTCATAAAAAATCAGTTGGACCTTCAGATAAATTTTTTTTTTAAAAAGATACAAAAACTTATAGAATATCTTTTGTTGAATTTTAAAACCTTAGATTTAAATAGAAAATTTTTTATGAATTTACTAATCAAAAAAAACTGATTTCGTGATTTTTACGTATTTATTCAAAATTTCAACTTTAGATACTTATCAAAAACTATTAGACCTACACTTCACTTTTTTTAACCACCACTTACATAATAGCTTATGAGGAACCTTGTATTCAATTTTTAAACCTTATAGGTATGAATTCTCAAAATGTTATACTTTTTTCAATACAAATTAGTTTGTAAGTATATTTTCTTGATTTTGACTGAATTTTCAAGAATTTTAACTTTAAACGCTTATACATTTTTTAAGTGTTTTCGTATCGATTTTTTTTTACGGTTGTCGTACCTATAAGAAAAACTTATTTAGAATCTAGTGTTGAATTTTCAAACCTTAAATATAAATATAAAAATTCTTATGAATTTTTAACCACAAAACAATTTGCAAATGTTTGATGATGCATTTCGGCCAAAATTTGAAATTAAATGCTTATCAAAAAAAATTGGCCTATAGTTTTTAAAATTATTATTTTTGGTTATTATTTAAACAACCTATGAAGAATCTTGTATTAAGATCTATGTGAAAATTTCACAAATTTTAGATGCGAAAAATAAAGTTTTTAATTTTAAATAAATATATTATTAGGCATTTTACAAAAATCACGTTATTATGTTATATTATAAACCTCATTTGTTACTAAATGTTACTATATACTATAGTCTATATTATACTATTATAGTATTATATAAAACGTACAAATGTATACATTTACATGTATAAATATATTATTTATAATGCCTAAATAATTATTAAAATATATAATATTATGTACAATTGTTTAGTCAGTATTAAGTCAGGCCTTGGCCTGACTGGCCTGATCAGTGATCCGTAGTTTCGCCTATGCCAGTTGGTACTTTTGAGATCATTGAATCCAAATTTAACACTATTCATATTCCATTTGAGTATCTAACCCACGACTCGACGTCTCGACTCATGGTACTGTACAGCAGTGATAGCTAGTAAGTACTCACTAATTGCCCACCCTTTTCTTTTCTTTTTTATACAGACAATTTTCCAAATGTGTTTTTATTTGTCCAAACTCATATAGATATAGGTACTTTTCTTTGAAAAGAATTTCTAAATAATATGTTCTTAATTTTTCTCATATACTCAAATAGTGTGTGCATTTTATATAGGCCTATCCATATGCAGTTATGATAAACTATGAAAAATAAAATTTTAACGGCTTTAGCTTCATAACCGTATAAGCCATACGGTTATGAATCATTTATGATTTATCAATCACTCACATTGTTTTACAACCTTTCTAAAGAAATATAAAAAAAATATAAGACTTCAGCCCTATAATAATAAATAATGTTTATAGGTACTTAATAACTATTGGTAAAAACTAGTATTTTATCCTAGAGTTATTCAATTTATATTATTTGTATAAGCAGGTGATGTCATATTAATTATTTTATTATTTATAAATACACACCTCTCATCACTTCGAAGAACACGAGCCTCAACTAACTGCTAATAATCTAATTTATTTTAGATTCCAAAAATAATAGGTTTAAAAAAATTTTTATTTGTACTAAGTTATAAGGATCACACGGGCTATACACGAATTTAAATTTATAAATTTATATACCTATCAAATTCAAGAAAAAAGTCTACAACATAGCAAACGTACGTTTTTATACAACTAACAATAAACTTGTTAAATGATTTTAACTTGCTTCAAAATTAGAGTATAAAAAACCTCAGAGGTGCTATGATAAGTTAGTCCCCCAGACTGAAATAAAATGTAGGTATACTATTTTTGGCATATATGTATATGCGGGTATAACGTCCTCTTAAGTCTTAATATATTCAAGTTTAAATTATATAATATGCTTTCACATGTATTATCTGTAGTTAAGCTATTATAAGTATTAAGTACCTATTATTATTATTATTATTATCCTTCTTGAAATAGTAGACAAATATTTAAACAATACCACGACATGGTTAATTTGTTTGTTTGTACACGATAATAATAAAGCGTATTGTAGGTACTATTGTGTATACTATACAGACTTTAATATACCTGCCTAGGTATTATATTAATAATTATAGATAAATAGGTAGGTAAGTAGGTATATAATGTAACAAAAAATTAAGCAATTAATTATTAAATATTTACACCATTTTAAAGTAAGTACATACGATTCATTGCTCATTTGAATCAATCTTAACATATTTAAACTACAAACATTACACATTTACACGATAGCGTGAGGTATAATATGGTATACACGTTTATCTAAAGTAAATTGTTGGTTCTTATTTACTTTTAAAATTATTCATAAACCATAAAACAAAAATAAATACATATATAATAGTTTAATTGTTACATGTACAACTCAACAACTGTACAAGCGTATCATTGTGTACTTACTTACATATATTATATGAACAGGTTTATTGATGTCTACATTTAACATTAACACAGTGATAATTAGTGATATTTAATAAAGTTATTAAATATTAAGAGATGTCAAAGCACTCTTTGTTTTCTTTCTCTGGTCCACGCGCAACATACACAAAACGCATTCACGCTAACTGATTTTTTTTTGTTTTTGAGTAATTTTAGGGTAAAATCACCCATCATTACAACAATTATAGAGAATAATATTATGTAGAATATACATATCATAGAATAACATGTCGATTTGTTTAAATATTGTCTCAAAACAATTTAATATAATAGGTAAGTACATTTCAATAAACAATATTTTTATGTTTTTAAAGTTGAATATAAAGCCAAATAATAATAAAATATAAAACCCCCCCTTTTTTTTTATTTAAAAATATATTTACAATCTATACGAGACAAAGGTTTAATGAGTAAGTGTGTTGACATACATAATTTGACATAATAACATTAATATTAAGGCTCCCAGCAGTGCCACTTGACAAGAAATTAAAAAAAAAAACTCCCTTTTTAAATTTAATTCTCTAAATTTTTGCGATGGATGATTTAACATGAAAGAATTTACGGGTGGGTCTGAGAGAGAAACAAATATTGTTATCTTCATTAATATTCCATACTCCATAGTAATCTACACGTCTACACAATATAGGACATACCATATATACCGTATACCTACGGCGCTACAGCGTAACGACTTAAATGATAGTAAGTAAATGGTAAATCACTCATATGAACATCAAGGCCCAGAGGCAGAAAACCTGTGAAAGTTCAAAAGCTTTTTTTCAGTTATACCTATAACGAGCAAATAACGATATTATAAAATACTAATAATAGGCCCCTAGCCCAGGAAATAGAGTCAGTCTCGATGAGAACGTGCAACTACGTGTGTCCCATATAGGTACATGTCTGTTGATAAGTATATATATTGTTGCCGATGCGACCACAAAAAAGGTATGTACTATAGAGTATTTACACCAGACTGTTGAAATTTAGATTTTTAATAATATACACTTGCGATACATAAATACCTAACTGCTATTGAAAATATTATTAATTTAATGTCATAATAAATACATGACAAACTATTTTTTTTAATAGTATTGTTTTCTCTCTCTGACTTACACTTCCATGCAATAAAGCAAATTAGCGTTCAGTAAAATCAATTTCGTGTTGTTAGCTTTAATACCAATTGTACCAACCTATTATCAAATTTAAAGTTAAAAACATTATCTGCAGTGGCGTTTTAACAATTTTTGTTTTTTAGGACGCATATTTTTAGGCAGAAGAGTAGGCAACAACCCATGTCTAGAATTTATCAATTAATCAGGCCAACCAATTTAAGAAATAGTCCAAATCCAGAGGTGGACAGGTGTTCAAATGATTTTGTCCCGTGGGGAGGGGTGGCTGAATTTTCAACATGCACAATTTGAACATTAAAATTTAAAAGTATAAGCTATAGTTATAGCTTATATTATTATAAATATTGATAAAAAGGTCTTGGGGGGAGGGGATCTATCCTTCCCATTTGATCAAATCACAATAATGTTGGATTCTATTTACGTAAATGTATACCTTACGCCAGGGGTCGCCAACCTTTTCAAACAAGTGAGCTACATTTGAAATTTGTAGTCCCAGGTGATCGACATCCAGGAGAATTTAGGTCTTTAAAGAGATTTTTTTTATGAGCAAAAAAAAAAAAAGGGTTAAGCTCCAAAGAATAAATATTTAATGTTTCTTCATGATAATAATCATAATTCCGAAATAATATCCAATTATTTATTACGCGATCGACTGATAATGGTAAAATTAATTTTTATAACGATCGACCTATATTCCTAGAAAGATCGACCAGTCGATCGCGATCGACTGGTTGGTGACCCCTGCCTTACGCGGACCAAATGACGTTACTGTATTAGTACGATGACTTAATTTTTACTTTATTAAAAGCATTGCAAGCTATGAGTAACCAGTAGGTATGTAAAGAATAACAATTTAAAAATGTTCATAAGACGCAGTAAATTTGAAATATCATGAAAACTCTAATGTATAAAACTGTAAACACAGATTATGTTCAAACTCCAAGTTTGATAATAGGTTAGTTCACTCTAATATTAAAGCTAACAGCAAAAGATTGGTTATACTTGTATGCTGAAGCTGAACGTAAATTTCTTATTGTAAGAGTATACCATAATCTTAAGACGCAAATAGCTTGTTAAAAAAGTTTGCTATCTAGGATGCTAGGTACCTACTAGTTTTTCAGTCCCAATGAGAAATGTGAAAATGATGTCTCTATTGTACCATTCACTTCCCTAGTCCATAACATAAATAATTGTTTAGAATGTTTAGTAAACTGTAGGTTAGTATAATGTACTATGTGCATAAATAAATTACTACATTATTTAAATTTTGTTTTATTACAAATACACAGGATCTATTCACACACTAAAAAAAAACTGTAAATCACTTAAAATTGTTAAATCAAATAATATGGTGATTTAATATGTTGATTTGATTTTTTATATAAGTACGTAGCCACCTATACTCTGTGCGGAATAAGAACGTACTTCGTCACACAGGTGGCAACCGGTTCCACAATATTGACATTGTCGTTTGGGTGCCTTACACCATTAAGCAATCATTAATTTGTCAGCCAATCAGAGCACTACAAACATGTTTTGGACCGCAACACATATACGTTATTATTCCGCACAGAGTATAGATAGCGAATTATCAGGAGCTAAAACTTTAAATATATTAACAAATTAAACATAAACTTCACTTTAATAAACAAATGTAGTATAATAATGTTAAGCTTTATCACATATTTTTGTTCATATTATAAAATATCATATAAGTAAAAAATTAAAGCATTTTAGTTCAAAAGTTAATTAGTTAATATCAATATAAATTAGTTCCACATAGTATCTAAATATTATAAATAATAGGTACATAGTATATGAATATAAGTAGTAGATGCTAAGTAATTAAGTAGTATTTATTTTGTAAAACAAAACCAATAAAAATGATTAAATCATAACAATTAATGTTGAATCTAAATACTTCAAGGGCGATTCTATAATTTACTTCTATTGGGCTCCTAAAAGTATTACTTAATGATTTTATATTAATTTTAAATTGTCATAACATTTCTTGAAATTGCATACTAGCAATAACTTTAACTGTAATTCCATAAACACACCTTTGTAAATACTAATAGAAAAATAATATTTTGATAGTCGTAGTTAAGGAACGAGTGAGTTATAATATATTGGACTTTGGTTCTTAATTGTTATAAATAATATATTTGGTATTTATTAATTAGTGTATCACATACAATATATTTTTCAAGGCAACTCTTAAAAAAATGTGTAACTAATAAATGGCCACAGTTCTAAAATAGTCATATGTGGCATTTAAAATCTCATAGGGCTAAATTGTATACAACTGGTTTATTTTAATTAATATATGGCCTATTTTATTTATTCCAATGGCATGAATAAATGTCTCAATACTCTCCATAATTAAATAATCACATATTATATAAATTAAATTAAATTAAATTTTTTTATCATTCATTTAACAGATATTAAAGCTAAATAGTTTGTTATTCTAGGATAATAGCATTTTTATTATACTATTTTACGGGCTACTATGGCCAAAGGAATATTTTAAATTGTCAAAAAACAACTGCAACAAATGTATAGTTTTGCTGATCTGTTTATCAATGGCTATATATATATATATAATAATTAGGTTTATCTTCAGTTACATGACACAAAAAACAGAATTTCTTATGCATAATTGATAATCTTAAAAAATTGAATTCTAATGCAAAAAATATGCTAATTTGCTGAGATATACTAACTTAGGTAAATTAAATTGTTTTTTCAGTGGTAATCCATATTTATTTTTAATTGAAAAGGCATATAATATGAAACATAAAATTATACTCAATAATAGTGTCAAAATCTAGCATATTAATGACTTGGAGAGATGATTTCATGTAATCAGACTAAAATGAATAGGAATTTACATAATTAATGTTTAGTAGATTACTACAATTAAAATGTTAATAAAAAGTTTGCAATATACTAAAATGTAGATGAAAGGCGTTTGTACATTATAAATAGTTGAGATTATATATGGAAATTATTATTCAGAAGTTACCTGCATCTTTCTGAATGCTATAATTATCTTATACATATAATCTTATATTTGATAGATTATCAATTGTTATATATACAATTATACACATTAATTGTTACGTTAATTGATTCTACTGACATATTTTTAATATTTGTATTAGGTAGATAACTAAATATTAATAAGTCAAATAAGACTTATTCAATTTTTATGGGACTGAAGTACTAAGGTTTTTTAAATAGTTAGATAAAAAATTATTTATCTTATGATAGATACCTCCAATATTATTAAATTTACTTATACAATTCATTGATATTTCTAGCATAATAATAAAATAAAAACTTTGGGACTTATTGTTTAAACTTGTTATTTAGATTATGTTTTTGGGGAAGCTCTATGAAAATAATAATTGTATTAAATAAATAGTTAAGCAAGTGATTATTGTGAATATCTACCAAATAAAATAAAATAATTGTTATTGTTAAATAATATATTATACACTTAGGATAAAGATTGTAACTAACCACAACAATCATTAAATTGTTTTTTGGTGTCAATATTGACACGAGAGTTCTTGATAAAATAAATTCAATAAATTAATAATAATAAAAAAAAAACAATTTTTAGGCTAATTAATTTTTTTAAATAAACAATTTTTTATTTTTTTTAAATTAATAACAAAAAATAGAGAGCTTAAACTGAGTTATGGTTTATCTTACCCAGATTACAGTTTCGTCTATAGAAATTTAGTTTGATTTATATTTAAGATGTAACTTAAGATTTTAATCCTTTATGTTTACGCTTTATTCGCGCATATGGTCCAATGGTAGGATCCATGATAAAATCATACAGCACACTTGTCCAAGAATTGTGTTGAGGTAAATTATCATAAAACTCTGGTGCAATTTTCTTGACCTAAATGCATAAAACATATCTTGTAAAATTTTGTTTAAAAAAATTTAGTGTAAGAAGTTGGCATGTGAAAATATATTAAAAATTTCGGTATTTTGCATTAAATAAATGTTGTTTAAAAATAAATGCTAGGAATGTATTTTAAAATAATTTAGCACAATTATATAATGAAAATAAAATGGCAATAGAATTATGCGCTTAAAACATTGAATATTGTATACACAACACATTTTTTTATAATAATGATGAGCTAGCAGACTAGTTTAATTCCACATAATATACAATAAATTTAAAAGAAACGAGTCTAATTGACTACTAAAGTTAATAAGAATACTGAATATAACTACATTTTGTTATATCTTAAAGTTTGAGTTACCAAAAATTGCTTTCAAAAAGTTATACTAAACACTCACTTGTGGTAGTTTAGAACCAGGAACAAATGGAAAATCATGATGTTCGTTATGATAACCAACATTAAATGTTATAAAATTTAATGGACCATAGTATGAATATGTTTCATATCCTTTATGAAACATGTAATGCTCAGAAATAAAATGTCCTGCTACTGGATGAAGGCCCATCGCCATCAATGAACCAGCTAACATATATGTTATTACTTTTGTACCTTAAAAAAAAAAAAATTATAAGAGATTATCAACTAAATAATACTTAATAACTTTGTATACATTTAAAATCCATTTTACATACAAATAACTTACCAAAATATAAATATACCCAATAATTGAACGCCAACTGAATAGCAACACTAATGATTTCAAGTGCAGTAGGATTTTTTGGATAAACAAACATAGGTCTTAAAGCATAGAAAAATGGTTGTAATAATACCCAGATAAACTTTCCAAATGTTGAATTAAATAATTTTGCTTCAACATATGTAGGTATATCTGTATCAAGTTTCTCATCTCCTTGGTACTGTATAAAATAATGAAATGATGTTAATTACATTGGTTCAATAAATGTAGAGTATAAAATAAATTGAACTAAGCAGAATGAAAATAATTTAAGAATATTTTGGAATAAACTTTTATTTTATAACAAAGAACAATAAATTATAGACGGCTTTAGATACCGACAAACAAAAATGTATTTATACTGTTTAAGATAGTATAAAAAATATATAATTTATAGTAAACAATGAATAATTTATTGGTGAATTATATTATTTACCCGATGATGTTCTAGATGATAGTGTTTAAAAGTGACAGAGAATGGAAGACCAATAGGTAAGTTAGCAAACATACCCAATAATTTATTGTACATTGGATATTTTGGCCCAAATCCCATATTATGGGCAATTTCATGGATTGCTGAAAATATTTATTCAAATATATCATTATAAAGTAATTAAATAAACAACTTACAATTAAAAATCAGTCAGTAAATTATATTTTACCAAGCATCAATGAATGATTTACAACACCTCCAAAACAATAGGCTAAAATCATAACAATTGGCCATGTTAAATCTTTAATCAAATAAAGAGATCCTAACTGCAATATGGTAGTAATTACAACAATCCATTTAAAGTTCTTATCTGGACCATAAAGTTTCTTGATTTCTGGGTGCTTTTCTGAAATCAAATAATAACATAATGAATGTAATTAAATTTTACCATTTTCTAAGGTCCTGTATTTCACATAAAGTAATTTATTTTTAATTTATTCTTATAAAAATAGTTAGTAAGTACCTATCACTTACTTATAGAACTAATTGAAAATTAAAAATATAGTTTTCATTATAAAAATTATTAAATTGCATTTTAAATATACAGGGTGTAACAGAAATATATGACAAATGCAATAACTTGTACTCTAATCAATATTTTAAAATTTTTTTTTTATATAATTTATAGACGTTTGTACTACATGTACCATAAGCACTTTTTTATTTTTATTTTTTTGTACTGAAAATAAGAAAATTTAAATTTGATTTAAATTTAAAAAAAAAAATCAAAATAGCCAATTTATAAACATAATGAAAAAAAAATAGTTTTAGTGTTTACAATTTTTAATTTGAGAAATGTTGTAATGAGTTTGCGACTTATAAATGTTTAAATATTCATTCAACTTTCTACCGGGTAATTCACCAAAACAAAAAGTAATAAATAATAATCATTAATCAGTCGTCTCAGAATGAATATAATACAAATACGATAACCATATTCTATTTATTATCTATATTGTACATAATATTATTATCAGTAAACGGATATGGTTATCGCATAGAGTAATAATATAGATTATCGTTACCTTCAGATAAAAACGTCATCTCGACTACTGGTTTTTACTTTCGGTTTTGATTAAATTCACAGTAGCAGAAAATTGAACAATTATTTAAATGTTCATAAGCCGCAAACGGATTACTCAAATTAAAAATTGTAAACGCTAAAACTATTTTTTTCATTATGTTTATAAATTGGCTATTTTGATTTTTTTCAAAACAATTTAAATCAAATTAAAATGTTCTTATTTTTTGTAAAAAAAAATAAAAATAAAAAAGTGCTTATGGTACATGTAGTACAAACGTCTATAAATTAAATGAAAAAAAAAAAATTTTTAAATATTAATTAGAATACAAGTTATTTTATTTGTCATATCTTTCTGTTACACCCTGTATATTATATAGAGACGTGTAAAGGACTTTGGTATGAGGTGTGCTATGAAAAAAATGGGCCGCTTTCCCTTAAATGGGCCTCAACAAACCTAACCTAACTCCATAAACCTAATGCCCCTCTCCCAAAAAATAGAAGTAATTGAATGCAAAATATAAATTCATAAAAACTCATATCGGTTAGTACTTGTGTTTCACAAACACATTTTTATATGTTTTAACGGTACTGATGGGGTATCTCGACTACCTCCGTATAGGAATATATTTATAAATATACATTCCTGCGTTGTAATCTGTATCATTGGAATATACAATTTAATTTTTATTTCGTCCACGTTCATTTAATATCCACGTACCTTGCCATCAGACCATTAATCATTTTATGTCGGTATTTATTTTGTCAGTCAGTTGACAGTCGTCCTATATAGTTTAGTTGTCAGTAATTATTTACTATACCTTGCAAACGATCCACCATTTAATAGAATTTTAATAGATCTTAAAACCTACTTTCCTCTACAAAAAAATTGTTAAATTTTGTTTTAACTTAAAAAATATTTTTTATTTTTATTATTTTATATACCTACCTACCAAATGTTAATTAAATGTCAACAATAAATATGAATATAATATACTTTTTTATTTAAAAATTGAGGTATTCGAGATAACACGGTTGTGCACCCAAGGTATTTGAGATAACCCATAAGTACCGTTTCAACAAATAGATAACTATTAAAAAAATAACTAGATATCTTTTTCTAATACATTTTACACCTACATTAGAATATTAAATAAAATCATTACATCACTCAACTTAAAATCAAATTTGTAATAATAAAAAGTTTTAGTAATAGAAAATGAACACAAAAAACTTATAATGGCAATCTTCTTTGGATAGGAGTCAACACTTGAAACTTTTATATAACTCTATTAAAATCAACTAATTCATTTCTTGCTCATCAAATTAAAATAAAAGTGATTCTAATATTGTTCTTGAGACATTGTTGACCATAGTTTAGATTTGACAATAGATAATTTGTCCAGAACCACAACTGGTGATTGGTATAACAACAAACTTTGTAATGACTTCATGGAAATTGGTAAAAATATTTTGTCTATTTGAATTCACTAAAAATCAAACCAGGCTTTGTATATAAAAAAAAAGGTTAGGTTAGTTATAGCTACTACTTGTAGCTTAAACATTAAACAAAGTCCCAAAATGAATAAAAGTCATACAAAAAGCCATGGGGTGTGCCATGACACACATCTATGTATTATTATAATTTATATTACAATTAGGTTTTATAGGATTTACATAATTTATTTAGAACAATTTTCATTCTATGTTTCAATGAACATCTAATTTTAAACCAGTGTTTGGAAAGAACGTCGTTCATGAACACACATTCACGTGTTCAGTGTTCACGTTCATATAAAGTGAACGTCACTCGTTTTATTAAAATAGAACGTGAATGTGAACAACATTTATATTTTTAACAAACTTGATCGATTTTTAAGACGTTCAATTTATTTACCATTTAATAAATATATTAATATTTTCCATTTTAATTCCTATGATATATTTAATTTGAATAAAGAATAAAAAAAATCAAATACGTGAAACTGCGTTCATTTTTTGAAAGAATGTGAACGTGAACGCGTTCGTTTTTTAAGGACTGAACGTGAACGAGTTCATTTTTTTAGTGAACGTTCCAAACACTGCTTTAAACATTGTACTTTTGCATAAATTGTAAAAATTAAAATATATATATAAGCACTATTCAACATTTTCCCAACTAAAAATATTGTATAAATACATCAATAAGTATAAACATTGATTATAAATAGAATTATAATCAATACTATTTATAATAAAATAAATCTTAGTAATATTTACTTAATTGTTTTTAATTCTATAAAATAGAAAGTTATAACATGAATGATTAATAAAAGTTAATTTGATTGCATTATTAATCAAACTGAGATATACATTTAATTACTACGTTCAACTATAGATAAAAATTATTAATTTTAATAGCTTTGGTAAAATATTCTAAACATAATAACATGATTTTAGTCAATGTTAATAATGTTCAACAGATAATGCTTCCAAGGATAATTCAGTGGAAACTGGTTCTTAATTTAATTAATTTGACAAAATAATATTTATCGATTAAATTAATTGTTACACTTTACACATATGATTTGATATGCATACTCATTTTAATATCATTTATTGGTTTAACTTAAATACTTGAATAATTTCAAAAAATATATAATATATTAAGGTATAGTTATTAATTTATTAGGTATAATATGAATTTACACCTATAAATATATTAATTGAAATTGTAAATTTAATTCTAAGAAATGTTATCATATTTGATAGCAAAGCCGTAAAGGTAAGTACTGTTAAATTTTAATAAACTATATTTATATAAATTGTGTTCTATATAAGGTTGTAGTTTATAATACAGTACCTATAGTATAAAACATAATGATTATAAAATGCCTATACATACAGTATATGAATGTACTAGGGTTATATAAAAAAAAAAAGAATGTTTGTAACTAATAAATAGTAAATTATATTACATTTTTTTTTTGATCTAAATTATTAGATAATATTATTTAACATGTTAACAATATATTTGAATAGGTTGAGGAATAGGTATAATTGGTATGATAAAAATATCTAAAATAATATCTATAGGTATAATAGGTATAATAGATCATTTTTACCAGGCAATCATATATAATATATTGTACATGTTATATAATATGATATTATCTTCAAACGTAATGCTTGACACTTCATATATATATATATATTTGATGTACCTAAGCAGGAAGTTGTTTATGTGTATAATTGTACTGATTAAAAAACAAAAAATTTAATATGATTTACTATTTATTAGTTACAAACATTCTTTTTTTTTAACTCTTAGGAGGTAACTATGAATTTAACTATGTTATGCTCAAGAATGCAAAATTTTAAAATTATTGTCTATCTACACATTTAAGCTAGAAAATATAATATGTACCTAGCAATACATATCATATATTATTTTTAGAATACCACTATAATGAGGATAACCATAAGTGAAGGGTATAATTAATATTGTTAGGGATACATACCCTACGTTATTATTAACTTGAAGAAACCACTTTAACGGGGGTGACTACATGCGTGAGATATAATTGCTATGCCTAAGTTTCGAGCAACAGCGCTGAGAGTTCACGCGGGCAGATGTTCTTGTGGAAGTATAATTAAAGAGGAAAGAGGGTGAATAAGTATTTTTGAAAACCCTCAGACCTATGAAATAAATTACTTTGAATATTATGTATAATTAACTATTATTTTGTAATACAAGATTTAATTACTCTGTATAATTAATAATAGTGAAGAGACATTTTATATTAAATAATAAATTTACAGTACTAGGAATTATGAAATATGTGCGTTATCACGCCCACAAGAGTATCCTGTACGTGAACAACAAAGCCTGGGAAGCGCAGAGACTCTTATACCACATAGGAAGAGTACTGAGAAGCCATATATAAGGGAGCCCGAAACGGTCCATTTTCAGACGTGATCAACCAGAGCTACCATGAGCACCTTCACGCCAGTCAATTTTCCGAACTATTTTGGACTTAGAATACTTTGAGCAGTTTAATTATTTTGGTGTTGGAATATTTACGATTTAAAGTCAGAATATTCTGGGGACTTGTATAATTGAATTGCTTCAGAAATCTAACTCTGATTTAGTTCAACAGTATAAAATAACTTAAATAACTATTTTTCGCATTTCAAATAAATACATTTTTCCAATTTATTTACAAAAATCCTAACACTTGAGTCACAAAGGTTGTCTGTACGCGGGAGTACGCTACAATAAATCTAACTATAGGTACCTAAAAATAATTTTATTTTAAATTAGAATTGTATTGACAGTCAACATAAAATTTTTAAAAAAATAGTTATATTCAACTATAGGTACTTACCTAAATAATAAAATAAACACTACCTATTTTTTTTAATCAATCTTAAAAAAAAGCTTTTTTAATTTTGAACAACTAGAACAAAATAAATATACACATACACCTACCTAGTACGAGTAGTACCTAAAATAAATAATTATTGACTTTCACTGGTAATATTATAATACATTTTAAATTAAAAATGAACTTATTTGTATCAAGTCCAAAAAACAGTATGATTATCAAAATATTTAAACATAAAATTATTTTTAATAATTCATATTTAGTACTCTGTATTCTAGAATTGTATAACATACATATATTATGATAGTATAATATAAACCATAAGGCACCCAGTTGGAGATTAGTTGGTAATAATTTAAATTTTTTTCAAATGGTTTGTACCTATGTTTGTATTTTATTTTTAAAAAACGTGTATCTAACTAAAAGTGTGCTTTTTTGAATTAACTCCACCTAGGGTTGGAAGTTTGGAACGTAAGGGTAGATTTATGATTTGGCATACCTACCGTGCGATAGAATACCTATATTTGCAAGTTGCAACGAAGTACTTACGGATAAGCTTTTTTTTACACAAGTCTAGAAAGCAATAAGTATCAAAATACTAACCCAAAATCTCTTTTCTACGTGTCGCGTGCGGCTCTTCCGTGGGCGACCACTCAAAATCGGTCCTGGACACTTTGGCTCCCATAGTGTTCGGCTATTCGTACAGCGGCTGTCGTAGAATGACAACAAGACCCGTCGTCATGGTCGGGAAAACAGAAAAACCAACTGGTCGTCGAGCACACGACACGATGCACAGATCGTCCGTCGGGCGTTCCTCGAAACTATTTTTTATTACGCAATCGACCGGTCGCAATGGTATGGCACGGCGTCGCGGCGGCAAACACGAAGCGCGGGCCGCGTATGAATGACTGAGACGCGGACGAGCACAGCCGACTGTACACAACAACCGTACCGGCGCCGGTTGCCTATCTGCTTGTCGGCTCGGTGGGCTTGCGGGAGGCGGCGGTGGCTATTCGGTATTCCGATCTCTCACAACTATAAAACTGTCCGCCGGGCGTCGTCTCCCTCTGAGTCATACCCGCGGCGATTGTTTTCGTTTCTTTTATTGTACAACAAGAATAATATCACGAGAAACGTACTATCGTCGTCGATTGACAAAGAAGCGATTATAATCGTTCCGATACGACTATAATATCAGACATTCAGACCGTATGGCCGTCGGGCGATATCCACCATTCCACCAGTCTTGTATTATTATTTATGAATACTAATATAATATTATAAACTGTATTATGTTTTTCGCGATTTAAATAATTGTTAAATAATCTTTATAATCACAATTATTTTTCAGCAGGCAAAACTATAGAGAACAACGATTTTGATTATCGGACTATTTCGATTGCCGCAGCTGCCAGCTAGTCATAGAGTAATATCACAGATTAAATAAAACTTTTTTTTTAATAACGTTTTATTTAATCTGTGGTAATATGCAGCTATGCAGCTAGTCGGCCGGCCAGACTGATAATAAAAGAGAATTCTCCATTATCTTTTTTTTCCGTTTCTTCGTCGGGCGCCGATCACGGTCCAGCCGCCGAGATAGTTCCTCTATTACAATAATCATTTTATTTTTATATTAATAATATTTTATCAGACATGTGGTGTCTATTCGCTGGGACATTGGCCTCTACTCTTTCACCTACCGCAGACGATTGTATTGTTTTTTTATGTTATAATCTAACAAAAATATTAATTTTTGTATCAATTACTATTATTTATTATCATTTATCGGACTAAGTACTGCAATTATTGAGATTTCACATTCACGCATGATTCAATTAAAATAAGACACCAGATAATAAAATTAATAATTATTAAATTATTTGATTTGTATACCTTTATTAATCTTATTCTTGTTCGATTAACAAATACTTATTAATAACTTATTACCTAGGTACCTGCCCATTTGAGATTCTGAGTGGAGAGATAAATGTATTGATTTTCCAAAGATAGTATGTGTTTTTTTTTTTTTAAATTGTTGGGGTAATCTACTAATCTGCATCTTTTCTAGTAGGAAAGTGAATCTAGTTGGTTTTTTGGGGGGATAAAAGTAAACAATTCAAAATGGTTTTTAAACGCGTTGGGAAAAACAAAATAATATTAAGGAAAAGCCTGCATTTTTAAGCGAAATCAATTTTTAACAAATATGATTTCGTTTTTTGGTGTAACACAAAAAATAATAAAGGCAGTTGTATGAAATTTTCACTAAATGTTTAAGTAAGCATTTTAAATACACGGTAAAATTGTCAATATAATATTTTGACTTTTTCACTATTTATAAGCATAATAAATTTACAGTTTTTTTTAAATTGTCTTCTATTATCATCAAAATTAATTTCTTCAATCAGTCAAAAAACTTTAAAATTCAATACAAGAATTTTTATAACTTGTTGTAAGTGAAGAAAAAAAAAGTTGAGAGTAAGTCTATAGTTTTTTATAAGCGTCTAAAGTTAGAATTTTTACAAAATACGTAAAAATCACGAAAATGTACAGTTTTTTTGATAAAGAAATTCATAAAAAAATTTCTGTTGAAATATAAGATTTGAAAATTCAACACAAGATTCTCTATAGAATTTTCTACATTTCTAAAAAAAAAAATTTATTAGAAAGTCAAACTAATTTTTATGAGCTTTTAAAATTAGACATTGGATATTCACCCATAAATTACCGATTTCTCTACTTACCGATTTTATTATTTTGTTATATCTCAAAAACGACAATAACCGTAGACACTTGATTACTTGAAATGTTCACTGAATATTATTATCATTTTCTATACACCATAACATTTAAAAATATTTTGACCTTTTTGAAGCTAATTGCAGTATTTAAGCTTAAAGATTATTTTTTCTATATCAATTCTAGAATTTTCGTGGGTTTAAAAAGCTTGAAAAGTGAATACAAAGTTCCTCATAAGTTGTTATAATAGTAGCTAAAAATTATTAAAGATACATAGGCACACTTTTTTAATGAGTTTCTTAAGTTCAACTTTTGACAAAATTAATCAAAATATCGACAAATTGTAAATTATTTTGTAGTTAAAAATTGTAAATTGTTCAATTTGTATATCTAAGGATTTAAATTTTAAAACAATAGGTTTTCTCATAAATAGTTCGTACTGTAACCAAAAAATCTAAAAAATATATTAACCCAGTGTTTTTCATAGATATTTTAAGTTCAAATTTGGATTAAATTAGATATTCAAACAAAGAATAACGAAGTATGTTATTTTGTTGTAATTTAAAAATATTATTTGCGAGTAGGTATAGGTATTTGAAACTATTAAAGTATTTTATTACATTTTAACAAACAATTACATTTTAAAATACAATAATTTCGGAAAAAATTAATTCAACCTACTGTATTACTATATTATTAATAGTAAAAAGAATTACTTTAACAGCAATAATATCATAAAATACCTTTACGGCTATAATTATTACTATAATTAATTTTTGATATATTAAGCGATGTTTACCTTTAATAGCAAATAGCATCACTTTGTAGGGCTTGCAAAAATTATATAATAACGTTATATTAAAAACATATTTGAGAGTTACAATGAGCCAAGAACGATTGAGCAGTTAAGCAGTTTTATATTATATACAAGAACAATATCTCATGGATTTTGAATATATATTTGACAAATTTAATGCTGAGGCTTCAATAAAATGTCGTCGTTTGATATTAAAGTACCTAATATAGTAGGTAACTAATTGTTATAGACAGTTATTTTTTCTATTATTATTTAATAAAAAATATAAATACCTAATTAACTAATAAGTTATAACTATAGGTAATATATGTGTTTATTAGGTATATAATTAAAATACAGAGTTTAATCTAAAAAATTATGTTATTTTTTATTTTGCCAAAATTAATTTAATATAGGACTTGTATTGATCCTGATTCTGGCATGTAGCCAGATATTTTTACATGAAAAGGCCAACATTTTTTGGCTCTTTTCTGATTTTTGTACCTTATATTACATTATTACCCCTCTCCTTATCACACAATATCTATAAAAAAAAATGTTACCATGTATTGACGTATTGTCTATATAACTATATTGATTATTGGTTAATTAATTTCAAATAATTTTTATAATTTACTTATATGGGAAATTAAGAATTAATAAGGAAATTATTAGTAATAGGTACCTAAGTAAATCAAATTCTATGTAGATTATATTGTTATTTGTTACTTTGTTAGGTATGTTTATTTTATTAGGATACGGGTTACTGATCTCAATCACTGGCAATAATAAACCTACACTCGTAGTGTTATTTGTAGTTTTGTTTATCAAAAAATAGACTATGATTTTGGTATTTTCCAGTTTTCATTCTATAATTCTATATTATTACTATTATTACTGTTACTTTTGTATACTAAATACTTACGTATAATAGGTAGATAGGTAGTATAGGTTAGGCACCTACCTTCCGTTTTTCCGTTTCGTCCTAACCTTCGTGTTTTTGTTTGTTTAATCGATAAGAACATAGTCACAAAAACGTTAGATTTCTTTTCAAGTTTACCCAATTTATGTACCTACCTAATATTCATATTCATAGTAACGACCAAATTTATGAATTTTAATTTTTATAAAATAATTACACACGAAAAACTCTGAAATGGATAAATACAAACTCAAAACACAGAAATTACAACAAATATTTCATTTCGACGAACATAACATAGAGAAAATATGTACTAGTTTAGAAAACGGTATGCACTTTTACTTTTATTATATACATTATACTATAAAGGTGAGTAAATCAAATTAGAGATTTAGAACAAAAGATTTTTGTTTTTACAGCAGTATAAATTATTTAGGTAGGTAGATTTTTATCCTGACAAACATTACATTAGACTTTTAGACTTATCATTGTTCATGCACATTGTTTAATATAATACTATAATATGTCTATACCTATCGTATTGATAATATTAAGTATTATGTATAAGTATAACAATTAACAGCTGATGACAATTAAGTGCGTAATTTCAGTTTTTAGTAAGTACCAAAATGTTTGCTAGCTATTTTTAAATCATTACCAAGTATATTGTCTATATTATAGGCTATGGATGAAGGTTAAAGCTGTATCTACGAGTGTGACCGTTTTCCACCAAAGTGACCCTCACCCGTTATCACCATGATTGTTTGCCACCAAAAGGTTATATTCCAAATTCCGACAAAAAAATTAATTTATTATTTTAGATATTTCAGAAAACCTCTTATATCAGTTATATCCCTTAATCCTTATATCAGTTATATTATTTCATCGCAACCGGAACCCGTTGTCGGTAAAACTCACCCAGAATTTGATAAATGAAATACAGACAACAGATCAGTGTATATATTGTAAGTTGTCAATTAGTGTGAATGATCAAAAACTCCAAGAAATATAATTGATTTAAGACAAATAAGAAATAAAGAATGCCTTTAAAAATACATTCATGGGCTACTTACTATATTAACTCGAGTTTGTCAATAAAATCTCTTTTTCGTATAGTGAATGTGTTAAAATGTATGAATTCTATAGTATTTTTTTTTATAATTAAATGTTTAATTAACTTTGGAAGCTAATCAATTTAATGTACAATTTTTAAACTCCAATTCTATTAATTTGTACATAACCATAAATCATAATGCTTATGTCAGTGGCGTCTCGTAGCTTAGACGACCGGACCCATTTCTGGTCTTAATTAACCTCTAAATCAATGGCGTCATTTCAGTTTTCATAGAGGGGGGCAAAAATTTTGACCAGCCCATATGGGTAACTTAAAAAAAAACACTCGCTTTGCTCGTAAACACAGTATCTACTATAAAATATCTAGTATCTACAGATATCTACTAATATTTTTATCAAATTACCATTCCCATTCCCATCCCACCGAAAAAATTAAATTATAATGTTCTAAACTAAATTCATCACATTACAGTATTCACGGCAGTCACAAGTTCATTGAACTACTTAAGTCTGAAATCAATGATAAATAAGAGTGCCGATAGGTTGTTGTTTTTAGAATTTGTATTTATTTTAGAAATAAAATTATATGGGCTATGATGTTAATTATTAATATTGTTGCACTAATTGTACGTACAACAATAATATTATGTTTCTTTTCCTTCACAAAACACATATATACATGCGCGTTACCACATGCGTCTAAATATAAATATATTCCAACAATTAATTATTAATTACAAATTTAACATTGTTAATTTCCTAGTACATAATATAATATTTTCTTAAAATATTATAAAAATAAGTATGTTATTGCTCTAATAAAATAAAAAGAATTATAATGGTTAGGCAACAGCCCGGGCACCGGCCCATTGGGCTGCTTTTAAAATCAGACAGGGGCAGATATACCCACCGCCCCCCCTCAAATGACGCCACTGCAGTCTAAATATTACAAGGATTTAATTATTATGTGCTAAAAATTCACCTAAATATTATAATTTTGAAGTAAATTTTTTTAAGTAACATTTATTTCAAATAAGTATGATGGGATAATGATGACAGCCTATGTATTTGTTCATTAGAATAATTATTATTTACAAAATACAACAAATACAATGACTTTTTAATCGAATTTGTAATTCTAAATATTAATAAATATCTCGGTACTGATAACATATTATTTTGATGTTTGATCATAATAATTTGTATGATTTTTAAAAATGTACCTATATTTTGTTATACATTTTAATATATATATTTGTGTGGCCGATATTACCCGCTTAAAGAATCATTTGCTTTTTTATAAAAAAAATGCACTTAATTTGAAAAATCTTAAACTTATATAGTTCGAATTCAAGCAAAAGTAAAAAATTCGAACATTTAGTTCCAAAGATACCTTTTAAACCTTTCCCCGCCTAGGTGACCGCAGTTCGCAGTTTTCGTGTGTGATGCGCTTAGTTTCATAGAAGTACCAGGATCCTATACATTGATACGCTCAAAGACTCAAAGTGTGTGTAAGAGCGGCCGCCGTTCTCGTAGGGACTTACGTTTTAAAGATTGTAATTTCCAGTTGTAATTTCTAAGCAATTGAATATTGGTAGTATAAAAGTATGTCTGTAATTATATTTTTGTAATAATTTCATTTTCAAGAAGAGTACTTTTTCATATTGTCGCACTCCCGTCTCCCTTTGTCAAAGTTACGAGCCACCAATGTTTATGTTATACCTACTAAATTATTATTGTAGTGTGCAGAACGATGTTTGTATTGAGTACTATTGAGTATTGACTAAATACTTTTTAATAATATTTGAAAACTGTAAGTAGGTATAAGGAATAGTAATCAAATACAATATTGTACAAGAAAATAATTTAAATTTTTTAAATTTACATTAATTTGTGAATAGAATATTTTGGACTTTTTGTCTGGCATTCAAAAAACAAGTCCGGAATGTTTTCAAAATGAACTTTCCTAGGACATTACGTTTGGGACTCGTTTTAGGGGCTCTCAAAAAATATCTAAAATATTTTATTAACTTTTTTGGTGAAAATCGAAATATTACCTTTGGCGGAAAACAGTCACGGTGATAACGGGCATCTTTTTCTAGGAGGAAAACGGAAACCTCTACCTAAAGCTCTTACCTATATTATATACATTATACATATGTAGTAGGTAGGCCGTAGGCGATAAGATAAACAAAAATGAACAAGAAATGCAATTCTTAGGTTTTTTTTGTATTTTTGAAATTTTTTTGGAACTTTTCAAACTTTCTGCCCCTTCTAATTACGCAGCAGCTAACGAAAAATGTAAAATGTATGCATAATAATTATAGTGTTTTCACTCTGCAGCACCTTATATGATGCACGAAAGACTCCCCTGTAATAAATAATGCATATCCTCTTAAAATAAATATAGTTATCAGTTGCTAAATAAAAATATTGTAGTGCTATTAAAAAAAATAACTAAAAATTATTTTTCATTAGAGATTAAAGAACCAATATTGAGAACATATTGCTCCTAAAGTAAAAGCAGTTATGCAGTATATATTTTACCCGTTATAAAAATATGTTACTTCATAGTTGATGCTTGTTAACACGTCCAATGCCACTGTCGACACGTATACTCTGTTCGCCGAGAGACCAGGACTGCGCGGCGGACGAAAACTCGTCTATCCCCACCAGTGCAACTCGTAACGCCCGTATTTCCGTCAGTCGTATGCGTGAAACGGCCCTGCGAACAGAGTATAGGTACAGCTGACACACGGTCTCAGGGACCACGGTCCACAAATGTATAATATCTTTATGTCTATCTTTATGCATATATTTCTGGGCGTATTATTTGATTGGTTATAGACCCACTGTTTCAATATTTATATGTGGTTATTCAGTAGGATCTCGTGATTTCAATGGTATATTTGGATTTTCCGTATCTATTTTTAGCGAGTTTTAATTATTTTTCCCCGAACGACGACGAAGCCGACTTCGACGGCGCCTTCGATTACGCGGCTGTGCTATTTCCGATAATATTTTCGTTGTTACTATAATAATCATTGATTATAGAATAGACAGATAGCCAATGGTATAGGGATTTTCGGTGACTAAAATTTTGATTAAAATAGCTGCCGATAGGTAGCGTTGTATGTATTAAAGTTATATTATTATTACCGACTGCAATTATTCTTATACCGGTTTGTTGCCGTGACAGAAAAAGCGATAAGCCAATATTTTCTTCTTTCTTCTAAGATTTTCTTAGTATCGCACATTCGCACTATCGTCTATCATCTATCGGACTATCGTCACAATAATTGTCAATAATATTAAACGTTGAAACTGCTGTATGCAACAAGGGAGAAATAATTTATTTAATTATGAAAAATAACTTACTTTTACAGAACATTAGACACACTATAGTAGATTTCTGATTTACTAAATTTTAACGACAGAGCAAATCTTTAACCATATTATGTCCATATCGTATTTTTTTATTTTTTATGTATTTTATTAATACTCAATTATATTTTTCAAAAGAATAAAAATGCAATAACATAAAATGTAATATACCTACTTAATTAAATTATTTTTATAATTCATAAATAGAAACAGCCGTTTGGTTATTGAGTAGATACTAAATGTATTAAAATTAAAAACCAATGAATATCTTTGTATGTGATGACTGATGAAAATGATTCTGAAGGAAGACATACCAAGATTACATTACACAATGTGATCTTAACAATGTTTGTATTTTTTGTTTCTATAAAATAAATAAAAATTGTAATGTTTGTTGGTTCTGAAAAGAACTGTTTAATGGAACCGAAGCGAGTAGTCCTAAAGAGGACTATTTAAAAAACGACTGTTTAAAAAACGGACACGAATAGTCTTGAAAAGGACTGTTAATATTGCTTCTTTGCCAATAGGTACAATGTCAGAACGAGAAAAAGAAAATTATGAAAATATAATTATTTTATTTAAATATGATTTAATATTTTTAATTTTGAAAGTTTTGCTAATTTTGAGGTAGTTGAAAATAATTTTGTTTTATTAAATATTTTACACATTAAAAGATGTTCGATTATATACATTTTATGCTCTATGCAGTTTGTCAAAGATTCATCAAGCCATTTTTTAATTGTATTATTATTTTTTACACGCTCAGTTAATTGAAATTTGATTTTCTTTTTATGCAAATAGTTTTTATAATTGTTTTCAAAAATATTTAAAACTTTATTTACTACATTATTTAAACTATTTGATGGTACTTTAAGTCCACTTTCATTTTCAATTGAAGTATAATTTTTATTAAGCAGATGCAATTGTTTTTTATCATTTAAGTTTTTATCAACAAATAATTCATTTTGACAATTGCCACAGTTAAATTTTTATACATTTATAACCTAAATATCCTGCTAAGTATGAAACAGAACAGTCCTCCAGAGTAACATCATTATTTATATTTTCACTATTAATAGAATCCTCATCAGATGACATAGAAGAAGAGAGAGAGAAATTAGATAATATGCTTTCTGTGTCAGAATTAGAAGACAATGCCAAATTATTAGAATTTATTTTATATTGAGGTCTTACTGGGTCAAATATTATAGGATTTTCATCTCCAATGGTTGCCTCACAATTTGCACTTTTAGATGTATACAAAGAAAAAATGCTATTACTTCTTATAGAAGTTCTAATTGTTCTAGCTGTTGGATTTTTGTTATAACCACCATTTTGTCGAAAAATGCTAAAAAGATTTTCTAATACATCCTGATTTAATCGATTAGTCATTAAAAATACAATATCATTAGATTTGTCTTCTTTAAAAAATTGCAATACACTATTAATTGTCTGAGTAAAACCTTTAAAACAGGGTGGTTGAGTTAATTTTCCTTTTTTTAATTTTTGTAAATTAGTGAAATATTGTGAGGCTTCTTTTAAGAAATTATGTACAGTACCTGAATCAGTTAATGCACATAGATATAGATTTTTGCTGTATTGCTATTAAGACAATCGAATGATTGATGAATTCAATGAAATCTGCAGTATTTGAAGAAGTGTTACTTTGAAGTTGTCCAGTTTGAATACAAGTACGGATCGTTGCTGACATGGAATGGCTTAATAATTGTGCTGCTAATTAAACACTCATTTTTTGAAAAGAATTTGGGTGAATATGTGCATCTGTTATTTTGAAGAGACACCTACTTTTAAGATTTTGTTTATCTAATTCATATGTTTTTTGTATGTCATCAAATGAAATTATATTATCACCTTTTATGTAACAGGCTTCAATTAAATTATTTCTAACACTTTTAAGTAAATGTGGCACATCAAATAAAGAAAATATTTTATGGTCATTAATAAAAAAATATGGTTTATCTTCAGAAACATTTAATGATTTTAAAGTACTTTGATTGTTTGTGCCTTGACATACTATGATTTTTGGACATCATCCAACTTCGAATAATTTTTTAAGAACATCTTGTATCAAATTTTTTAAAATATTTTTGTTTACTCGAGAATGAGAAAGAAAATATGCAATTGGAATTTTCCACTGAGAATAAATACCTCTGGCCATAAATACTAGAACACAGTTAGCACTTTTATCGGTCCTTCCATAGTGACCTAAGTCTTCAAAACCTTCTATGAAATCAAATTCTTTGGAATATTCTACAAATTCTTTTATATACATTTCATCAAAAGAAACAAAACATGCTTTTTCTTTATAATCAGATGACTCGAATTTTTTTTGAAGATGACTAAAGAATAATTTATTAAAACCTGGTAAAAATTTTGATTGACCAATCCAATAACGAATAGTTGATAGCCCTGGTAAATTTACTTTTTGTGACCGTAAAAATTTATATGCTGCTGGTGATTTATAATATAAATTTAAAGCCAATTGTTTTTCATTTAATGTCCACGGACGACGCCTATCTTTTAATTGCATGGTAACCATTGCTTTGGAATTAATGGAAGAAAAGTTATGCATATTTATTGAGCTTTTGAAACTATAACGAGTATTAAGACTATTTCTTTTTTTTAATTTTGAAATATGAACAGTTTTATTATGAATTATTTTGTTTTTTTGTTGTAATTTTTGTTTTAATTTTAATTTTCTAGGGGTATTGATTTCAATTAAATCATTTTTTCTTTTTAAATTTGGGCTAGGCATCTGTATTATATTTGTTACTTTTTTAGTAGTAGAGAGTAAAGAAGGAGGACTTGGGAAAACTAACTCTACCATATCTGATTTTGTATGAGTATAAGTTTTAGTTGGAGTTAATATTTTAATAGATTCTTGATTTTGATTGTTTGAAGATGAACATGGCTGTTGCTCAGATTTATCATTAAAATTATATGGAATAGCAGTGCTAATTAAACGGTGTTTATTAGAAAAGTTTGAGAAACTATCAGGTGGGAAATGTTCGTGACAAATGTACCTATTGTGCAATTTTTCAGATTCGACTGAAAATAGATTTGTGTTTCCCGTGAAGATAAATCAAATATTAAATTAATAATATTTTACCTTTCAGGATTTAAGTTAGTTTAGTATTTTAAAACCATATCGTTTTTTGTGTTTAAGACAATTGAGACTATAAAAATTAATTAAAATTAGTAATGTTGTACCTTATTTCAACTTTAAAGTTTGTTAATAAAATATTTAAATATAAAAATCATTAATTTTTTTTTTCATTACAATTATTTATATTGGTACTTTTATGTTTTACAGGGACAATATTAAAAATAAAATATAAATAAATTACATACTGGATTAACACTAAATTGTCTTCTATATTATATAAAAAAATTAATTATTTATTTACCCGAATTTATCACCCAAATTTCGCTTTTAGCGGCTGCATCATTAATTCTACACTAGCGCTTACCTACCGGTTGCATCATAAACTAACAACTACAAAAGCGCTTTTAGCGGCTGCATCATTTCTACACTAGCGCTCTATAGTGGTTGCATCATATCAATGGTCACCAAATATTAACATTGCATTGGCTATCTGTCTATTCTATAATCAATGCTATAATCATAGAATAAAGATAATAACCTATGACTATAATATCATTCTGACGAAATAGTATTAGTTTATTTTAATAATGTACAGAGTGTATCATCTTGCTCGGGTGTATAATAACAATATATTTATATATTATGTGTATACGAGTATGTGTATATTTATGTTCGCAGACGTACACTCTATATTCATATTTTTACATACAGTTTATGTTTATTACATATTATTTATTTTGATACCCATTTGTCTACGACAAAATTATTATTTCTTGGTACTACCGATTATTAGTAAAACACATCAATATTCCAAGAACCTAAGTTCCATGAACGGCAAATAATGATTTTAATAATATTTAAATAACAATTTCACGGAACCGGTGGCGACACGTAGTCGAGGCCCAGTTTTGGAGCGGATACATACTATAATATGCGCATCATAAAATACATATACTGTGGCACTCAACGTGTTAACTATTATATCTTGTGCACCGCTTACTTTTACCAACACAAGCTGCCACTGATAGATAAACCAGGGGACAGTAAATCACGATTGAGCTTAGAATAATTTATGCAAAATTGCTATATTAAAACAGAAATTTTATAAATTATTATTTTTATAACTATGACTTTGATACGCCGATAAATTTGCTTAAATGTGCAAAAACCCGAGCAAAAACCAGTGGTATAAAACGGAGTTGTAGGATGACCCTTCCCCCCCTAAATTTATATTTTAATAAGACACTATACCTTACTTTTATACTTTTACATTTATAAATTTAAAATGTCACCTACATATATGTGGTGACATTTTAGTTTTAATTATTTATTCAATATAGTATATAGCTTTATACTTTATAGGTATCTATAATATCATATCATAATAATACCTTTTGGGACACGAGGTTAATCATATTATACGTATAGGCATTGATTATAAATACTAGTATTTATAATCAATGGTATAGGTTATATATTTTATTTTATACGTACCAAATTCCAATATATTTTTAATTATATATTTTTTTCAAAATAATATAATTATTAATTACTACCTATATAGTATATATATTAGTCAATGTTTTTTTTTTAATAATTTATAACTGCAAAAAAGACATAATTGTTTAAGTGACCCTCGGTAGATTCTCAAATGAATGTTTTTCAAATATAGATATTAATAATGAATTAATAATTTATAGCTGATTGCAAATTGAAATCTGCAATCATACAATAATAATATTATAGGCACCACTGTGACTCAGCCAAACCAAAGGTCTATCCAATTTGCGATGAATCTTAAATGTATCTATTAAAATATAACAGTTACCTAATATACATTTCATTTACTCATATTTCAGAAATCGAAATCTTGAAAGTAGTCAAAATTCAAAATCAACCTTTTAAGACACCCGATGTTCAGCTCTTCAATGCTGCATTGTATGAAACTAAAACCAATACTCTTTTAGAATTACCTTCCTTGGCACCATCTGTCAAGAATACTTCAAACACTGCACAAAACGAGGTTTGTGTATACAAGCTATTAAGTAAATAAATTAATTGTATAATATAAATTAATTTATCGTCAGCATCGAACGTCTGAAATTATGTACAGTAGGTGTCGAGTGGGTCACTACACATCACTGTAATAGTGTAATGTATGGTATTAAATTTGATTCAATGATATATCATTGTATACGAAACACGATTCTGAGCGGAGACGGTCTGTCAGCCTAGGATAGGTATTTTATATTATATTTATATTGCCATTATTTGATAAGATTTCAAACGCTCATAAAAAATTAGTTGGACTTTCCGGTAAATTTTTTTTTTTGAAAGATAGAGATACTTATAGAATATCTTAGTGTTGAAATTTAAAATATTAGATTTATATAGAAAATTTTTTATGAGTTTACTAACCAAAAAAAACCTGCAAAATGTCGTTATTTTTGCGTATTTATTCGAAATTTTATCTTTAGATGCTTATAAAAAACTATTAGAGACATACGCTCAACTTTTTTTTTAAATTTGCATGTACAGCAAGTTATGAAGAACATTATATTACATTTTCAAGTTTTTTGACAGACTAAAAAAATGTTTATTGGCAATAATAAAAAAAAAAAAATTAATCAAAAATTAATTATGTCTATAAATAGCTCAAAAATGTCAAAACATATTGAACATTTTATTGTATATATACATTGATTATATAAACATTTTGTGAAATTTTCATGTATTTACGGTCATTATTTCTTCTGTTACACCAAAAATAAAAATCAATTTTGTCAAAAACTTGCTTCGCGTAAAAATTTCCGTTTTTTCCTTAATTTTTTTTTTGTTTATCCCGACGCGCTTACAAATTATTGAGACATTTTTTAATTTTGACCCTCTAAAGTACCAACTAAATTTACTTTGCTATCAGAAAAGATGCTGATGAAGAAAATTGGAACACTTTTATTGCCTTTAGGTATAAACGTGGTGACAGACACAAAAAAAAAACACACATCATTGTAAAATAATTACATTCCTCGCTCCGCTCAGAATCAAAAATATTGGGGGTAGGACTTTGCGCTACCATCTTAACCTAACTTAAGGTTAACGTTAACCTATTTCAATATTAGTTATCTTGTTCATTATTTTGGTTTTAGATAGCAACAACTACTAAATATTTGTTATCTGATGCTGTGCAAGCTTCGAAATGTTTTCAAAGAACACAACATACACAAACAGAAGCAATCACTTTAAAAGTAGGTACCTAATGATTTACATTTTCAATCAATTTTTTTTTTATTTCAAATTTGAGTCACATACTCACATGCATAACTATATTCTCAAATTGTAATAATACAATAGGTACACTATTTTAAATTATACTTGTATATCTTTTAAATGAAAATTTACCATCGTAGTACATATAGATAATTTATGATTTATTTAGGATCAGTCAAATATTGCATCTGTATGGATACTTCAAAAGGAAATTGGTGACAATACGTCAACGGCAAAAATCCAAGGTTAGTAAACCAATACTATGGTTACTATGTTGTATACATCATTGCAGTTTTTTACAATGGACATAGGTACATCAATCACTGTCATTTAGTTAAAAATTTGATGTGGTTTTTCCTGCACATTTTCTTTTTTTCAAGGACGCACTATTAGGACATTAAATAAGGATAATTTAGGGACGAATACAGGAACTCCCTCTTTAAGTTCCTATAGTGACGCTTGCTTGAAATATTTAAATCAAAATTATCCCTTAATAGTTCATTTATGATTAATTATATGATAACCACCTCGAGTAAGTCAATCTATCATATATAGAAGGTCCTAAACTTAATGGGAAAAAAATTGTTCCGAAAAAAATGAACGGCAGATAACGGAAAAGATACTTTTACATTTTTGGAATAATAGTAAGAAAGTGGACTTATTTTGAACTAGTAGGTAGGTAGATTAAAATTTGAAGTGTTTGAATATTAGTTTTTAAATAGTCGTGAAAAAAAATACCTAAATTCATTTACAATCATTGTTAGTTTTAAAAATAAAACTAAAAAAAAATAAAAGTTAATAAATATTTCATTTCATAATTGTTTATAATTAGTTTAAAATTATAGTTTTAATATTTAAAAATTGCAATATGTTTGAAAAAATGCGATAAGATAACTATTTAGTAAAAGTATCAAATTTCGAAATATATTTCTTTCTGAATTGGAACAATAACATTTTTTTTTTTTTATTGATTATTATTTATAGTTGTTAACAAATAAAATATATTAAGATTATATTTGAATTATTACAATATTTCAGAAATCAAATCAAACAATTTCAAAAAAATGTTGTTCATATCTGATCGAATTGTGACGTCTAACAATTTTTCCAAAAAGCAGATTGAATTCATAACAAGGCACAAAAGTGACAGTATGAATATCGTTCACGCAAAGCATTTAGTACCCTATACTTAAACATTGTTTTTAATTTATTTACAGAATTGAACGCAATGTCTTACCGTTATACGTTAGAAGAAATATTACAATTTTCAAATGATAAATTATCGAATTTTTCGGTCACATCGTTCGTATGGAACACTGAGAATGAAGTAGGTTTATAATTTATTATATGGGAAGAAATATGCCATCTTGTAAGTTATAAAATTATAACACTCATAATAGTCATAACAATTTAACAATAAATTATATACCTATTTCATGGACGAAAATGTAGTAACTATGCATTGATACATTATTTACATAATTTGTTTAAATCTATTGGCGATAAAAATAAGCTTATCAATATTCAATAAAATTGAATAACAATTTTTTAGATCGGCGGGGGTGGTCTGTAACAGGGCCCGTTGAAAAATAACACATAAAAGATCCACGGCGGAGGCTTCGTAAAAGCTTATCACTTTTTATCGCCAATACACTGCAGATGAACCTCTATTATTAATAAGCAGATAATAATCCTTTTAAAGTTGACCAACATGCAGTGGCGAACAATCGGGGATGATGGCTGCAATGTCAAACATAGGGGGGACCTTTGAAAGACCCCATGTTACATTATTGACTACTCTATACCTCCATTTCCAATGAATTATCTTAATATCAACAATTATTATTAGCACCTGGAACTATTGATGCTAGAATACCTACTTATTACCTATTACTTTATGACACTTTTATTTTTTATGACATTTTTACTACACATCTACTTTTTTATGACTACTATTATATTAACAAACTATGGTTCCATTGAATCCCATACATTTAACATAATACAATGTATAAATAATATTGTAATTGTAAAATGTAAACCATATATTAATGTATTAGTTAATTTAATATAACTATATAAGTATATTAATATCATTATATCAATAGTATGTTTTGTAAACACAACATTTTGTTTTTTATGGAAATATTATTACTATTTACTAACAAGAATACAAGTTCAACCTTTTAACTTTTATGAAACATATTATATAAAACTAGTCTTAGTTGACCATTCACAAAGGGGATAGTTGAAAATAAAGGAGATTGTGATGAACCTGAAAAAAAAAATTTGCTTAAATTGCTTCCCCAAAGACATATCAGGTAACAGTAACTAAATATATACTTTAACATAATTACAAAAACAATAATAATATACACACAAATACACAATCTCATATTCCCATTAATATATTAAAATAATAAATGGGAATATATCAGAATATATTTATGGATATTATACTATTCAGTGTTCAGTATTTGTTAATGTTATAAGTATTTATATAAGCAAATATATATATAATATTATATAGAATAGTAGAATACAGAATACAAATTAGTAAAACTATTGAGTAATAAATGCAATTTATAAGAAATATCATAGCACAAATTATAAAACAAATAACACTTGACACAGCTGACAACATAACAAATCACTAAAAATTATAAGTGCAATTTAAGTATCCTTAATTTAAAATAGTAATACACATGTAATACTCAGTAGTAGGTTTAAATAGTGTTGTAAAAATGTCTGTAGTGGCTCTGTACAAGATAATAGAATACTACGGATATCGGGATTTCGGGTGGGGGGGGGCACGTGCCCCCAGTGCCCCTCCCCCCCCCCAATTGGCTACGGCACTGGTTTGCCAAGTAGTACGGCTGGTTAATAGGCTAATAGTGTAGTACGGTATTATGTTAAATTAATTTTTGACAAAAACATAGCACATATTATAATATATTTTTGAATATTACAATATTATAATACCATCCATTATTGTTATAAGCTGTTTAAGTAAAAAATACCTTGTACCAGGTGTGAATAGGTCCGCGATATGAATTGCTTAAAATCATTCTAAATAATATTTTGAAAATATAATATTGTGTATAGAATTGAAAAATAAAATAATAATAATTAAAGTTTAGTTTAATATACGTAATGGTGAAAAGTTTCAAGTAAAATATATCTTTAAAATGTATACATTTATCCCACCACAAATTAATTGACTGATTTGAAAAATTACAAAATGTATTTTTGTATAACAGTGAAAAATGTGTTTAATTCTATAGTATATACCTAATACCTACTATTATCAATGTTTAGGACATTTTGGCAGTGGGATACGGCAAATGGAACGACGAACCGGACGGTTTTAAAGGAGCTGTTTGTTGTTGGTCGCTAAAGAATCCGGTTTATCCGGAAAGAATGTACGAATTCAACAAACCCATTACATGTCTCGATTTCTCAAAGAATCACGCCAACGTCCTCGTTGCCGGTAGTCACGGAGGATGCGTCTACATATTGGACATAGCCCAAGAAATATGTGATCCGGTGATAGTTAACGAGTAAATTAAATTTTTTTTCATGGTGAAATTATATTAGCTATTGCATAATAGCATTAGCAATGCCACAAAATAATTTGATAATATAGATAGTTTAATATAAAATATATAAATACTAGCTGATTCCGTGCAGTCGTGCACGCTTCGTTGCACATTAAAAAAAATGATAACGCCAACTCTATAATATATGAATAATATGTTTTATTTTATAAAATTTTTCTATTCATATTTTAAGTTTGAAAATTCAACACTAGATTCTAAATAAGTTTTCCTAACGACAACCATAAAAAAAAATTGTAAGGAAAACAATAAAAATGTTATAAGCGTTTAAAGTTAAAATTCTTATAAAATCCGTCAAAATCAAGAAAATATACAAACTAATTTATAGTGAAAAAATGTATAACATTTTGAGAGTTTATACCTAAGGTTTAAAAATTTAATACAATGTTCCTCATAAGCTATTTTGGAAGTGGTAGTTAAAATAAAAATGCTAAAAATCTTAGTCTTGGTCATATTAGGTAAATTATTTTATCTCGCTACCATGACTCAATTGTAGATCGAACAAACACATTTTTATTAATTTAATTCTCTGCTATGGCGCTATTAACAAAAAATCTAACAACTCTGTTCTCTAATCAATTATTATTGGCCTAAGCCACCTTTTAGGAACATTTGGTTTCGACTTCTGTCGAGTTGTCAAATGAAATAGATTTATATTTCGTGTTCGACCTCTATATATAGTCATTATTATTATAATTCGGTACTATACTACTATCACTACTAAAGTAGGTACGCCTACCATATACGTTTTCATTTAAGTTTAAATCAAGTTGTTCTAAATATATTTGTATACATATATATTATATAACCATAGGAAACACTTACAAAACTTTCCTATATGGAGTGTTCTATCGTTTCTACAAAAAAGTTATACATCGGAAGACGAATTTATACTATCCGTGGATGGTAATGGATCGGTACGAAAATGGTCAGGTGGTGTTTCCAAGACTTACAACACAGGTAAACGACAATCAGATATTCAGATAATATATTTTATGTGTAGCTGTGCAGATCATTAGAACATTTATTTTAATACTTATAGAAGCTAGAGTGCTAGACCGATTTAAAATAAAATTATTTTTGTCGAGGGACAGAACTCATTGTAGTTAGCTAGTAACATAGAAATGCAAAGGTGGACTAGTTAATTTATTTTCTAATAAACTTTTAAACTTAACTAGTTTAATTGGCAGTTGAAATAACTTAGCTTTTCACAGTTGATTTAAATATAATCTATCAAGTTAAAACACTTTGAAATTTTTCATTTATACGTAAATATTAATATGAAATTAAAAAAATTATCCGAATAATAATGATGAGAATTTTAACTATAAGGATAAATAAATACGATAGTGCGAATGGACCCTTGATGTACAATGTCATGGTATTTTTCAAACACTTCGGCGCCACTGCTGTACATAATGATAAAAAAATTCAATAAAATGTATTATTATAATTTAGGAAATTAGATCTTTCTCAAGAACGCAGTCTCTCTTTATGTGATGATCTATATACTAATAAAGAAAGTAGATTAACTTTTTTTAAACCAATTTAAGTTGATATTTTTTTCCGTATCAACTTTTAATTTAGGTATTGAGTTAAATTAATGATTTATTAACCTTTAACTTTTTTAATTTATCGATGTAGTATTCTCTTAACTTAACTTGAGTTAATTATTTTCATTAACTTGTCCACCTTTGTAGAAATTATTACCGTTAGTTAGAAATTCCTACATAACTCCCTCTTCCCACACACACACACACACATACACACACACACACACATATATACACACAGATCCCTAGCTAGAAAGGTTTTTTTTTATAAAACATGTTAATTTTAATAATTTTAATGTCAAATCGATTTCAGAACAAATGTCGTTAATATATTGCGGAATCAGAAACGATGTCTCGAAACCGAACAAAGTCAACCATTCAACCATTGTTCAAAATATGCCCGGAACGGTCATATCGTTTCACCCAACTAATAAGAGTACATACTTTATTGGGACTAAAGTTGGTTTCATCGTACAGGTATATTTAAAATAGTGTTTCGTCTGGCATAATCCGTAGGTAGCAATGGTGAAATTAGTGGGTGACTTGGTGGAGATTACCTCTATCCCCTGTTAAATTTCTAGCCCTCCCACAGATGTTCAAGAGATTTACAACAATGTGATTAACATTTAATTCGTATTTATGAATTAATCTTATAGATTTTTTTGTTTCATTCATTAAGGTATTTAATGTATTGTTATGCTTTCATTCATTATTTATGTATTTTATGTATTTAATGTATTGTTATGCTTGTACAATTTTTGAAATTGGCATAAATATAAACTTAATCGAAGATATGAAGTATGGACATAATATTTTGATGTGGGAAGATACAAAACATTATTGAGGACAAACCATAATATTATCCTAATTTATTTCTGCTGTTAAATGATGCAGCTGCATACATACATTAGTAATTACTTTATTAGTACACGGTATACCCAAAGACCAAAATATAGTTGTGAGCTTGTGGCTGAACTGCTGAAGTGCAACATGCCAGTGATCATTTTTTGCAACGCTTGTCGCTTACCTACATTAAATTAAAAGTTGGTCACAAACTTCAATGTTCAGAATCTTGATTTTCAAATTTTCAAATATTCAGTATCTAGGTACTTATAAGAAAAAGATTAGGTACCTACCTATATTAGTATATTACAACTACAATAGTATGAGATAATATTTATTCTGAAGAAATGATTGAAGTGTTGTCAAACATTGAAAGAAAAATAGCTTTGAAAGTAAAACCATACTATATGCTTAATATACCTACCTATAACTACAATATTTATATTTTATTATTAAACATTTCAATACAGTAAATAATTAAAAATGTATGTTCATTTAGATGTGTATTTATTAATTTGTAGTTTTGTGAATATCACGACCTTAACAAGCACAAAATTGTTTTAAGTACAACTTACAAGCACACAAGACTCTAATGTTAACAGCATAAAATTTGTTCTACTAAACGCAAATTTGCTATACTGCTATATGTAAATATGTTGTACGTCTGTAAGACGGAGACAACACATTACACAGCGGCCATACAATAGGCCTTAAGTACGGATAGATAAAATCAAACCATTTTAAGTTTCAACGATCAAAAAACAAGTTTACAGAAAAAACAATCACGCCTCGTAGAGGTATGTGTGTAGGATTTTTATAATTTTGTTTTTTTTAATTGAATTTTAAATTTTAAACTTAAATCAAGTGTCAGCTCGCGTGGTCGCAAAGGCCTAAGATTTTCGAATTAATGCAAAAAAATATACATTTAAAAATACTTACTCCAAAATGTGTGATAAATAGACGTTTATTCAGGTATTTTTTGATACTAAATAATATCCGTTTGTAATCTCTAGTAAATGCATCTTTTTTAAGGGGTTATGAGTATAGGCTTAGGCTATTATTTCGTTCAGAGCGGGCATGGCTTATAAATTATATTTGTGTGAACAGTAAACACTGAATAGTAAACTATATGTTAAATGTTCTTTTACAAAGATTTATCACCACACCAGTGTAGTTACTACAGCGTATATATATAGGTATACTATACATAATGTGATCATATTATGTTATTTAACAGTGGATCGAAATATTCAAACATTTCAAACCCAATTTACGAATGAGTAACATTGGTAAATACGCCTGAAAATTGTTTAGGTAGATGTACCCATTTACTTCTAGAGTTTTGATTTTAAAAATGAAAATAAACATGTTTACGTTGCATCGATCGGAGAGTACTTTTTCAATTTGATCAAATTGTTTATTCGAATAAAACGTTTGAAATATAACACACTAATCAAATTTCAATTGATAATAAAGAATAATAACAATTTAAAAAAATGTTAATATTAGAATTATTATTATGTTCTGATAATGCGATAGATTTAAAGTAAATTTATTAAACATTTACAACAAAGTAAACATTTTTAAAATCAAATCACAGAATAAGTTACTATATTCCAGGCATGTTGATAATTAAAAAAAAATTGATGGAGTTTGCAGGAGCCTTATTGATATATACTTCAGAGTTCAGATATGCCAAATTGTTCAGGATAAGCATATCAATGATCATTGATCAGCTATTGATCTTACTTATTACAGTGACTCTATTCATTGCCCGCCACTTATGCAGGCAATTCTTCAGAGTGCTAACGAATTTTATAAACTTTGTAAATCGTTTGAGTTTAAAACAATGAATAGCTATTACACACATTTACCTATAATATACAACACCTGTTGTACATACACACTGAAATTTATATTATAATTTTTACAGAACACGGTTGACAACTGCAATCATTATGACAGAATTTTCATGGCTCATAACGGTCCGGTTTACGGAATCAAATTTTCGCCGTTCTGCTCGAGTATTTTCATCACATACGGAGCCGACTGGCAAATCAAAGTCTGGATGGAAAACGTCGACGTGCCACTACTATCTCTGTGTTATTGCGTACGTTTATTGGACACGCTTCGGAAAACGATTGTGTAATGTCATCGTTACTGATGTACATAGTTTATATGACGTTTTGGACACTTTTCAGAACGCTGTAGACGACGCCGATTGGTCACCCATAAACTCCACGGTTATTGTCAGCGTCAGCGGCGCAGTCATATGCATTTGGGATTTCGCACGAAAAACGGTCGAGCCTGTCATGATGTTTACGTGCAAGACGGGCGTACACTTCTCGCTGGTGAAATTTTCCAAACACGGTAATGTGAGTATTATTCGATTAATACCTATAATTTGCTATTCGTGTACGAATCACATTGCTAAGTATTAATAATGTGAGTTTTAGAATATTGTCACTGGTGATGTAAATGGTCTGGTTAGATGTTTTCACATCAGTAACATGCCTTCGCCGTCATTTCTCCAAGTAATGTTTTAAATTACCTACTAATGACTAATGAGTATAGTTATTCATTTTAGGTACCTACTCGTACTGCTTTAAAACTTTTAGATACATATAGTATGTCTATATTGTAGGTACTTATTATCCTATTATTTATAGTGTACCTACCTACCTCTACCTAATTGAGTAGCATATTTCAAAAACAGATTAGGCTCATACAGTTTTTACATTTTGGGAAATTAAGAAAAAACTGTTTAAAAAATTTAAATTTATGGTTGTAGCAAATACCTTCTACAGATTAGAATAGCTCTGTTGAAAACGTCCGGCGATATAGCAGTCTCAATTTCACTGAATTTGCATATCCAGCCCCTTACTGGTTATATGTAGAAGACAAAATAAATACGAATTGTTTGGCGCCAAAATCTTAATTCAATTTTTACTACATACATTAGAATATGCATAAAACATAAAAATTCAACTATATGCATACAATACAGTGTTAATACACAGAGAAAATGATTTCATTTGCTGTGTTTAAAATTACTCTGTGTCTATAATAGTATAATAATATGTGGATATTATATTATTGTATTATATTTATCAGCAACAGAGATTTATTTTGCTGTAGGCAACTAATTTATTCTGTCTTTACTCTTTAGCTTATACTTTTAATAAATAAATTGTACGAAGAAAAAAATAACTAGTATAAAAAGGCAGTTTTAAAATATAAGTAAAAATACTTACAATTTATGGATCTTAATAACTAATGGTATTAAATACTGACTATAGGTAATGTTGAACAAAACTGCAATATTCACTTTCATGAATACTCTTTTTCGACGCAAGCCATGAATATAAATAATATGAAATATTAAAATAGCATATAATATTTATTTCTTATTATCATAATTAATTATATTATCATAAAAATAAATAAAACAAAATAAGGGGATTGAATAGGCAACCTATAGTGAAATTATGCATTATTGTTCCCGAAAATTCCATAATCTTTCTGTATTCTAATAAATAGTAATTGGTTGTAACTTTTAGTCAATATGCGATTTTCTTTGCACTCTATTATTTTAAGATGTTTTTCAAACTATGTGTTACCTTTCAACCAAATATAATAAATATAGGAATTAAGATAACTATTTAAAAAAAAAAAAAATTCTTACCATTTTAATTTATAACAAACTTTTGTATTTTTATCAAATCAAAATGTTTCAAACTTTAATTTTACACAACTTAGAATTTGATAGTACTAAATAGTAGGTAAGTACTAAATAAAATATTATACAACTTTCATGTTGTTATTAAGATTTGATTCAACAAACTATTAATATTATTATGCTCTATTTTATATTTATCACGGTAGATAATACATTTTTGTCAAAACTATTAAAAAATACTAAGATAATAATGTAATTTTAGAATTAAAATAAAGATAGTATATTTTCGTAAGACTAAAAAATCATAATATCAATATTAATTGATATATTAACAGTTTTGGAAATAGGCTACTAATTTATTTAGGGTTTGTAAGTTTATTGCAGAGTATGCAATATTTTTTAAATTATACTATTAATTATGTATAGCAAAACAAATTCCATTTTAATTTCAGAAAAATTCTATTCTAACAGCTCTAGAGAATATGATATCCTCAAATCATGAACTTGTTCAAATAATTAAAAAAACAATGATGAACAAATAAAAAAAAACAGGTAAATGAATATTATTTAATAATTAAAAATTGTCTTTTATTTTTATAAACCTACATTTTTACTTTTATTAGATCAATATGAATTTATCATTTGACCAAGATTAATCAATTATGAACAAAAATTTCATAATATATTCTATATTATTATGTTTATAATTACCTGTATATTTATATACTATCTGATTAAAGTGTACCAAAAAAAATGTTTATTTTTGTAATGCAGTTTTGATAATGTTATTTGGTGACACTAATGGTAGTTAGTCTGCAAGCGTGTGTGTTAGAAATAAACCTTTGACTCCAATATCTACTTATAATAGTCGACTTTACCAAAAGCTTATGATAACGAATAATTTATAACTTGTAAGTTATAAGACTCAATCGTTTTGACAATAATTTTTAACAATTTTATTTATGTAAGAATAATAATTGAACTATTTTATGAATGATATGTACCATGGCACTTGATTCACATTGCATAACTAATAGAACAGGGGTGGCCAACTTGCGACTCGCAAGCCGCATGCGGCTTTCGTAATAGTTGCATTCGGCTTGCATCTTATAAACAAAAACCAAAATGTATTTATTATTATTATGAATTAAATTATTTTTAAATAATACAATTTTTTGTATTATATGTATGTATATATTTATAAACATTTTGGGTCTTGATATCATTGTATTTATCCATATGGCTCGTGAACATGTTAGCTACCCCTGCTATAGAACAAGAATCGTACATTTTACTGATGCTTAGTGTTAAAAATTAAATTTTTTTTTTTGAGCATGCCATCAAAATATAAATATTTTTATTTTTTAAGTGCTCTTTTTTTTTCTTGTGCCATGGATTTGCCATCCTTGTAATATAGAATATAGATACTTAACTAGATTATATTTTGCATATAAAAACCTATAATAAAAATATAAACTTTTTATTGATAAAAACGTACTGAATGATTTTTAATTTTGTTTAACCAATAATATAATGTTTTAGTGAATATTGCCGTATAGAATTCAATAATTATTATAAAAAAAAATTGGGAATGATATTAATATAAATTATATACAAAATAAATTAGACAAAGAACTTAAGCTCTATTATATTTTCCCCAAATATGCAACATAAAAACGGATGCAATGAACAACAAAGACATCACTAACACTGGCACAGGTCCCCTGAAAAATAAACATTAGAAACCATTAAATCAATGTTACATAAATATTACATATTATAAAATTAACACTTGAATATAATGTATATTAAAAATATAAAAAGACATTAAGAATACTTCATTGTTTAGATCAAATGCAAAAACTTTAACATGAATGAATTATACTAGTACCAAAGCTATGAATTAAAATAAATAAATAAAATATTATTGTAATTTAACAAAATATGGCGTATGTGTGGGTGTATAAAACTGTTATTTTAGTTTTATAAGGTTTAATATTAAAAATGTAGGAAAATGCTTACACTTTAATTCCAGGTGAGTCGTCTGTGTAGAAACGCCACATGCCTCCACTGCTAGTTCCAGTATTGCGGTTTCTAACTGATGTAGTGGGTGCAGCAGTTTTTCTATAAAATAAAATAACCGTGAAATATAGTTTAAATTAATAGGTATAAATGAATATCTAAAAGTTTATGTTATATAACGGCTATCATGATTATAGAAAACTATATTAGTTAAGACTTTAAGAGTAAACTAAAAAAAAGTTAAGAAGTAACTTATCAGTTATTAAAACTTGTTAGATAAATATAAGGTTTATTATTATTTATTATATAGGTTTATTATATTATTATTACCTTTGTCTAAGCACATTTCCGGCTGTTCTAGATGCACCTGGTTTAGATGGTGACCTGGGACCATTATTGGTTGATTGCATTGCACTTGGATTTACAGGCTGAAAAATAAAACATGCTGTTAGTTTTCTATTATCTCTTTATATTTAAATATTTATTAATTATGTTCATAGGTCATAACTAGGACTCGTATTTTAAAACACAATAAATAACAAAAGAAGCATACTTATTTTTTAAAAAAAGCATGACAAAAAATTAACTTAAATTATAAAATTAACTTAAGTTTTTTTTAATGTTTTCACTTAAGTTATTTTACATGTAAAATAACTTTTACAAATTAAGTTTTAAATTTTTTTTATATATGCAATGGCAAACATTAACGGTGTACTGCCGTATGTTTATGTAGGTAGATAACATTACGGTTCTCAAAATTATCAAAATAAAGTAATAATTTGGCATTCATGAAATCTTTTAGCGGTTTTACCATTGATTATAGAATAGATATTCTTATAACCAATGGTTTTACAGATAAAATATAACATTAATAACATCGTAGTCCTGGTTGTTTTATTATTATGGCACAATAGACTTAATAAAAGGCCAAACTGGAAAAATTGCAAAAAAAGCATTACTATTAAAAAAAAGCAAAAAAAGAATTGATTTATTTAAAATCGGAATGACATGAAACAAATGTATGTAATATGTATTAATATTACATTTTTCTATGCTTTAAAATCTGTGCATTAGTCATAATACTCATAAAGTCATAACAAAGTTATTTTTCGTTCATTTATTATATTCATTTATGTCTTAAAGAAATAAAAATACTATAGGTATACAAAAATATTTAAAAGAATAAATCAATCAAAAAAATGATTTATCACTGATAAAGTGCTGCATAATTTTAATGGCAATGTTTTCTCAGGCTGTATTGGCTTGTCCAAACTATAGGGGGAAAAAACCATCAATAGACCAACATCCAAACTAGTGATGGGAATAATAGGGAGAAAATACTCGAAATACTCAATTGTTTGATTTAATCGATTATTTCAATTGTTTTGAAAATTATCAAGTGATTCTTTCAGTATCAAAATCAGTTGAAATAATCGAGTGAAAAAGAAGTTGGTAACTACTAACTACACATATTGAAAAGGGATACCAAATACCAATATCATGTTATACTATTTTTTATATTATATTATAACCGGTTGTAGTACACGATATTACTTTTATAAAATGTTTAATAATACTCATTAATTTAAGAGCTAAATATCTACCAAGTACTGAGTAATATGAGTTGTAGCGAACGATTGAGTGGGTGGCTAATTAATAAAGCAATATAGGTAATAATCCAGTATATACTAGGTACTAAATTATGCATTTAAACTAAATTGAATGAGATGTGGATCACTCGACTGTAACAACCTCAAATTATTTCCATCACTAACAAGAACTATTATTATTAAAACAATAATAACAAAAAAATTAATAGATATTATTAGCAATGAGGTAATTACATAAATTTAAAATGATTAAAAATCATTAAAAAAAATATTCAACAATTAATTGAGGCACAATTATAGTTAAATTTGGTTTCATAATACTTGTTTTTTGTCAAATATTTATCTTAAAGTTAAAAAAAAAATATTACCTACTCAAGCTAAACTTTTCCACATTTATCCCCACAACTTTCCAATACACAGGACGAGATTGCATACAAACAATGGTTAAATAATGACATAAACTATTTTCGATTCTTTAATTATATTAAGGATTATTTTATTTATTGTTGCTTTATAAATATTTTTACTAGTATAAATCAATACTTTCCATCTTATTTATATAGGTGGTTTAAAATTCATGATTACCTTATAGGTAATTTGGGCATTTATTTTTGATGTTAAATGTCAATATTTAATAGTGTTCTTATTATTATATCTTCCAACTTTTTAATACAAATGATTTTAACTAGACCTGATTATACTGTGCAGTTTAATCTATGTGAATAGACAAATTTAAAAATATTCCATTTAATTTCCAAACTAGGTATTTTATATTTCTCAATTTAAGACAATCTTTATAATAAATTGAATAATTTTTTTTTTACATTATTTAGTATAAGTCAAATGTATGCTTACATATTATATTATACTTTCATTGTGTTTTTGTAAAGAGCAGTAATTTTATTTACACTAACATAAATACATAATACTATTTTTATCAACTAATTGAAAAAAAATGTTTAAGTAAATAAAACCAAAATAAATATTTATAAGCATACGAATAATAATACATATAACCTTAATTTAAATGAATAATCCAAATAAGATATGCTAAAATGAGCATCTTGAAATCTACGAGGTACACTAACTTCAATCTCACCTTAATCCGTTGTTAATAGTACTATGGTGAAATGAACCTTGCTTAATTAATATCTTCTACCAAACATATTTTAAATGCCAAGATGCAACAGTAGAGGTAATATACTCCAAAGTGAAACTACAGGTTAACCACTACTTTGCAAAGTTTTATTACAATGGCAAGACACCCAACCCGCATTATCTCTGTTGGTTATCTCTTGTCTTGCAAACATATAACATCTTAACACAAGCTTAAAAAAATCAATTTGTGATGTTAGCTTAACTATTATAATGAATTGACATATTATAAAACTTAGATATAAGGAAATGGTCTTAGATTCTAAGGCATCTCATAGACTATCATTAATATCTTAATTTTAAAGCAAGTTATACCAAACTTTGTAAAATATTACTATTTAAATATGTTCATAACTCACTTTAAAATTTAAATACCAACAAATCTATGAGATGCCCTAAATAATATTTTTACCTTTAAATTTGATGATAGGTTAATGCGCTCAATATTAAAGCTGACAACACATAATTGGTTTTGCTGAATGCATAGTTATTAGTGGCTATGTTATACATTTATGTATATAATTAGTTTGACATATTATTAAAATAAGACAACGACATCTTTAAAGAATTTTTAATGCACGTGTAAGGAGTATATCTAACACATATTCATATATTTGTTAATATACATATTTTATCATGGTATATTTATTGTGGTAACAATTTTACTGAATGACTACATACTGTATTAGCATCAAGTACTCACTTTCACCGAATTTTAAAATGGTACATAGACCGCACGATCAGAATCTTAAAGATATAGGTTATAGCCTAAAATATTGCTGTTTTGACTCTACCCACTAGAGATTCAAAGTTACTATATAAGTATTGGTAACGGTAGGCACTTCGGTCAATGTAAGCTTGAAGGCGGTACGAGCTGTGCAGTGGCACTGCACCCGCAATTTAATAAACCCAGCAGCCTTTTGCAAAAGTAAATTATCGGGTCCACTAAATAAGCCCAGCAAAAACATTTCACACATAGTCCCGATGATCACCGATCCGGTGACTCCAGTATCCTAAAATGGTCAGTTTTTTCCGCCCGACCTTTTTCCCATAACTAATAAGTACTGTAAGTAAATGACCACGGAAACGCCATGCGCGTCCAGACAGCGCCGGGAACCACCCGGGACACGTTTCGCGTTCCACTCGCAAGTGCGTTGAACATTCCGCGATAGCGACGATCGACCGTAAAAACCCGATACCCGGGGAGACTGGCAAAGGCGGAAATATCGCATTAAGATAAACTATGGAAAACAAAATGCTCACCATTTTTGACGGTTGTAGTTGATTGATTCTTCTGGGAAGCAAAAACTGTTCGACTGGCGACGTCGGCGGATGAGCTCAAAACATATAGTGAAGACGTGTAATGAAATGTTGGAACGGTAAATACTGAATTCGTGACTCGTGTCGCCGTCGCGTCCTGTCCGGTTTAGCGCTACGTGTAAGGGGGTGAGCTGCGGGTCGCGGTACTGTACACGTTGTCACGAACGCGATAATGCGGTGCCGTGCGTTGGCATCATGGAGGCAAAAGTGGAACGCGTGGAGCTTGGTGGAGGAAACCACCGGCCGAGTCCGACAAAACGTGGTCAGCAAAATGTCGGCGGCGAACACGGGGATCCGTAATTTATAATAAAATATTACATAAAAATTAAGATATGCTGTTCGTTGGAAGCACATAACTTGAAAACGGACCAACCAATTGGGCTTATTTCTTTTTAAAATGTTTGTAATAATCCAAATAAGGCAACTAAATCGTATTTTATACATATTTAATAACATTAGGTACTATCAACGAACGGTGAACAATAAAATAGCAGTAGCGTACCGATGGGGCAATGAGGCACGCTGCTACGGGCCCATGACTCAAGAGCAGAGGTTCCCAAGGAGCAAAGTGAAAACAAAATTCAGGTCAGGAAAATTTATTTCATTCAAGCCACTTCAAAATTTTCATCTATTGAATAGACATTTTATTTTATCTATATTTATGTAATGAATTCTGTAAATTAGTATAGAAAAATCGTTGATTTCGTCTTAGTATAAATATAATATATATTTAATATAATTCTCACATACATGTCTACATGTCTACATTATTTTTAATGTTATTTTTTCTGTTTTTTTTTGTCTATATTATGGTCCAATGTATTAATATTTGGGGCATTTGGGCTATTTAGCTTTCAGGCCGCCGGGAAGTTTCCCGGTATCCTGGTGGGCCACTCCTTGGAGGTTCCCAAACTTTTAAATCTTTTTATGGTACATTTTGGACATTTTTTAAAATTTTTGCAACCCACAAAATTTATGTTTTATTACCTTTTTTTTTGCTCTTTTGCTCGTTGATTAGTTAGTAGCTGCTCATAACAAAATAAAAAAGATAAGATTAATATTTTATTTTAAAATGTTTAAGAAAGAATTTTTATAATTATTTTGTTTGTATTATAAATTGTTTTGTTTAAACCTACGATTAGAACATTTAACACAAGATTTTCCATAAGTTTGTCTACCTTTCCCAAAAAAAAGTTAACTAAAAACTCAAACAAATTTTCTATAAGCGTTTGAAATTATACATTGGATATTCACCCGTAAACTACCGATTTCTCGGTGAACGATTTTCTTATTTTGTCGTAATTCAAAAATAAATAATTGTACGTGAAATTTTCCCTGAATATTATTTTCTGTATACCGTTAAATTTTAAAAATATTTTGACATATTATTTTGACACAATATTTTTGAGTTATAGCCGTTATAGGCATAAGAAATAAATATTGATAATAAACATTGTAGCATAATTTTTTTTTTTAAGCATTTAAAGTTCAAATTTTGATCAAAATTCATTAAATTATAGAACATTTTTAAATTGTATTGTAGTTAAAAATGTATAAAATGTTCAGTGTATTATTTATATTATTTATTATTTATAGTCTAATATTTATTATACTTAAACCATTTTAAATATTATTATGTTGATAGAGAATATTAATTACTAAAATTGTCCATATAGCTTATAATTAATACACAAGTCACAAAGTTAAATAACTCGAAAACTACTCGTTTGAATTTTGAACTACCTAGGTACATCAACAATTTCAGAAAAATTATCAGTTAAACAATTTACAGTAGAAACTTGGCTTCTTGTTTGAAAAATAGAATTTTGTATCTCCACAGAACACTCTGTAAGTAGTATGAAAAATCTCAAATATTTAAAATATAGTCTTTAAGTAGGTATATTTAAAAGTTCTAAAAATCGGATTTTGAATTAATGCATTATTGAAGAAAAAAAAGTTGTAAGCATGATCAGTGCGAATCACCCTGTAAATACTGATGGTAATGTCTGTAACTAAAATGCTCATCATTTGTCATTATAGCAGAGAAGAGAAAAAGAAAGAAAACATGAACAATTTTGTTTTAATGTTTCCAAAAATCATGGGATTTTTCAAAAAACATAAACCTTTTTGTATATATTTTAAAAATGTAATTATGTTGGTACAATGGTACCTACAATTTACCTACGTATAATTTGTACGTTTTTCAGATAAGATTGAACAATATATTTAGGTAATTATTGGTTAAACACTTCTCAATTAATGTTTAAACGTTTTATAAAGTATCTACCTATTTTTATACACATAAATGATGAACAGTTTATTTTCTTCTGAACCAGTAAATGTCATAAATATTGTTAATCAGTGTCATCTAACTTAATAAGGCTTCAGAAAATATAATTTTTTTATATTTATGTTATCGATACATTTTTGTTAAAATCACCTAGCTAAATTGAATTACATAATTTACATATTTAGTATGTAACATGGACCATGGCACATAAATATAATCATAGGTAATCAAAATGTTTGTACGTTAATATAAATTTATCAAAGAATGATTAATCTAATACATATAAATGTAATTCTTTAAACATTTAAACAAAAAATAAAATACTTTTTGGCATTTTATTATTAATTTGGACTCAAGATAGGTATTATGCATACATTTTAATAAGATACCTAATCATTAGAATTTAAATAATTTAAAAACATATAGATACATAATATATAAATAAAACTTTTCTGCTGAAAAAAAATATTTGTCTTACAAACCTGTAGAGGTATTACAGTTTAAAAGTATATTTTATTTAATAATATCATTGAGTATAAATAATAATAATTATTATTATACAATAAAATATACACAATATTACAATTATTTTAACAAATTATTGCAAGGTGAACTTTTTAATATACCTACTAAACACTCATTTTCTCAATTAATTTTTGAATAAAATGGTCTTAAAAGTATTATATTATTATTAGTTATGACTTATAAGTCAAAACAATATAATTTTGAGCTATTTATCTTGATATTATTTTAGATGTAATGGATAGTACATTTTAAATTTGAAAGTTTATTTTGCCAGTGACTTAACTAGAATTTTAATTATTCAGTAAAATGGTAATTTCTGGGGCCCTAAATTGATATCTAAGCATTGTTATATTCACTGCAGTGTTAAGAAATTAAATTTTTTTCTTAAAATGTAGCCTGGTAGGTATTTTGATAATTATTACTATCATCCCTCACTCAATTATCACTAAAAATTAAAAGTATATATTTAATATATAATATATTGTATCAAAACAATTTTATTAGTATGTTTTTAAATTAATAATAATTCTTATTTTTTTTAAAAATTAATTTAAAACAATAATATTTAATATAGTATACAAATATTTTATTTATTAGTCAATAAAATGGATTTAATGTTTAAATGTTTAAAAATTAAAAGATAAGTAATGTTAATTATTTGGAATTTGTATTTTAATAGGTTTTTGTATCTAAATAGTACTAATAGTATTAATTAGAATGGTAATTTTTACTGATTTCTTATCATATTAATTTGTTTTTATCATTAATAATTAGCTATTCTAATATTCAATTATTGTAATATGTAAAGATTCTTATTTTATTATTTTTTACCACAGAAACTAAAATTTTTTTTTTTAAATAAATACAATTTAACACAGAATTAAAAGAAATATATGTAACAAATTTACCCACCAGCCATAGTTGACTAAATGCTTATAAAATTATTTTTTTTCCACAATTATGAATTTGTGTATACATTTTGTCATGATTTAAAAGGTATATATCATATACATTCCAGTTCCCAATTCACCCCTGGAATTGGACATATTATTCTTGTTGACACACTGAATTAGCTATTTTTTTTACCTTAATTTTGTAATAATATCAAATATTTAAATGAGTAACAATTTTAAAGGATTATCTTATATAATGAACACAATATGTTGTTTAGATATATCAATATAATATGGATACAAAGTATAAATCAGATTTAATTATTAACAAGTCAGCTAGTATAAACCAAGAATAATAATGGTACATAAGTTTTTATCATTTTGTTATATATCAATACATTTTATTTTTCTCAATATCATTTTGTTATAAGAAGCACAGAACACCTCTAAAACCCAACCTGCAATATTAGGCATCGAGACCCCAGTTGTTGTGCTACTTTAACCTGCCAACAATGACAAAGTCATGTTAGGTAAGGTGCTGCACTTCTTCCTTCAATGTGATTAACCGTGTTATAAACTATTTAAGAAAATTATTTTTTTTTTTTTTGCAAAACTATGGTGTTATAAATGGTAAAAATCATATTTTATAAATTAAAGTAACACTTATAAGTAATAATTTTTAATTTTACCTAAAAAATGTGGTAAATGATTAAATGTTTTATCTTAATGTATAATTTTTAAAGCCATTATAATAAGTACAACAAAATGTAATAAATTATTTTACTTCAAATATTACTAATGAATAAGTAAGAAGATGCTATAAAAGTATATTCATAAAAAATAGTCATAGTAATTCATGTATTAAATTTCTTAAAATATTATTTATAGTTTTTAACAAAATCAAAATTTTTTTTATGATAACCACTTTTTAAAATTATAGTCTTTTACCGCCTAATTTTAAGGATTGTTTGCTGCTACGTTTTGATTCTAATTGTTTTATACGCTCTTGTTTTCTTTCTTCACGTTTTTTACGCATTTCTTCTTTTATCAACTCAGCTTCTGCTTCTATATAATCAATTTATAAATATATATTTAATGATTCAATGGTCAACAAGCTACTTACTTTTTGCAAGTTCATCAGCATCATCTAGTAAAATAGGTTCCTGATCTTCCCAACCGAAATCAGATTTATCTTTTATAGAATTCTGTAACAATTAATCATGTTGCATATTATATTAAAAATGTAATTACTAATAAGTAAAAATAACAAAAAATTATAACACAATATTAATGGGTATGGTAAAAAAAATCAATCATCAAAATACTAATTAAAATGTAAAATAATGAAAATATTGACAGAATAAAATTAAAGTTACTGTAGTGTTTATTATGTAGGTAGATACTTCTAAGCTTTTTGTAACAACATGCATGGTATAATAATATAGTATGTTAGTATGCTATAGAGGTTTTGGTAGTTATAATATCAGCTATCACACTGGTATTGTTGTTTAGCGCAATGTTGAAAAGTATTAAATTTACATTAAGATATGGAGATACATAATATTCTTAATACTTTCAGCAAGTTCATGTAGCTAGTATCTGTATCTATAAAAACTTTTTAAGGCTCTTTTTACAATACTGGTTTAATGTAACTATGAAAGCAATGAAAATATATTTTTTAATATAGATACAATTCTAGAGTTAAAGCGTGGAATTACATTTAATATGAAATTTTGATTAATGTTTTTGAGTTATTTAGTTTTTTTTATTAAGTAAGCATATTTTTGTATGTTTTATTAGGTAATTTTTTGTTTTTTAAATAAAATTATAATAACATTATCCAACATTTTATCAAACTTATTAAATTTAGTTATTTTTTTAAATATGTTTTATTATCTTTTTTTTTATAGATGTTTTAATTTCTCAACTTTTTAATTGGTCAAAATGTCATATAGTCAATGTTTTGACTTGTCAATATGACTGTCGGCTTTTCAACCGTATCCTATTTTTAAAAGTATACTGTACCGAAGTGTCAACACCAATACTTTCCCAATCATCTCCAACATTCCATCCAGAATTATCATCCCAGTCATTGGGTAATGTAGAATCTTCCATAGAATGTTTGGGATTTAGTGGGTCCTAGAAATCAAACAGTTTATATAGAAAAATGAAGTAATATACATATAAATAATTATTAAGCTTTCTTAAAATCATTTATGTGAAAAAAATGGATTTATGAACATACATTTTTAAGCATTAATATCATATGTTAAAGTAATTATTTATTATTGTGTAAGAACAAAGACCTTACTTGTAAGATATTTATATTTTCCATTTGTTTCTCTTTATACACATTTTTCACAATATTGTCTTTCGGTAAATTGCTGTACATCTGTTCACAGTTGTTCACATTTGTATTGTTTGAGTTATCTTAAAACAGGTTTAGATTATATGAAATAATAACAACCAATTTACATACTGTAATAAATAATAAATTATAAGGCTTTGTAAATAAAAATACTAACTCTTTAATAGTTCTACAGATTTTTCATCCTTTTGAGAAATTTTGGATGAATAGAACTTGGAAGTTACTGTGGTGACAGCCCATCCTGCCCATGTGGGTATGGCTGGATTTGTAGTATTGGAGACCTCTTCTTCTACAAAATACAATAAACTCATATTTATTATTATTTAAATTCAATATTATAGGCATGCACAACTCTTGCTGGCAGTGGGGCAGAATTTTGTAACAGAATGAGTAGCAATTATTATTGTATTTGTATGATATTAATGTGAGAAGTAACCCAAAGAACCAATTGATGTTTAAATTATATTATAAGGAACTAAACCTAATCTTTGGAAGAGCTCAGAAGGCAACCCAAGGTAGTGTGCTTTTTTAGGCTGTTTTTTTTTATAGAAAACTAGCTGTCTCGCCCAGTGTTGCCCATGCCAAATATTTTTATTTTTATTATTTTTAAACTATATTGTATACAATTTATGCAAAAAAAAATGTACAATAAGCATAATGGATGTTATCTTGAAGTGCAGTGGCTTGAAGGAAGAACCGACCAGTAAACATACTTCAAAATCTTATAAATATATTTAAAAAAAAATCTATTAATTGTAATAGTAATATAATAATATGTAACCAATGGCAATCTATTGGCAATACTGAATTACCTGTTATTGCCGGGTTTAAGTATAAAAATGTATGAATTCTTGATATCTGGTAAGATTATATGAAAATTATTAGTAAATATGTGGACCATATTGTAATTTGTCGAACACAGCACACACAATACAATTTATCTTAGCTTAGATGCTTTAGAGCCATATAATGTGATATACGTATAATGTACAGCTAAAAGCTCATGGCTTACTCATCAATGTATAACCTAATACAGGCATACAATTTATACGTAAAATGTTATTTTTTGTCAATTTCACCCCCTTAGAATCAAAATTTTGAAAAAATCCTTTTTTGATGCACGGCAAAATTATAATTTTAATCTACCATCAAAATGTCAAATTGATAGCTCTAATAAGTACTCTAACGGCTCTTAGTTGATTATGAATCAGTCACTCAAGACACTCTCAGGTAAATCTTTCTGATATATTTTAATAGTTATTATTCTATTGGGGGCAGAGACGAATCCAAAAAATCAAAAATCATCAAAAACGGTCCAGTTGTTCTTGAGTTATAAATGGTGTAACTAACCTGGCTTTGTTTTATATATTATAGATAATTATTAAATCAATCATGATTTAAGATTGCCAAATATTTGCAATAATTAATAAACAATATTTAGTGAAGGAAATTTAGCCCCCCAGAGGGGCAGTTACCAACCCTGCTAATCACTTGTGTACGCTAATGTTCATATAGAAATATATATTAGATAAACAATAATTTCTACCCATTTTTTCTTTTAATCTCTCGTCCTCTGAAACATTTTCAAGCTTTCCTAAAAATCCTTTGATTGTTTGAAAGGTAATATCTCGTACTCCTTTTTCAGGGTCAAGAGTTACTTGACATAATGCTGGCAATACTCTGGTCGATACTTCAATCAAAGGATAATACTGTTGAGTAGCCGAAAATGCTGATACGCCTAATAATAAAAATAATAATCGCATTAAAACATAAATGATTACATAATGTATACAATTAGATTAGAACAACCTGCCATTCTTGATGGTTGAAATGGATCTTTGAGTGCACGACTAAAAGCAGAGGATAATATTTTACTCCTACTTTTTGGGTCTAAATATTGAGCTATTTTGCCCAAGCACACAGTAGTGTTGGTCCTTATACTACCCTGGGTTTCAAAATATATAATATGAATAAATTATTAATTTTTACATGTTTGGTTGTGTTATACCTGATCGTCTTTCATTTGTAAGCGAGCAAAATGTCGCATTAATTCCACATTTAAATTATTATAATTCAATTTTGAACTGATATACACCATACTCTAAATAAAAAAAACTGTAATTAATATATTTTTACTTAATAATTTGATCAATGACTTACTCGGACAGTCAATTCTCTTATAGTAGGACTAGCATCAGCCAGACCACTTACTAATAGTGGGAATATATTTGTATTTAATAAATCAGCTTTTAATCGGCCTATAACATAATAATTAAAAAAATTATAAAGCTGAATATAATGATATCAAAAATGATACAAAAATATATTAATTCACAGATTGCTTTATTCAGTTAGACATTTCAAATATACATAATGATAAATTAGTTATATTATATTATTCAATGACTGTTAAAAAACTAACAATAATGTTGGTACATGTGAATAATGATTAAAATATGTACGTACTTGCAAATAGTTGCATTGTATTAAGTAATAATAATCTGGTAGCTCGATCGTTGGACTCAAATAGTTTAATAATACAAGGCACTATTTTCTCCTCAAACTCCTGATCATCTAACATGGTACTTAACTAGTAGAAATAAAATAATATTGACGAAGTACACATATATAATTCCAATTCTCTTTAAATGAAAATGTCAATTACCTTTATCATTGAAGGAAATATAACTTTTTGTTCTTTAACATAATTAAACATTTCAAGAAGACTAGGCAACACATTGTACAGGGCTATATTCTTGGGATATGTTTCTAGTAAACTAGGCAATTTCTCAAGAAATGCTGTTCTTTGAAAATCATCCAATATATGATATTGACTTAATGATGTCATGGTTTTTTCCAAATCATTACCAAAATATCCTTGGTCTCGTAATGTAGAAATCACAGTGTCATATGATGGACGGTTCATAGGATCTATAGCTATCAATTTTGGATATATTGTCAAAATTTCTTTAGGAATCTGTGTTATTAAAATTATACAATATTAATTGTTTTTAATGTTGATATATTTTAAGTAAAAATTAGTATATACCTTTCGTGCAATTTTTAAGGCTGATTGATTACTTAATGGGCCATTGAATACTTCCCAAATGAGTACACCAAGACCCCAAATGTCAATTGAACTACAAATAAGAATAAATTGTATATTATAACATTTTAATAAATTTACTGCAAAGTATATAAATAATTTAGGGATGCCAGACATATTAACTACATATTTCCATACATTTTTTTTTTGAATGAGTTTAAATGTTTGTCAAGTACAATAGTTATTTACTTATTTACTTATACATTTTATGAAAACTTTAAATTATAAGTTAATGTATTTTAGAAAACCAATGTTAAAATTACTTCACTCCTCATCAAAATAAAGCTTGTTCTGTAGGAGCAGTGTTAGGTTTGTTACTTTTAGTTACCAAAATACAAATGTAATAGCGTTACATTATTTTTTTTAATTCAAAGTTAATCATTAACTAGTTACAATAACATTGCTTTCCAAATGTTTAAATATCTAAAAATAACATAAAATGACTAAAACAAGTAATTTATGCAAGTAAATAATTTTTTAATTTAATATAATTATGTATCTTCAAAATTATTCTCATTTATTCATGATCATTTTTTGGTTCTAATATAGTATACTAAAATGATGTTCTATAGAAGCGCTTGCATAAAGTTGTTTTTAATGTTTTTAAGTCGGCAATAGTTGGCTTGTAGAGGGGAAACAAATGGACTGCTAAAAATATTTGTCTTTAGTGCTGATTTTTTTTTTCATTATTTGTTTCTGTATGAATCCAAAATAACTTGCTAAGCAAAAAAAAAGATGTTCTGGACCCAAACATTTATAAAATAATTGCTGACTCATGTATTAAATATTAGAAGCACTATTTTTATTTATTTATTTATTTATTTATTTACGGACAAATTGTCCAATTTCAAATACAATTAACAATAGTGACAGCTGTGAATAAGTTTTAACAATAATTTTAACATAAATAAGTTGAACATTTGTTACAATATAATATAAGAATAACTTTAAATGAATCTAAATATAAATATATATATATATATATAATAAACAATGAGATACAAGATAATACAAATGAAGAGAATTTTCATCATTAGAAAACCATTTAATATTTTTAAATCCCCTAAGTAAAGAGTATTTTAAGACAGTTAGTTTACATCAGCTCATTTACAAGTTAGGCACTATCGTTAGTTTTAGATGATTGAATTAAAAAAGGTTTTTTGTTTTCAAAGAATTGATAAAAATGTAACCTGTTATTTAACAAAGTTACTTCTAAAATAAATAATTAATGTAATGACTATTGCATTATTTTAATAAATAAAAGGTTTAGCATTTAACATTAACTATTGACATATTGCCTTTTTTCTGAAGTTCAAAATTTGGTTACCCTAAAATAATTAATCAATTATATCTTACAATGGTGATTGCTGATGTCCAGGAGCGCGATATAAATCAGTACCAAGAGGTGGTGGAGAATTGTCAACAGAATTCATGTATTCTAATTCGCCTAATTTCCATCGTCCGGCCTTGTTTACGAATACTGACCAAATATTGACTTTATTGTGGCAAAGTTTTGCTTCAAAGTTTAAAAATTTTAATCCTTCCTGAAATATATTAAAAATAAGATTCACTTTGTATTACAGAATATTAAACAATATTAAAATCAAAACATGTACTCACTATTATATTGGATAATCCCCAAGCAATGTACTGTTTCATAATATCTGTTTGAAGGTTGTTTTGAGATGATATAAATGATTGAAGTGGCTCTACATATTCAGTAGATAAATATGTTATATTTTTAACCTAAAAATAAATAAAATCTAATATAAAAATTTATATTTTTGATTAATTGTTCTTAGTGTTAGGCAATTTATTTTGGTTGAAGCCATATAATATAAACATAATTTTTGTTTACTTCAGAGCTTTCTAAAAAACTGAGAAAATTTGGATGCTTTAAAGTCTTCAAATGTTTCACAGCTGATTTAGCAAGTGTTGAACGGAGTTCATATCCTGGAACGTCATCAATTATAAATTCAAAAATAGAAACTTCTTGTGCCGTGTTCTGTAAAAATAAAATAAACAATATGATAATTAGGTACATAAAAAATATAAAGTGGTAAGTATTATAAAAAACTTAAATGCAAAAAATAAGTTTTGAGAATGTAGGAGCACAATCTATAAGTTGTGTGTCAAAGTTAATTTGGATTTTGTAATTTTGAATAGTTAATCATGTAAAAATTATTTCTAACTATAATTATAATAACTTATTTTATTTAACTGAAATTTTATTAGTACAAAAAAAAAAAAAATGGGAAGATTAGCTTATAGTATTACTCAAAATATATTTTGAGTATATTATGGCAGGTTGTACAATTAAATTGTATGAAAAAAAATTCAAAAGTTAATAAATTATTAGAAAATCTCTTTCTGTATAATTCATCTATGCACTATTATTAATGATAGAAATTAAGTTTTAATTAAAATTCTTCTGATTAAGCGTAGCTGCGTAGGTACGGTTTTATACAATTATTAATAACTTAAGTTTAAATGTTAGTTATTTGAATGATTGGCATTACTCAGAAACATTACTATGATTTGCAAATTGAAAATATTTGTTACCTGACATATATAATAATAATGAGTACCTACAACCAGTAAATAATCGGATATTTTTATTCAACTGTTGTACCTAATTAAAAATAATTGATGGACTTCTTGATAATAACCGGGTTATATCTCTAGGGAATTTCAGTTAAAATCTTGTTTAGTTGTAGGCAATTTTTTTATTTAAAGTTATTCAAAGGGCATAAAAATAAAATTAGATATTCACATATCACTCAGCGATAGGCGATGAAAACACATCTCCAATATCCAAATGGAAAAGCCATCAGGATTCACACTTCACTCTTACCTTCTTTTTTCCTTTATTTAATTTCCACAGACTGTTTTGGTTAAACACATAGCCTGGGGATTCGCTGATTTCATAAGGGAAGTCTTTGGATGAGTCTCTTGAGAATATAGTCCACATAATTAAAATTTACGAGCAACTATTTTAAAATGATTACAAACATAACTATTAACTATTATTATATTATAGTAACGATTAGTGGACCCGAATTTAAAATACTCATTCAGACGCGTTTGACGAAAAGATGATTACAACTAACAAGGTGATCGATACAAGATATAGAATGGACTGACTACATCGAATCATGACAATCTATTTTGTCATGCATTGAAGATCGAACTGAGAACTGAGAAATAATAATATCAAAACACTTAAGTAAATAAAACGTCCTACGATGATTGATTTTTACGAAATAAATTTGTCACAATTTAGGTGATAATAATATTATTATTCAATATTCATACGATATTTTATTTTGTTGTTGCTGATAATGTTATATTGTTTTGATAATACAGAATCACGCTTATCGCCGATAATAGGAAGGTTCTATGGAAGCATTTTTTTTCTTCGGTGTTCATGATTCTATAAAGGTTATTATGAGTATGCTTATGATTATTGATTGTCACAGTGTCACACTATTGATTTTACAAAGCTGTGTTATTTTTTGTCTTTTATTACCTTTTGGGGCAATAAAATTGCTTTGATTTTCTTCATCATATTTACTGGTGGGAGAGTGTATCTAGTTAGTACTTTTGAGAGATAATTTTTGAAAATTTCAAATATTTTTCAAATGTCTGGAAAAACAAAAAAAAAATTTCGAGGAAATCAATTTTGTTTTTTGGCGTAACTCAAATTAAATTATAATTTATAAACAATTAAATAATAATATAATTTTGACAATTTTTGAGCTACTTATAGGGATAAAGAATTTTTGGTTTATTTTTATTAAAGTTAATAAAAACTTTGATAACCCGTTGTTGGTGAAAATATAAAATAAAATTAGTGTGGGTCTACAATATTCTTTTTATAAATCTCTAAAGTTAAAATTTCACCAAATACGGATAACACAAAAATTTGTTCAAGAAATTCATACAATTTTTCGTTTAGACATAAGATTTTTAAATTTAACACAAGACTTCCCATAAGTTTTTCTACCTTTCACAAACAAAAAGTTAATCGGAAAGTCAAACTAATTTTTATGAGCGTTTGGAATTAGGCATGAGATATTCACCAGTACACTAACGATTCCTCAGGGAACAATTTTCTTATTTTGTTGTAATTCAAAAATAAATAACTGTATGTGAAATTTTCACTGAATATTTTTTTCTGTACACCATTAAATCATCAAAATATATTGACTTTTTTTGAGCTAATTTTATATTCATAAGAAAGTTTAGATTTTTTTTTTTAAAAATCAATAAAAAAATGTATTTTGTTCATAAAGATTGAAAACGTAATGCAAGGTTTCTCATAAGTTGTTTTAATGGCAAATCAAAAATATTAAAAGTATAAAGGCATAATTTTTTTTATATTAGCGTTTAAAGTTCTAACATTGACAGAATATTGAAAATTTGCAAATTATTTTGTTGTTAAAAATGTATAAAATTGTTTAAATTTGTATGGCTAAGGATTGAAAATTTAAAACAAAATTTCTCATAATCAGATCCAAAAGCCTAAAAATATATTTATTTTATTTTAGACATTTTAAGTTCTAATTTGGATGAAATAAGATATTCAAACAAAGAATAACAATGTTATAGTTATGTCTTTGTACTTTGTAATTTAAAAATATTATTTGCGTATACTTGTCACTTTAAAGTATATTGTTATATATTATACAAATAATGATATTTTCTAATGCAATGTTTTTGAAAATAAATTATTTTAATAGCAATATTAAATTTAATTTCAATTGGGCTGACAGACCGTCTTTACTTAGAATTGTTTTTGTATACAATGATTTTATATAAGTGGTCCTCACTTTCCTATCTTTTTTATATTGGATAAAAAGGCTTCAATAGTTTAGTTATTATCCTACATCAAGTAACATTACAATGGTAATATATTTATTAAAGTTAAGAAGGCTCTACACTTTATTAAATTTAGAAGTTAGAAAATCATCTAGTGAATCGCATAGATTTTTTTTAATATTTAAATTTAGAATTATGAACATTTAAAGATTAAAAAAACCTGAGATTCGTTAGATGATATTCTTACTACTAAATTTGATAATAGGTTAATTTACTATAATATTCAACATAACAGAGTTAAATGTACTATCCAGAGAATACAATTTAAAATGTTATGCGTTTGTAAGACGGAGACAACAAATGTGGTGCATTGTCCTCCCAATTACATTTGATTACAATATTACATTTTGATATCAAAACTGATAGCTTATAGCAAATTGTACCTAGTGACTGATTTAATGTAAAAAAACTCCCAGTACTTTTCAAAATAATAAAAAAAGCAATTAAGTAGGTAACGCTCTGTTGTACTACTTGTACTAACTGTACACTATACACAATACATTAAAATGATTTACAAAATTGTTAAGGAAAAATTAATTATACCTAAATTATTTGTATATTTCACTTTATTTTTATAAAACTGTATAAAATACAAAATTTTACCAATAAAGTTATACAGTATAATACTAGTAACAGTATTTGTAGTATACAAAAATGTATTAAATAAGTGTACCTAAGTTAAATTAATTATATAAAACCCATAAAAATGTTTTTTTTTTAGAACAATTTTAAGCAACAATATTTATAATTCATATTATTCATTAGAAGAAATAGGCAAACCAAAATCAAACAATAATTTTCAAATTGCTTTTGAAAATAAAGTTAATGATAATTAATGTAGTACATTCTTTTTAAATGGCATAATAAAAATAAAATTAATGTCTTTATTTTAATAATATACAAATATTAGTGAGTAACTTTAATGCAGCATTTTCTTTAGCAATATCAATGACTTCTCCCATACCGATACCATAAATAGGAGGGTACACATTTTCTATAGCAAGAATATAACAACGATTGCCATTTTGAGAAACTGGTTCTGGATTTAAAGTTTTTGTAACTAAGCACATTCCACTTTCGGTGACAACTTTGCTTAAAACTTCAAAAGGTTCAGGGAAATCCAATACATTATATTTGTTATATTGATTACAAACCTTATTTAGTGTATCTGATGGTAACCAATTGGCTTTTTTAAAAAGCAAATGATAATTAGATATATCTTCATCCATGGGCGCTGAATTTTGTATTTGTCCTGCTTTAATAGTTTCAACTTTTTCCAAAACTCTCATGGAGTCTGATTCATCCAGATCCTTTTTTGCTATAAAAAATAGTGACTTGTCAATGGTCATTAATTTGCTTGCCATCTGACAAGAAGCTAAATGTTTGGCCTGTTTTTTGGTTTTATGAGTTGCTGTTACGATCATTTTAGCTACACGACAACTCATAGTAAACAGTTTGGCATGAGCTTGTCCTTCTTCTCTAACTAAATGAAATTCAGGCAATCCCAAATTATTATTTGTACAAATGTCATTTAGTTGTCCAACAGCGTTTACTTTAATATTGTTATCAAATGGAGAGACCACATGATTATCAAAATCCCATTGTTTTAAATCTGTATTCAATAACTGAGGATTATCATTGATCATCATTTTGAGAATATTTAATGCTGCCATATGCTTGGCTTCTTTTTTGGAAGATCCTTCGCCCACAGCTACATAATTATCCAGAGTCAGACTATACTTAAAACTGACCTTACGAAGTAAAGTACCATCATGTATGAGATTATACTGGGGAACAAGGCGATTTTTGGCTGCATACTCTTGTACAATGGTGGCTGGAGTTTTCTTAAACGAAGTTATGGGTGCAGACTTATCTTGCAGATCTAATCCTACAGCTTCAGCCATTTTCTAAAAAATAATAAAAATAAATAATAAATGATAACATTGTGTTGAAATGATCAAGTACTCGGGCATTCAAGTATTAACTATTAAGTCTGGGTAAGTATTTGATACCCGGTGTCCGGGTCTCTAGCCACAGGGATTTTTTTTACACAATACTTTTTTTAGTAATATATAAAAATAATTGTTTAAACATTTAAAATCCTTATAGAAATTGATAATATAGTAGGATATTTTAGATTTTGAGCAAAGAAATAAATGTTTAGATTTAACAACGATTATATGTCTTATCGTTTTTGCTATCATCTTTAGAAGCAGCAAATTGAAATTAGTTGGTACTTGGGTGGCCAAAACTTAAAATTCCCAGTAGGTACTTTTCCAAATGGAAAAATAAATACATACAAAATTTGATAATAGGTTAATTTACTATAATATTCAACATAACAGAGTTAAATGTACTATCCAGAGAATACAATTTAAAATGTTATGCGTTTGTAAGACGGAGACAACAAATGTGGTGCATTGTCCTCCCAATTACATTTGATTACAATATTACATTTTGATATCAAAACTGATAGCTTATAGCAAATTGTACCTAGTGACTGATTTAATGTAAAAAAACTCCCAGTACTTTTCAAAATAATAAAAAAAGCAATTAAGTAGGTAACGCTCTGTTGTACTACTTGTACTAACTGTACACTATACACAATACATTAAAATGATTTACAAAATTGTTAAGGAAAAATTAATTATACCTAAATTATTTGTATATTTCACTTTATTTTTATAAAACTGTATAAAATACAAAATTTTACCAATAAAGTTATACAGTATAATACTAGTAACAGTATTTGTAGTATACAAAAATGTATTAAATAAGTGTACCTAAGTTAAATTAATTATATAAAACCCATAAAAATGTTTTTTTTTTAGAACAATTTTAAGCAACAATATTTATAATTCATATTATTCATTAGAAGAAATAGGCAAACCAAAATCAAACAATAATTTTCAAATTGCTTTTGAAAATAAAGTTAATGATAATTAATGTAGTACATTCTTTTTAAATGGCATAATAAAAATAAAATTAATGTCTTTATTTTAATAATATACAAATATTAGTGAGTAACTTTAATGCAGCATTTTCTTTAGCAATATCAATGACTTCTCCCATACCGATACCATAAATAGGAGGGTACACATTTTCTATAGCAAGAATATAACAACGATTGCCATTTTGAGAAACTGGTTCTGGATTTAAAGTTTTTGTAACTAAGCACATTCCACTTTCGGTGACAACTTTGCTTAAAACTTCAAAAGGTTCAGGGAAATCCAATACATTATATTTGTTATATTGATTACAAACCTTATTTAGTGTATCTGATGGTAACCAATTGGCTTTTTTAAAAAGCAAATGATAATTAGATATATCTTCATCCATGGGCGCTGAATTTTGTATTTTGTCCTGCTTAATAGTTTCAACTTTTTCCAAAACTCTCATGGAGTCTGATTCATCCAGATCCTTTTTTGCTATAAAAAATAGTGACTTGTCAATGGTCATTAATTTGCTTGCCATCTGACAAGAAGCTAAATGTTTGGCCTGTTTTTTGGTTTTATGAGTTGCTGTTACGATCATTTTAGCTACACGACAACTCATAGTAAACAGTTTGGCATGAGCTTGTCCTTCTTCTCTAACTAAATGAAATTCAGGCAATCCCAAATTATTATTTGTACAAATGTCATTTAGTTGTCCAACAGCGTTTATTTTAATATTGTTATCAAATGGAGAGACCACATGATTATCAAAATCCCATTGTTTTAAATCTGTATTCAATAACTGAGGATTATCATTGATCATCATTTTGAGAATATTTAATGCTGCCATATGCTTGGCTTCTTTTTTGGAAGATCCTTCGCCCACAGCTACATAATTATCCAGAGTCAGACTATACTTAAAACTGACCTTACGAAGTAAAGTACCATCATGTATGAGATTATACTGGGGAACAAGGCGATTTTTGGCTGCATACTCTTGTACAATGGTGGCTGGAGTTTTCTTAAACGAAGTTATGGGTGCAGACTTATCTTGCAGATCTAATCCTACAGCTTCAGCCATTTTCTAAAAAATAATAAAAATAAATAATAAATGATAACATTGTGTTGAAATGATCAAGTATTCGGGCATTCAAGTATTAACTATTAAGTCTGGGTAAGTATTTGATACCCGGTGTCCGGGTCTCTAGCCACAGGGATTTTTTTTACACAATACTTTTTTTAGTAATATATAAAAATAATTGTTTAAACATTTAAAATCCTTATAGAAATTGATAATATAGTAGGATATTTTAGATTTTGAGCAAAGAAATAAATGTTTAGATTTAACAACGATTATATGTCTTATCGTTTTTGCTATCATCTTTAGAAGCAGCAAATTGAAATTAGTTGGTACTTGGGTGGCCAAAACTTAAAATTCCCAGTAGGTACTTTTCCAAATGGAAAAATAAATATTTTTAGAATCTAAAATTATGAAAAAATACCTAGGTACGCAATACCAGTTTTTGAGAAAATCAACGAATAGAAGAATTCTTTTCTTAATTCTAAAACTTTAACCATATACTTGACATTTTACATGTTTTCACATAGGAGATTTCACATTTTTATTAGGTTTTTGTTATCCTAACATAACAGATTGAAAAAAACTGTGTGAACATTTTGAATGATTTCTATTTTTTATTTATTTACATCTAAACGTTACACCCTTTTTTTTTAAATTAGTACAATATAAAATAAATACAATTAATAATTAGGTATAGGCATAATTTTGTATGTTTTTATATTTCATAAGTATAAAGGGGAAATGTCCTAAATTGTATACATGTATATACTTTTACTTATTTATGAATTCAAACAAAAATATTGAACAGCCCAAATGCCACTCAAAATAAATTAGTAATAATTAGTAGGTAGTGATTTAAAATTGAATAACATACAGCAAGTTTTTGCGTATAATATTTACTCGAGAATATTTACCTTGGGTGTAGACAAAAACAAATGTGTACAATACGCGTCTTCGGTGAGGCGATGTGCAGCCAATAGTCCTGCGATTATTACTACACGATGAGATTGATAAATCGTCTGTTGTTCGACCGTTCGGAGACGACGAGGAGAAAAGTAAAACCGTTAGTTCCCGACACTATAACTATTATAGTTAGCTCAGACTTGTGAGTTCGCACCGGAAAATGGCGTAATGGTAAATGGTAAATGGCAATGCAACTGGTGTCTGGAGCCTACAAGTGGATGTACATGTGGATACAACCATGTAAACGTGAAATAAATGTAACCATGAAAACGTATGGTTTACACACGGTCCGAGAAGGACAGAACACTACTACATAGTACATGGTAAGTGGTATAGGTAACATATAACTAATTTACCACTAGATAGCCACACGGTTCAACCAATCATAATTCTAGAACAATTTTTAAAGAAATCACAATATTAAGGCGCCATTGCTGGTCAGCTTGAAACGTAAAACGTAAAACGTGATAATTTATATTTTGTTCACGAGTTTTATCTAGTTGTTTGATTGTTTCGGAAAAAATTTGGTATATTTTATTATACGATTAATATTTGTAGGTTGTTGAAATTAAAATAGAATATTGTTATTATATTTTCTTAACTACGTATACTTCGTTTTTAAACTTTTCTTTTTAAGCAGTCGAAAAGAAAATTGTTTTAGAAAGAAACATACATTTTTTGTTAAATATGTCTTCATTAGAATACTACGAATACCAAAAAAAGGTCCACAGACGAATTTATTATAACTGATTAATTATTAATTACATGTGCAGTTTAACCCTACGTAAATCATAAATGTTAAATGGTTTAAAGTATTTTTTACTGGCGTAGGTTTAATTTGTATAAAAATAATACATCTTTATTTATTGGTTCTTTAATTATAATTTATAAGAAAAAATGTGCTTATTTATTGGCGTCTTGACGAGACAGAAAATAAGTAATATTGATGTGATATTTAAATGTGAATAGTAATTATTAATTAGTATCTAGCATGGTTTTAAAAGATATTTTCAGACGTGCTATTAAGTACCTATATAGTATCTATATTAAATACTTAATAGTATTAACAGTAAGTAAAATTGTTATCTTCATAATGAAATAGGTAATAATAATATATTAAAAACATTAGTAGGTAACTATATAATTTATAATATTACATTATTATCTTAGATAATTTATCTATTCTGTAACTAGATCATAGATTTCTAAACTACTGCAGTAGTCTGTGGACTATAGATTCACGGTTATAGATAGGTAGTTAATATCACGAAGACTTGTAAATATCACGAATATTCTAGTCTTCATGGATAATATATTTATCTATCTTTGGTAGAACCATATGACCATTGACCAAAGTGGATTTATTAAATATATTATTATAAAGAAATGAACATAATAAATATGGTAGACTACCAAAAAGACCGAGGTAAAAAAGTCCGGGGTAAATAAGTCAGGTATATAATTATACATATTTTACATATACACATATTAAATAATTTATTTCAGGTTATGTTACACAAAAAATATGTTGTGGTTTGATGTAATTTACTATTTGCGACTAAAGTGTCCACAAACTATAACGGATGACTGGATATAAAAGTATTGTACCTATTTCAAGAGTATTTTAGAATGTATAAAATGATAGGTATCAGCTAGCAGGTAGGTAGGTACGTCCTATTCGATTCTCTCACATTTGTATAAATGTATAATAGTATACACTATACAAGGCACGCAAATATAATAATTTTATATTGCGGCCCATGACTCCAAGAGTTGATGATGAACAATTTTCAATTTGTCTCAAAAATCGTAGCGAACACAAGTTGCGGCAGACCTACGTAATGTCCCCTCCGCCGCCCAGGACCTGCAATGATATCGACGTGCCGACGACAGGCATATAAATGTATCATATTATTATAATATAGAAATATACTATTGATAAAACGTTTTTATACACGAATGGATCTTCGCAGGAAAATTTTTTTTGTGTCTGTGTATAATATTGTCTATATTTGGCCCCTTTTCTGCAGCTAATATAATGTGATAGATACAACGATAACATCATTTTCATTATAATGACATAATATATTATAAAATAAATTTTACTATAATTAGATTTAATGTTATTATATTTTATTAGTAAAAAAAATGTAATTTAAAATAGTTAAATATATATATAATATGATCGTCGTTTAATAAAATATAATAATACACAATTCGTAAATTCACATAATGTACGATCGACATTTAAAATTTAATAATACACAATAGTCAATACACAAATTCACATGATATAAGTAATATACAATTCAAAAGTTTAACAATAATATAAAGAAATTCATTTTTTATTAACACTGTAAGAGTGATCGTCAGATAAATGAACATTTAAAACATCGAGTGTATTATTTAGTAAAGATTTTATTATTATATTACCTTCACTCGAAGACAATTGAGGAAATTCATGTTTATTATTTTTATTCTTAGTGAAGAAACATGGTTGTTTTTCAATATTTTTTTTATGTTTACTTTATTCTTATCTGTTGGCATAGGTTTAGATTCATTTGCAATTCAATAATATTATTACAATGTTTTAAAATATGTTTTCGACTTTCTTCATTTATAGCCCCAGCTCGATTGTGCATACCAATTATAATCTCCATTTTTGTATTAATTTTATTTTACTATCATACTATAGTACCATCTATACTAGTTCCTATTCAAAGGGTATTAAATGATGTTCAATATTCTATGGATGTAATAGCATTGAAACATTTACATTATGAATGTTGAATTATGGGCCTAAAAATTAATAAATGCATTATGCAGTAGTGTAGCCAGAAGTTTTCTTTGGAGGAGGCTATCAATTTTTACACAGCAGTGATTTACTTAGGTTCTTCCATAAGTGTAACATGCAGATGCCGAAGTATTATTAATATATAACAAATAAAAAAAGCTATGACAATTTAAAATCAATAAAATGAAATTCTAAGGCTTGTAGCGTTTTTCATAGACCATTAAAATCATTTTTCAATTTTCTTAAAATTTCGGGGAGAGCTGCAGCCTCCTCAGCTCATCCCCTGGCTATGCCAATGAATTAAAATATATTAATAATCCAATTTTGTATTTTAAACACCAAGGGCAATTGGGCAAGATGATGTTGCAACGAATTTAGGAAAAGATAATTTCTGTACTTGGAAATGACTAAATCTGTGTTTATGAGACGATTGAGACCCATGTTTTAAACTTTAAACAGTTATAGTTTCATAACAAAAAAAGTTGTTATGTTTATACATTGTTTTAAATTTAAACATGTTTGTTTAAAACATAAATTTCTTGAATCCAAATAAATATTGTGTAAATAATACATTATGTGAATTTACGAATTGTGTATTATTATATTTTATTAAATGACGATCGTATTATATATTTAACTATTGTATTTTAAATTTAGTATTTACTAATAAATAATACCGTTAAATCTAATTATAATAAAATATATTATGATGAAAATGATGTTACCGTATTATATTAGCTGCAGAAAAGGGGCCAAAAATAGGCAATATTATATACACAAAAAAAATTTTCCTACGAAGATCCATTCGTTTTTATACATCATCGTACCGACTGACGTGCCGGGTGCCCTGGTATAATAGTTTTTGAATTTAAAATTCTAGCGTTGCCAACGCGCTGCCGAGTGAGAACGTTATTGTTCGGTCAGCGACGGCATAGAGTCGTATATCACCAGCTGTCGGCATTCGCTTATCGGTGTTATTGCCGCCTTCTGCTTATCAGTTATCTGACGGACAACGGATTACAATTTACAATCGAAACAAACGGCCGCTGCTCCGACGGCACAATACACTTAATTATTTAGATTTTTTTTATCCGTGTTTATTTGATGCATTCGGCACAATGGCCGCGTTAAAATTGCCGACTCAAAACGAAAACAGAGTGAACTTTAAAAAGAAAACTCACGCGGAACTACAGGAACTGCACCAAAGGCAACTCAAGATCATCAGTAACGGGTATGTGCTTCGTTCTAGAACTGTTGTCAAATTTATAAATTGCTACTAAAATGTTTATTGTTATATATTTTTTTATGGTTTTCCTCTAGACGATTCGTCGAGAGTTTGCCCGACAAAGGCGAGAAACTGAAACAGTTCATTGCTCAGCTGGACATAGAACTGAACTTACGCGATGTTCACAAGAAGCTGTGCTCAGACATGTTGGCGTTGAACATTGGCACAGATCAGTTGGATACCCTCGAATGGACTGGGAAACATGTCATGGCAGTACACAAAAATAATCAGTCAGATGCCATAGACGACAATGAAGACGTATTGAAAATGTTTGCTTCACATTCGGGAGTTAACCAAAACAAAATAATCATAGTGTACGTATACTTATTCTTCAAGTAATTTTTTTTATATGAGGGATGTTTAGATGTTTAGGATGTTTGATTGTTTTTCAGAGAGGAACCAGAAAAAACGTTGATCAAACCATCAGATTTAACTGATGATGATCCGATTGAAGAAAAACAGCAAAATTACGATTCTATTGGATTTTCAGAAAACATGGAACGTTATGCTATAAATTTGTGTGGTCGTATCGACACTCACTTGTCAACAGAAAAAGGGCATTTATTATTAAATAAGCCGGCTGTACCAAGCAAACATAGTATAGTTAAAGTAGCAGATGTAAGCCTCAAGGAATCTGTGAGGTTACAGGTCACTTACGACAGTAAATTGAAGGTAAATTCAGTACCCCAACTAAGAGTATTGAGGCGAACAGTATGTTCAAGAACTCTTATTGAGGTCTCTTTTAATTTACATTTTCATTTTTCAATTTTTCTATTTAAGTAAACTGTAGGTTTATAGTACACTTAATATTGGTGTCTGCATTAATGAGTGAGACTGTAGAGTCAATAAGTAATCATTTTTTATAAACAAAAGCATATTAGATGTTAAAAATAAATAAATAAAATAATGGTACTGGTCTAATTGACCCCCGCCAAGACAGTATTCTCCCTCCACTAATAAATTCTCATTGATCTTAACAATGCAACTAGCACCTTCTATTTTAGAATCGCTCTGAGAAAGTTTTCATACACAGACTTCTGTAATAAAGTTATTCAAATCTACTACTGTAGATTTGCTCATTCCAAATTTGCCTTTACAAAAGTCCACTGATATTAGTTCATAAGCCCAACCATAAATGAAGTGAACAATGTTTGGTAACTTTACCTTAGCACTCTGTATCCAATTATTGGTTTTAACACCTTTTTCTGCTCAACATGATCTCAAATGACATCGCTACCGACTCCTTTGTACATCTAAAACCATTCTGTGTCTACTGTCACAAGTCCTAATTTTATGAATAATATTTGTGCACGACACTATAAATTTGTCGGAAATCCATGTTTTTTGTTTTAGTATTATGGTATTTTTAGTATAATAGGTTATTTCAGAATAACTGAGGTAGGTTTTCCATATTATTATACATGATACCCGCTATTATATCTATCTTATATCATTAATTTGACTACACGGATTTTACCAAACATTATTTTTAAAATATCTAATAAGTGAATTTTACACAACATTTTTGTACTTTTTTTAGCTATATATCTGTATATTAGTATATTCATTTTATAACAAATGATTAGAATATTGAAAACACAAGAGATGTAAATGGTGAGTGTCAACTAAATCTGAAGGGGGGGGGGAACACTTTCTTGGCAGGGGTCAATTACACTAGTACCTAAATAACTTTAAAATATAATATGTCTGCTTAAAATATTTAAAAGTGTATTATAAAATAACAAAATATAGCCAATGAGCAATGTTAGAAAAAAGAAAATACATCTCAATATAAGTCGTCCAAAACAGTCTCATAATATAATTTAGAATAAATATTAAAACATAGTGAGTGAGAACTGTTGTTTTTTCAAATATTATTTACATAGGTATGTTGAAAGTTCAAAATATTAAAAATGTTAAAAACCTAACCTAACCACATACCTACATACAACTTTTCTTGCATTTTCATTGGCAAAGATACCTATTTTTAATTTTATTGATATTAACTTTAGTTTTTTTTTGCTCTCTAAACTATTTGAGATGCTTTTATTTTTAATCAATATTGACTTGATGATTTGCTTAGATAAAGTTCATTAGTTTCAAAGTTAAATAAATAGCCAGACAGTCAAATGTCATAAACTCATAAGGTATTTTTCTAAAGACACACAATTAGTAGGTATAGATTTACTTGATTCTAAATTATTTTTAGGTGCCTTACTCATATTATGTTAATTTTTTTTCAGTCATAAAACTTTTCATGAAATCCATAAACCGATTTGTCAATGTAAATACTGCAGTATACTTAGCTTCCTATCGATCAGAAAACAATTTTTTCAATACTTTTTTTGTTATGTTATTGCTGTTGTTCAAAAATATAAAAATAACTCATCTTATAACTTTTTAAATTTTTTTAAATTAAATCTTCAATTTCCTAAATATTTACATTTTGTTTTTGAAAGATAATCAATTTTGTTCAATATATAATACTTTATTTTATAATATACCTAACGCTATCCCAAATAAGAACAGTAGTCAATTTTGCGAATGATATAAGAGTAGATTATTTAATTTTTTTGATTACCTAATAGAAATGTTTATTTTATCTAATATTCCAATATACTTGATTTCTGACATTTTAAGTTTTATAAATATATTCTAGAACTTATTTTATAAAAAAAAGACTGATATTTTTATACTTAGGTATTTTAAACATTTATAACTTATAAACTATACTGTTTGATTTCCAATTAATTTTATATTCTTACTTATTTTTTTATTTTAGTCGATGGTTAATGCAATAGAATAAAAGCTTAACATAAACTAAAAATTGTAATTCTTTGTGTGGCATATGATTTGTTTATAAAGTACTTTCCTACTTCAATGCCCGCCTATGTAAAATAATTTGTGTATCTTATCTTTTCCATTTCCGAAAGGAGCTCAATGGTTTTGTTTATACAGACCATAACTAATTTAGTTGTGGCAATGTTGAGAGTATATTTTAATTAACAGAACATATACATTTTATACTTTTAAATTATATTATTATTGCTGCATTTAGTCTATTAATGTATTCAATAGGGTTTTGTTAAATATATTCAGTACTTATTTTAAAAGTGTTTTGTTAGAAACGTTGATCTATGTTTTTTATTTTTAAGGAATTAAAATCTGAATATTTGAAACATAAATCAATTCCAAAGTTTGACACGAGTAATTATCGAGATACAAGTTTGTTCAACTATGACAACATCCTTGAAGAAGAGAGTGATGAAGAAAATGACATACTCGGTAATGACAGTGATGCATGATTTAAGATTTTCTTTGGTAGTTGCTGTTTTTTGTTCCTCGTAAATAAATAAAAATGTAAAAATGTGTAATAATTAAAATATTGGTTAAGTTATTTATGGGTTTTTTTATTTAAAATAAATATTTTATTTCTTAATAACTCTGTATAGATATAATATGTTTTCTTTTTGTTAAAATTATTCAATTAGATATTTCAATAACCATTTATAGTAAAAACCACTCATATCAAATAATACAAATGAGATTTATTATTTGTATGTTATAAAAGTAGTTACCAAAATATGTTATGTTGAAAAATCAATAAATATAACTTATATAATTTTAATATTTTATGATTATCTGTATTTGAAATAATTATCACTTATAATATTACCATAATAAGTTTAAATTAAAGTATCAAAATTATTTATCATTTTTATTATTTTTATATTAATACTATACCATAATTATTTGATAATATACCTAAAGTATAAGTACTAACACTAGTACACTACATAAATGTTGAAAATTAAGTATTTTATTATTTCATTTTTTTAATAATAATAACTATTTATTAAACAATATATACAATTCATGCAATGTAACAAAAATCTAGTATTCTTTATTCTTTATTAACGGACGAAGCCCTTTACAATAATATAATATTTCAATTACAATAATTAATAACAAGTACAACACATAAATATATATTACAATAATGGTAATACAAAAATATAAAATACAACACATTAGATAGGTAGTTTATTAATAAAAATAGAATTAGTAGCCTAATAACACATAATTACATCATTGATCAGTTGTATTAATATATTAACTGAGTAGTATGTCAACTGTATGTCTGTATAGTCATAATAGTGTAAGGGTAATCATATTTTCATAGTATAAAAAGGTACAACTGAACAAGACACATTTTTTTAGTTGACTTTATTGTAAGTTTTAATTGTTAGACTCATACAAATATGTTTTGAACATTTAGAAAATAATGTAATAAGTACTGCCTTTATGTCATACACCTTTCATTCAATTTGTCAATACTGTACTTTTTTTATTTTATTTATTTATTTTATTGTAGTAACAAGAAATAACAAAACATGAGAAATATTACTAGAAGTTACTCTATCTACACTGAGGCAGAACCTCTTGTAGTAGAGTAAGAATACTTATTAGTTAGTGACAATAAAGTAGAGAAATAAGAAAAATTAAATTATTATGATAATAAGAAAAAACCAAACAGTGTTGAGCTTAAAATAATTGAATTAACAAGAAATTTATAAGTGGTAAAATATACATTTAAAAAACATTTTAATATTAGATATTTAAATATATTATTGTAAAAACAATTTTTTAATTTTAATTTAAAGTATGAATAATTATAACAAACCATTAATTCTTTTAAAATCACATTAATCCAACCTGCATGAAAGACATTGAAGCTTTTTTGGTGTTAACGAATGGTATTTTAAGATTTTTTTTTAAGTTATATATTTGATGTTTAGTATTGAATAAATTATTTTTGAAAAAAAAACATATTGCTTGTTTTATGTATAGATTGTCTATATCAAGTACTCTTAACATTTTAAATAATTGAAACGAAGAGAAGGTTTTCGGTTTGTTTAAGATGATATTTATTAAGTTATTTTGTCTAATAAACAAGTTATATTTTAAAGTTAGAATTGCAACCACCCCAAGCTATTATTGGATTAGTGATTGAGCCATTACTTTGTAGTAATTCTAATAAGTAATAAGTAGGTACCAACTGTTAGTTATGGGGATTAATGTTCTTAAGTTAATTACATATGCATAAAATACACAAATATATTATATTATATTATATTACTACGCAATACTAAATAGGAACTCATAAAATTGATAAGTGATCATAATTCTTAACAAAACCTTTTCATTCATCATATGGTTTTTAGAAAATAAAAACAAATTGAAATAAGAAGTACAATTCACTAACATGAATCAAAATTTAGTATACTATACTGCCACACTGGGATAATTATAGTAAACTCTCGATTGAGTCTCTCTGGTCTTCCGTGGAACTGTATACAGTACTAAAAATAGTATTTATGAACATTGTGTAATTGGAAAATATCATGTTATGTATATTATATGAATGTTTAATTAAAAATACAACGTGTGCATAATATATAATTGCCTTTAATTAATACATAATATAATTTTTTTGATATTATAAAAATAGCATTTTTGTTTCAACCTATATTTTGGGGATTATCTGCGGAATTCACTTATCCGTGGTTACCTTGGCACCCTATTCCGCAGGTACTCGAGAGTTTACTATATCCAATAATTATAGAACAGATAGATAGCCCATGGTCACAATTATAAGGAATAATTATTTTCAATGGGCACCATGGGATATTCGGTGAATAAAATTATGCTTACACGAGTTGCCAATAGATAGCGTTGTACCAATGAACAAAATAATAAATTGTCTTTGTATGAGTTATAATAATTGTTATTTTTGTGATTGTCAGATTCCAAAAATGAGCATGCGTAGTTTATTCTATTATATGTTGGATTTTTTGTGTCGTCGTGTGTGTGTAATAAACTAATAAAGGAATAAACAATAACGGTTCGCCGCACAATGTTATTATGGTTTGTGATTTCGGAACGATATTTTTATCGGTTTTTTTTCCTGGCTGTATACACGTTAAGTATTTGAAATAATGCTTCGATTTTCTTCATTAGTATCTTTTCTGATGGGAAAGTGAATCTATTAAATACTGTAAGGAGGTCATCTTTGAAAATTACAAAAAGTTTTTATAAGCTTCAGGAAAAACAAAAAAAAAAAAATTAAGGAAGAACGGGAATTTTTACGCAACACTGGTTTTTGATAAAATCGATTTTGTTTTTCTGTAGATTAATTCTAAAATAGAAGGTGCTAGTTGCATTGTTAAGATCAATGAGAATTTATTAGTGGAGGGAGAATACTTTCTTCGCGGGGGTCAACTAGACCAGTACCTTTATTTTATTTATTCCTTAATTACTGTAGATGCATACAATTTTCACCAAATGTTTATACAACTATATTCTAAACACAATAAAATGTTCAATATGTTTTGACTTTTTTAGAAATATTTATAGACATAACCAATTTTTGGTTTTTTAAAATTTTTTAAGGTTCTTCATAGTTTGTTGTAAAAAAAAATCCAAACAAAATTTGAGCATAAGTCGCTATAATAGTTTTTTATAAGCGTGTCTAGTTTTAATTTTCACGTATAACAAGTTATGATGAATCTTGTGTTCAATTTTCAAATTTTTTAACCGAATGAATAAAATTTAATTTACAATAAAAAAAACTGACTTTTTTTTTTCTATAAGCAGCTTAAAAATAATTCAAAATATATTGAACATTTTTTTTGTGTTTAGAAAATAGTTATATAAACACATGGTGAAAATTTCATATATCTACAGTATTTTTTTTTGATTTACGCCAAAAAACAAAATTGATTTTGTCAAAAACCAGTGTTGCGTAAAATTTCACGTTTTCCTTAGTTTTTTTTTGTTTTTCCCGGTGCTTTTAAAAACTTTTTGTAATTTTCAAAAATGACCTCCCTAAAGTACTAACTAGATCCACTTTCCCGCCAAAAAATATACTGATGAAGAAAATCGAAGCATTATTTCAACAACTTTCGTGTATACAGATAGAAAAAAAACACACATTAGAGTAAAATCAATACATTCCTCTCTCCGTTCAGAATTTAAAATTTTTCTTTTTAAATCCAAGAATATTTTAATTTCAGTTGGAAAAAAGAACCTTTTTGAAGAAAATTCCAATACTTGCAGAAAAATAGGGTAAGTATTTGAAATGTACTCAAATACTTGTCAATATATTGAAGTAATAAAATACCTTACCCGTCCTACCCACTTAAATAAAACGAATCTTTGTATAAATTGAACCCCAGTTTAAATAAGATCCGAGAACGAATTTGAGTACAAAAGTATAAAAGTATTCATAGAATTGAAATGTACACAAAATAGATACACAACTGTCAACTACCTACTAACCAAAACAATAAATAAAAATATTTAAAATTATCGAATAATTGGTATCTTTTTCCTAATAAATTATAAAAATATTAATATTAATAAATATAATTCGGATTCGATTCTCCGCTCATTTGAAAAACGTGCCAAAGTCACATAGGTACCTATCTAAAATGTAATATTTAACCATTCCACATTTTTTCCGATTTTATTCATGATTAGAATACAGAAATTTGATTTGGTCTACAAATACAAAAAAAATAAATATTGAATACATATATATATATATTTTTATAAATAGTGTACTTCAGAACAAAAATACACCCTTTATACATTTTTGATGTAGATAAATTATTTACGAGTATTTTTATTTAGTATTTACATATACCGTTAAAAGACGTTTTACATTGACTGTTTATAGGCGGTAACAACGACAGTGACTATTCCCGAAAAGTTAGATATTAACCATTTTGTAAACTAAAAAAACAATTTTTCAAAACATTTCAATTGATTAAAAAAATAATAATTGTGAATTTACGTCTATGTGTACCTATTTCAAAATACGTGTATTTTTTCTCTCCCCAGCTTTCGACAAAATATATTCAATTTTACAGCGGCATTCCGCAGCCGTATCGATTTTTATATTATGGATGCCCGGAACAATGAATATTGACAGTAAAAAAAACAAATCGTGTTTTAACAACGATATTCGTTTTTACAATATTTATTTATTCGTTTATATTTAGGTTTTACAAATCACTGACGGATTTATTTACATATTATTATTTTCATAACAATAATAATATAATATATTCATGATGGCTCTCCACTTGTCACTCTGTAGACTTTATGTTAGTATAACATATTGAATATTTTATTATTATTCATTATCGACCAGTGTGTCCACAGTGTATTTGCATATTATTTGTGTCGTTGACTTGTGGTGGCAAATCGTTTTTTCTACAAAATCGTAATATACTATTTTATTATTTATTTTCGAAAAATGGAATTCGATTCTAATGTGTCTGCAGTTTTCTGCTTGTCAAGTTCGTGAATTAGTTAAAAACAAACATGATGCTCACAAAATCATTAAAAGTACTTTGAGTGATGGCGCTTAAAAAATCATCGGGTAGACAAAAAAGACGATATGTTGTTTGAAATAATGATAAAGTATAATATCTATAATATTTTAGTATAATTTAGTTAAATTTGTAAATTTTGTATTGTTGCAAAGACAGTATGTGGTGGCTTTGGTGTCGTATGCTTGGAGTTTGGCGGCTTGGGGCCGTACGCTTAACTGCTGAAACGCTCTGATTGTACTTACCGGCCGGTGTTGATAGCTCCCGGATGGGTGACCACCCGGGTTTTTAGCAACAAATCCTTGCCACACATACATAACGTGTTCTAATCAACCGTTCCCCGCCAAAAAACACCTACAAACAGCTAAAAGTCACTGCAGTTGCTGGGCTTAGGATCAATAAAAAAAAAAATACAGTACATTAGATATTGAATAGTGCTGAGAATGGTTAACTAAAAATTCATCTAGATAAGATGCAAATAAATTGTAAATAACATTTAGTTTTATTACTATAATATTTACCTAATACATAGGTCAGTGGCAGTTTTTGATTTTTTTCTGGGGGGGGGGGGGGTTGGTCCTTTAAAATTATCTTATAATATTATATAAAGACAAATAAAACGTAATTCTTAGTTTTAAAATGGCTGACTGGCCTGTCGCCTACCCAGTCCGCCCTTGATAACACCCATTACACGGTGACTAACCGTTTATATATTATTCAATATTCAATATTATTATTCAAATAACATGTTGAAATTTGAAAATAATTAATATTAAGAAAAATTAAAAATTACATTCACAATACAAAATACAAAATTATTTTCTTAGATTAAAGTTAAAATTAACTACATATTATTATGAGTCAAATAATATGGATAAACACTTAATAAATTAAAAAACAAAACAATTTAAAATTGTTATTATACATTTTACTAACCAGAATTTTAAAAACTTTTCAAGTTTGATTCAAATTGAATGGTAATCTTAGTCCTTCGATTAAAAGAATATTTGAAAATAAACTCGTAAATGGTAATAGGTAACTTATTTGTAACGACCGCGACGGCTGAAAAGTGAAAATAGATTGTCTGTTGTTTATCGTTGCGCTAATTCGCTAATGTACGTTCTTCGAACGGTCGAACGCTATTATTGTCACAAATAATAGGTATCGTAAACGTCATAATTTCAGAGAAATATAAATACCTAAATAGCTGTAGCAAACATATAAATACACGTCCGTTTCACCAGCCCCCCCCTCCCCCAAACAAATAGAAATCTCAGATTTTTTTTGCATTAAAAATTAGCATGAATTGGCAAGACTATTATCATAATTAGCATGACACTATTTAATGAGAAATAATCAAAAATAATAGGACAAACAATAAACTATCGTCCGTACAATATTGCGCCCATTCAACTAATATTAATAGGTATTACTGACAATACGAAATATTATGTCCTATTTTAATACCAAACGTTGACACATACGTCATACACCTACGTAAGTACTCATATCGTACTAATAATAATATTAGCAAAATGCGGTTCTCGACCGTGGGGTTTCCGGTTTACATAATACTATTGACATTGCCCAGGATCGGATGTATGGGTGCCTAACCACCGAGTGGTAATTGCGAGGGGTGATATTTGATGCCGCGTCGGAAAAAACACGAAAGTGGTGGCACTCCAAACACAGGAATCTAATGAACATTTTAAAATAACTATTTGAAAAAAAAATAAAATTTTAAAATAAATATTTAAAAATAAAAATTTTAAATAATTATTTGAAAAAAAAATAAAATTTTAAAAAAAATATTTGAAAAAAAAAAAATTTTAAAATAATTATTTGAAAAAAAATATAAAAAAAATATATATTTTAAAAATAAAATAAAATTTTAAAATAAATATTTGAAAAAAAATTAAAAATAAATATTTGAAAAAAAAATTTTAAATAATTATTTGAAAAAAAAAATAAAATTTTAAAATAAATATTTGAAAAAAAAAAAAATTTTAAATAATTATTTAAAAAAAAAATAAAATTTTAAAATAAATATTTGAAAAAAAAAAATAAAATTTTAAATTAAATATTTGAAAAAAAAAAATTTAAAATAATTATTTGAAAAAAAAATAAAAGTTAAAATAATAATTTGAAAAAAAAATAAAACTTTTAAAAAAATATTTGAAAAAAAAAAAATTTAAAAATAAATATTAGAAAAAAAAAATTTTAAAATAATTATTTGATAATTTAAATAAAATTAATTTTATTTTTTTTTAAATATTTATTTTAAAATTTTATTTTTTTTTCAAATAATTATTTTTTTTTCAAATATATATTTTTTTTTATATTTTTTTTCAAATAATTATTTTAAAATTTTATTTTTTTTTAAATATTTATTTTAAAATTTTTTTTTTTTTCAAATTTATATTTTTTTCAAATATTTATTTAAAATTTTTTTTTTAAATATTTATTTTAAAATTTTTTTTTTTCAAATATATTTTTTTTTCAAATATTTATTTTGAATTTTTTTTTTCAAATAATTATTTTAAAATTTCTTTTTTTTTCAAATATTTATTTTAAAATTTTATTTTTTTTTTCAAATATTTATTTTAAAATTTTATTTTTTTTTCAAATATATATATATTTTTATATTTTTTTTCAAATAATTATTTTAAAATTTTATTTTTTTTTTTATATTTATTATAAAATTTTATTTTTTTTCAAATATATATTTTTTTATTTTTTTTTTCAAATATTTATTTTTAATTTTTTTTTTCAAATAATTATTTTAAAATTTTATTTTTTTTTCAAATAATTATTTTAAATATTTGAATAAAAAATATAAAAAAAAATATATATTTCAAAAAAAAAATAAAATTTTAAAATAATTATTTGAAAAAAAAAATATTTGAAAATAAAATAAAATTTAAAAATAAATATTAGAAAAAAAAAATTAAAAATAATTATTTGAAAAAAAAATTTTAAATAATTATTTGAAAAAAAAATAAAATTGTAAAATATATATTTGAAAAAAAAAATAAAATTTTAAAATAATTATTTGAAAAAAAATATAAAAAAAATATATATTTTAAAAATAAAATAAAATTTACAAATAAATATTTGAAAAAAAATTAAAAATAAATATTTGAAAAAAAAATAAAATTTTAAAATAAATATTTGAAAAAAAAAAAATTTTAAAATAAATATTTGAAAAAAAAAAATTTTAAATAATTATTTAAAAAAAAAAATAAAATTTTAAAATAAATATAAAAAAAAAATATATATAATTGAAAAAAAAAATAAAAATTTTAAAATAAATATTTGAAAAAAAAAAATTAAAAATAATTATTTGAAAAAAAAATAAAATTTTAAAATAAATATTTGAAAAAAAAAAAAATTTTAAATTAAATATTTGAAAAAAAAAAATTTAAAATAATTATTTGAAAAATAATATAAAATTTTAAATAATTATTTAAAAAAAAAATAAAATTTTAAAATAAATATTTGAAAAAAAATATAAAAAAAAAATATATAATTGAAAAAAAAAATAAATATTTGAAAAAAAAAATTAAAAATAATTATTTGAAAAAAAAATAAAATTTTAAAATAAATATTTGAAAAAAAAAATAAAATTTTAAATTAAATATTTGAAAAAAAAAATTTAAAATAATTATTTGAAAAAAAAAATAAAATTTAAAATAATAATTTGAAAAAAAATAAAACTTTTAAAAAAATATTTGAAAAAAAAAATTTAAAAAAAAATATTATTAGAAAAAAAAAATTTTAAAATAATTATTTGAAAAAAAAAATTAAAAAAAATTATTTGATAATTTAAATAAAATTAATTTTATTTTTTTTCAAATAATTATTTTAAATTTTTTTTTTTTAAATATTTATTTTAAAATTTAATTTTATATTATTTCCTTAATTTTTTTTTCCAAATATTTATTTTAAAATTTTATTTTTTTTTCAAATAATTATTTTAAAATTTTATTTTTTTTTCAAATATATATTTTTTTTTATATTTTTTTTCAAATAATTATTTTAAAATTTTATTTTTTTTTTAAATAATTATTTTTAAATTTTATTTTTTTTTCAAATTTATATTTTTTTCAAATATTTATTTTAAATTTTTTTTTTAAAATATTTATTTTAAAATTTTTTTTTTTAAATAATTTTTTTTTTTTTTTATTTTAATATATTTATTTTGAATTTTTTTTTTAAAATCAATATTTGAAAAAAAATATAAAAAAAAATAAATATTTGAAAAAAAAAAATTTTAAAATAAATATTTAAAAAAAAATATAAAAAAAATGTATATTTTAAAAATAAAATAAAATTTACAAATAAATATTTGAAAAAAAATTAAAAATAAATATTTGAAAAAAAAATAAAATTTTAAAATAAATATTTGAAAAAAAAAAAAATTTTAAAATAAATATTTGAAAAAAAAAAATTTTAAATAATTATTTAAAAAAAAAAATAAAATTTTAAAATAAATAAAAAAAAAAAATATATAATTGAAAAAAAAAATAAAAATTTTAAAATAAATATTTGAAAAAAAAAAATTAAAAATAATTATTTGAAAAAAAAATAAAATTTTAAAATAAATATTTGAAAAAAAAAAAAATTTTAAATTAAATATTTGAAAAAAAAAAATTTAAAATAATTATTTGAAAAATAATATAAAATTTTAAATAATTATTTAAAAAAAAAATAAAATTTTAAAATAAATATTTGAAAAAAAAAAATTTTAAATAATTATTTGAAAAAAAAATAAAATTTTAAAATAAATATTTGAAAAAAAATTAAAAATAAATATTTGAAAAAAAAAATTTTAAATAATTATTTAAAAAAAAAATAAAATTTTAAAATAAATATTTGAAAAAAAATATAAAAAAAAAATATATAATTGAAAAAAAAAATAAATATTTGAAAAAAAAAATTAAAAAAAATTATTTGAAAAAAAAATAAAATTTTAAAATAAATATTTGAAAAAAAAAATAAAATTTTAAATTAAATATTTGAAAAAAAAAATTTAAAATAATTATTTGAAAAAAAAAATAAAATTTAAAATAATAATTTGAAAAAAAATAAAACTTTTAAAAAAATATTTGAAAAAAAAAATTTAAAAATAGATATTATTAGAAAAAAAAAAATTTTAAAATAATTATTTGAAAAAAAAAAATTAAAAAAAATTATTTGATAATTTAAATAAAATTTATTTTATTTTTTTTCAAATAATTATTTTAAATTTTTTTTTTTTAAATATTTATTTTAAAATTTTATTTTTTTTTCAAATAATTATTTTAAAATTTTATTTTTTTTTTAAATAATTATTTTTAAATTTTATTTTTTTTTCAAATTTATATTTTTTTCAAATATTTATTTTAAATTTTTTTTTTCAAATATTTAATTTAAAATTTTATTTTTTTTTTCAAATATTTATTTTAAAATTTTATTTTTTTTTCAAATAATTTTTTTTAAATTTTTATTTTAAAATAAATATTTGAAAAAAAATATAAAAAAAAATAAATATTTGAAAAAAAAAAATTTTAAAATAAATATTTAAAAAAAAAAATTTTAAATAATTATTTAAAAAAAAAAATAAAATTTTAAAATAAATATAAAAAAAAAAATATATAATTGAAAAAAAAAATAAAAATTTTAAAATAAATATTTGAAAAAAAAAAATTAAAAATAATTTTTAAAATATATATTTTTTTTATATTTTTTTTCAAATAATTATTTTAAAATTTTATTTTTTTTTTCAAATATATATTTTACAATTTTATTTTTTTTTTGAAATATATATTTTTTTTTATATTTTTTATTCAAATATTTAAAATAATTATTTGAAAAAAAAATAAAATTTTAAAATAAATATTTGAAAAAAAAAATTTTAAATAATTATTTAAAAAAAAAATAAAATTTTAAAATAAATATTTGAAAAAAAATATAAAAAAAAATAAATATTTGAAAAAAAAAAATTTTAAAATAAATATTTAAAAAAAAATATAAAAAAAATGTATATTTTAAAAATAAAATAAAATTTACAAATAAATATTTGAAAAAAAAAATTTAAAAATAGATATTATTAGAAAAAAAAAAATTTTAAAATAATTATTTGAAAAAAAAAAATTAAAAAAAATTATTTGATAATTTAAATAAAATTAATTTTATTTTTTTTCAAATAATTATTTAAAATTTTTTTTTTTTAAATATTTATTTTAAAATTTTATTTTTTTTTCAAATATATATTTTTTTTATATTTTTTTTTCAAATATTTATTTTAAAATTTTATTTTTTTTTCAAATAATTATTTTAAAATTTTATTTTTTTTTCAAATATATATTTTTTTTTATATTTTTTTTCAAATAATTATTTTAAAATTTTATTTTTTTTTTAAATAATTATTTTTAAATTTTATTTTTTTTTCAAATTTATATTTTTTTCAAATATTTATTTTAAATTTTTTTTTTAAAATATTTATTTTAAAATTTTTTTTTTTCAAATATATATTTTTTTATTTTTTTTTTTTCAAATATTTATTTTGAATTTTTTTTTTAAAATCAATATTTGAAAAAAAATATAAAAAAAAATAAATATTTGAAAAAAAAAAATTTTAAAATAAATATTTAAAAAAAAAAATTTAAAATAATTATTAAAAAAAAAAAAAATAAAATTTTAAAATAAATATTTGAAAAAAAATATAAAAAAAATATATATTTTATATATATTTTATTTAATACGTAAAAATCACGAACTTTATTGCAGTTTTTTTTGATTAATAAATTCATAAAAAAATTTCTATACAAATCTAAGATTTAAAAATTCAATCATTGAATTTAAATTTAATACCATCCATTACAGTGACCCACTCGATACTTACTGTACAGCAAAGCGGTACCCACTTGCCGATCTTTTTCTGTATTGCGATATTTGCAACAGTTCGAAGCAAATGGTTGTGTAATATTTTCCAAGGTGATAAAGATTCTAGGGGTTTGACGGTGGAAATATTTTTTGATGTGGAATGTGGTCAGTAGCGTAGTTATCGCATAGGCAACAGAGGAATTTGCCTCGGGGCGCAAAATTCTTTGGGATATTGATTTTTGATAATTGTGAAGTTATTTTTATTTGAATCAAAATGTTCAATGTGATATAAGTGTAATTGAGTTAATCTTATATAAAAAAAAAACAAACATAAATTTGGTCGCAGTTATGATTTAATGACTAAAGTCGAAGAGTCTAATTTATATTAGGTAGGGCGAAAAATAAATATATGGCCTTAGGGTGCTCACGAGGGTAGCTACGCCACTGAATGTGGTTGGTGATGCAATGTTAGATTTGACGAGTTTTTTTTTGGTAAATTTGGTTTAGAGATGGTTTTAGTTATATTAGTTGTCAGCGTTTTATTATTTTATAATTGGACATTATAAAATTGTAGTGATTGACGAATTTAAGTGCTTATTAAACCCTTTGGTTTTGAATATATTTTTGTATTATGGGCTTTCACCCTCTAGATGATTGATATGACGTATGTTAATTAATATCAATAGTATAATATATATGCATATTACTCGAGATGGAGGTATAATGTAGTACCTAGTGGTATCGGAAGCTAAAAATACAGCATTCGTGAGACACGATAAGATACATGTTGTCTGTGCGGTGTCGAGACAATAAATAAAATACTTATTTTACCAGGGTGATTTAAGTTAAATTTACCTAGATTATGAAATTTGTTATTTAAGTTAATCATTACACAACATGTGTTATTGACACAACATTTATCTAGATAAAAGTATAGACGAATCATTTTATTAAGATAAATTTATTAAATGAAATATACACACTTACACATATTATGGTCGAATCGGCCTAGATAATATTTTATTTGTAAAATGATATACCTACTTCAAAATTTTAATATACTGCTAAACTCAACATTATAATAATTTAATAATATGTTTTAAAATTTAATTTTTTTATAATTTTTTTTAAACAATATCTAATTGCCTGCCCGTGCGTCGATAGCGCCGCCGCTATGTAACTGATAATTGTTTTAAATAATGGATCTGTGAAGTATAGGATAAGCAATTGACTTACTAACAAAGCGATTTGAGATTTGCGATTTGCGAATAAAAAAATATACGTCTTGTCAACTGTTCATTATTTAAAATGTAAAAAAGAACATCAATTGTGATCCAACATGTTTAAACTTAAAGAATTAATTAATTTGATATTTGAGCAATTAGAGCGGTTCCCTTAAGTGTCCAATAGCTCTCCGGGAAGTCTGTTGGCAATAATACGGCAATCACAAAATGTGTTCCATGTCCAGTGGTCGAAGGAACACCTTTTCGAGCTGCGGTATTATACACAGGGCAATTATATCGTAAACTCTTTTCGTCTATGTCTACGGAGGGTATTAATTGTATAACTGGTAGCGGAGAATACAGGTCACCTGGAAACAATTGAATGACGTAAATAATAATATACTAAGCTCTGCAAAGGTTACATCAACAACGTTTAGCTAGAAGAATAATACATACACCATACACGTATTGTTCTACGAACGAATTTCATAATAATTACCGGGAATGGGATCCACGAGGCGTTTGCTGGCCAAGTCGATGCGTCCGGCGTCTAGAAACAGCCCGTGGATGTAAACGCCATCTTCTCGTTCCGACAAGCCTTTATAAACGTGAGTTTCTTCTTTTAAGCTGGCCGCGTGCACGGCGGCAATTTCCTCTTGTACCAGAACAGTGCTGGTAAGCTCAAAATCTACTTTTAAACTATAGATGGGTATGCCGTATTTCCGGGCGTGCCTTTGCAGACATCCGGTAATAAAACTTTGTGGAAAATACAAACCCGATATCCAGTAAGAAGGAGGACTTCCAAACTTTGTCCAGATCTAAAAACATATTTCGTTATTTTTTTCAACACTTTTACGATGAAAACCATCAAAATATACAACTCACATTAATAAAGTCAAGTCTTAGTATCAAGTCTTTGATCCAACTACCCAAAGTCTTCAACGAAGGATACGCTCTGTTCTGCCACATTGTCGGTACCTTATATGTTTTCATTTATTATATGTTACAAATTATTATTATTATTATTATTATTACTATATTACTGTATTTTTCATGATGGACTCGTAAACTCCTTCTAATTCTGTAGACAATATCGCATGTCCTTCGATGGCCTCACGCATGTTAGTTAAAGAATTGTGCACGACGTTAAGTAATGTATTAAAACGTTTGATCTCTTGTGACAAAACTGTAGATAATGGAGGCAATCGTCCTTTTTCATCTGATTTCAATATTGTAAAATGGGATTCATGAAAATCTATAGAGTTGATGAGTCTTCCGGAAATATCGACGGCTACGTCTATAACGATTTCGTCATCCAGTTTACAATCAGAACCTGTTAGCGATTTCGGGTAGACACCAACGATTGTCTGTAACGCCTCTTGTGTTTCTCTAGTCTTTTAAATACAAATAGTATACATCATACACTATTTAAATACATACAAATACATTTATTTAACGAATCTAATTCATACTTGATCCGCTATGTTGGCATTTTTGTGCATTCCGAATATTTCTAGTTCTTCGGTTATTGGTAGTTTATCAATAAATTGTTGATAGTTATCGATGGTGGTACAGTTTTCTGTTTCCGGACAAAAGTAAGTTCCAGACTCGGAGTATTTGTAATCTGAAAATATATTTAATAGTCTACCAATAAATATATACCTAACAGTTATTTGTTTTCGTTAATTACTCGACTCTAGTGTACGAGGACCTAAGAAATTGAAAAGTATCGTCTTCAAGGTTTTTCGATCCCAATTATCGTTAATTCTGCTACCATAATTTATCTCCATAGTGATGTATTGCAAGGCATCCCATGGTATTTCTTTTGCAGTTAAGCAGTACGTATGTAATAAGTGCATGGAGTATTTGTGGTCACTGTCAGTAAACGTGTACGGTACGTTCCATCCAAGAGATCCGAATTTCTTTCTTTCTAATACGACAGCGTGGAAAAAACATAGCCCGAACACCATTTTTCGCCAATCAGATCCAAAAGCTATCGTGGGACCGGTTATATTATTATGTAGTGTAGTTAATAGGTAAATAATATATTAATATATATGGCAGAAATATTAATGCAATATTTTTCAGTAATATGTCTATATTTACCATTGTCTTCGAAGAAATCAATATTCATGTCTGCAAATGATTTTTTCATTTTCGCTCTCAAGCCTTTCGGTTGTTCGATAGTGACTTTTAACGAATTTTGTAGAACAAAAGTAGGAAAAAATTTTGATGGCACTGAACTTAAGAATAGTCGGAAATTTTGATTGACATCCGACGGATTATCAATAAGTTTTTGAACTAGATTTTCCATGTGATGCATCCATGATGGTGCTAAATGACAATTCTAAAAATCATGTTCGAAGTAATTTGATTTACCTAAATATTACAGTCTTGTAACACAACATGCTATATGGCTGTGATATTACTTGTAAGAAAATCCAGTTGCCTTGTTCTTTGCCATCCTTTATTAGCTTTTCTGCAATAGGTCCCTGACCCTGGCCTAGAGATATTGCATGTAGCTTGTCTTTTGTACCGAATTCAGCTGAAAATTTTTGAAAAGACTCGAATGGATCTGAACCTGGACTGAGTATGAAAACTAATGGTACCGTTGAAGACGTGTTGGTGTACAATGAACTATGTGAAACATCAGGACTTTCAATAAACGTTTTTCCAAGTTCGGTGCCTACGTAATTAATGATCGCGCAAATTAATTTTTCTTCTTTAAATGCTCTTATAATCATAAGTTTTTCAAATGGATTTAAAATTGAATCCCAATTTACTGCAGGGTCATTATTTTTGGGGTCTAAATTAATAGCCTGAACGAAATCACCAAGTTTGATTTGTATACGTCCATTGCAGTTTTCCGAAAGACTTTTAAACTTAGGAAACACTTTGGACAGGTAGTTTACATTTTTCCACGCGTCCTCCGATAATGTTAATACCATTGGTTTTTCCGGAACGTCACTGTTTACTTTACCCACGGGCCCATGGAGCAAAAAATTCCATTCGGCATTAGTGATTTTGCCTATTTGTAAATTGATGTTGACGCAGAGCAAGAAACTGAATATTAACTTATGACATTCAAACAGGCCTCTAGAAATATTCGTATAAACAGCCATGGTAATATGTTCTATTATGGTTGGAATTTTTACGTCAATTTTAATCGATTTGTTTGAGTTTTTTATCACATTGCAAAGTATCTAAAATAAAGCAATTTTGGTAAGAAGATAATATTCACATATATCGTTTTCAATACTTACAGAAATAAAATAGTTCAAAGAAAATTGATACATAATGTTGATTTCAGACAGTTGAACCACAACAAAATAAAGGCATGAACTTCGCTTTGCTATTGCTCGATAACGCTCTCTTGCTGTGCTGACGCTTTTTAACGTTTCTTCCGCATCGATCAAACGTCCAGCGATGACAATTGATGATTCCTGAATAAAAAATAGATAACAAACATATAAACGTAAATAAGTACAAAACGTTATATTAGTTAACTTTGCTGTTGTTCAGTGTATCGATGAGTTCTTCGTCATCTAAAATGTTTCCCTCTGACATATATAGCATTTTTAACGTTTTTTCTTCCATTTCTTTTAATAAATTATTGTCGTTATTTATAATCAAATTTGTTTCGGTTCGTTTTTCTTCTACATCGGGCCTTTCTAATCGCACGACGTGACTGTTGAAATAAAAATAAAAATTAGGCATATAATATTATAGTTCAAACCTCATCGAAGTATTTAAATATGTACATAGAATTACTTACACCAATATCTGTTCTTCTAATCCCATCGGCGTCACCATACAATTTACTATCGTCACTTGTATCCATACGTTTGGCAGGTAATGAGGATTTGACATTTTGGTCGTCATGTAGAATCTGAACTTACCGTCATATTCTACGTCAGTATTTCCGATGCGCATTAAAAGACGTCCATCCTATTAACGATTTAACGATATTAATATTTATAAATCACAACCAGTATATTTCAGATACTTAATAAAATCAAGATTTTTTTTTAAATTGTATATTTATAAAATTGGTAAATATGTGTTAACGATATGCATAAATTATATAATAAGTGTATTAAGTGTTAAATGGCTGGTTAGTAAATCTATCCCTTTATAAGACACCATGTCATGGAATAGATAGCTTTATTATATTTTGCTATCAGATCATGCACTAATTGCGTTTAAGATTTCTTGGAGGGTCTAGGAATAGTCCGAGCATAGACCTTATACTAAGTATAGTTAATATAAGGTCTATGAGTCCGAGACAATAAGTTAGAGATAAGAGATAGTGGGATTTTGGTAATTTGTTAGATTGGAGTGAAAACTCAAATGTTTTAAAAACATTTTGGAATGTATGAATTTATGATCGAATAAGTTACTCGTAAAAACGTGGCGTTCTCCAGCGCAGGTCTGAGTGCGGGGCTTATGTGCTCATCAATGTCTTCGATCAAAACTGCGCTGCCCAGCCGGACAGCTTCAACAATCGCGTCCGTTAGGTCATCAGCGGAATCCGTACCTTTGCACAGCCTCAGAGAATTGTCTGCTTCTAAAGCCTTGATCCATTCGTTTGCCTGTCCTTGAGGGTCTATCATCAGTGGCCATCGACTTGCTCTTGTGGCGATTATCATATTGTCCATGGACACCGAATCAAGGGGCAAACCACAGACATTCCACGATCGCAACTCAGAAGGGTCAACCAACACAGAGCTCAGGGAATAATTCGGCGAATGTCGTACGTTATATCTCGTTAATTCCTGTAACCACGAAAGGGTTATTTCCTTACGATACTCGTCCGTAAATGGCCCTAGATATGTGATGCTTCCAGCTGCAATTAATGTGTCTCCAGCTATACTTAACAGACGTTGAGAGTAGGTCTGCAATGACAAAAGGTGTTTGTCAGCATCCATGCAGTTATACGAGTGAAAAATCCGAAATATACTTTTAAACTGTTTTCCCATCTCTGCTGTTCATCGCTCAGAGCCGCAACTAGTAAATCCGACCGGTTTAAACGCGATTGCGTTCGCTCTATGTTTAATTCTAATTTGTTCTTTTCCGAAACACTTAGGTCGTAAATGTCTTCGAGTTTTTGTAGACGTTCTTCTACATCAGCTAACATTTTTTGTTTTGTTCTTAGTTCTTTCAACACAACGTTGAGTTCATCTTCGGCTTCTTGTTGTCTGGAGTTATAGATAGTTATAGATATAAGTTATACAAGATATTATCTAAAAGACCTCAACTTATTTTAAAAAATAATAAAATTAACAATAGTTATAATTAATTGTTTTAAGATATAATTGCCAATTTTTTTTTCAAAATATTATCATATTTTATTTTTGATATTTTTGAATTATTAGTAACTGTAACACAATATTATACAATTTACATACATTTTTTAAAAATATTTATATGAATAATTATCATAAGTTATAATTATGTAAATATTATGATTAAATCGTACATTATTGATCATTTGATCAATAAAAATTATGTTTTAACAGATTATAAATCCGGATTTTTAACATAATTTTTATACTTTATTAGTTGCTGTAAAAACTTTTAAAATTTAAAATTTAAGTTTAGATATTTTATGATTATTTAATAATCATAAAATATCTCAATTAAGAAACGCTAATTAGGTGTATTTTGTATCGTCATATAATTATAACTTATGAGTTATTATTATTAATAAAGATGGCCCTAATGTCTCATACTTATGTCAACGTTTACAACTGGAAACACATTTCAATTTGCCAAATCGTTGATTGTTAATGACATAAAATAACACTAAAATGATAGTTCATTCATGAACGATAATTTACGAATAATATGATATATATATTTTTTTTTATTGAAATTAAGCATTGTTAACTATGGCCAATAGCATTTTGTGTTTGGGAGAGGGGGTATGGTTGGTTGAGAAACACCTAACCTATGATATTAATTTTTATTGTAATGATTAAACTATAATTTGGATTCAATCAAATTGTTTACTTCTTTCTTTTGGGCTCTACTATTCGATATACTAGAGAGTAACTGTGAACGGCTCGAACCCACATGCACATCGATTTGGCTACTTTTGATTGAGTAGCTACTTTTTGTGGATTGAAATCCGGATCTTCTATGTAAGGCTTAAGTTGATTGATCATTTTGTCAGATATATTGTCTGTATCGTATTCTTGTAGAGCCTTTAGAAAATTGGTATCTCCCAGTACGGTTTTAGCCGAAGTCCAATCGGTTCTAAACAAAAAGATATAATTAGAACGTTTATTATAGCCTAATTTGTAGAAACGTTTTGAAAAAATTATTATCATGGGAAAATTATATGGCGCCCTTATTACACATTTATAATTATTGCAAGGAATTAAGGAATTTAAATTCCCTGTAATAAATTTATTTATAGCCATTTTGATTTTTTTTAAGTTTATCATTCCATATAAAATATAAAAGGGTACTATTAAAAAATATACTCCTTAAAAAATGTTGGTATCTGAGAAGACTATTCCCTTAACTTGACCATGCCATATGCATGTCTTCAGATTTCTTACTTTTTTGCCAATAATAAACATACGGCTTCCATAACGGTCTGAACGAGTTTATGTGGCTTGCTCAACATCCTAAGCTCGTTTATATCGTTTTTGTTGAGTGACTCTAATGCCGCTTTGGCCGCTTCCATTGCCGGCATGGCCAGAGTAAGGTCTCTTTGCGCGTCTTCGGCTATTTCTTGCGCAGCCGAAGCTTTCATTTTCGCTGCTGTCTCTTCCACAAGCACTATTTGCCGCACCTTATCTACACTTGCCTTTTCTCTCGTCAATCCTTCCATTAGTTTTGAAGTGGCTTCATTTTTCTCTAACAGTGCCGGTGCCATAGATTTTAATTTTGTTTTCATATCTCCTACCATGTCAAATGTCTCGTATAACTTGCACAAACCATTCGAAATCCGGTCTGAATCGTTTTTAATCTTATCAGTTTGTGATCTACGCATTTTCACGTACAACTTCAGAAATTCCAAATAACTCTTGAGTGTTATATAGCATCGCCTCGCTGATTGCCTGCAAAACTTTTCAGTCGCTTGACTGATTGTCAAATGCATGTTGTGACACAAATTCGTCAGACTGGTATTCTCTGGCTGTCCAAAAGATTCTTCTAATCGTTGGTGAGCCACTGACAAGAGTGCTTCGGTCGGCCAATCGTCAAACCAATCTATCGTAGAGTTATAAACCAATGAAGGAAACAGCCGGCATCTCCGTCTAAACGCATCGCCGATTGAGCTCATAGACACGACGACATGGAGTTTAGAACGTACGCGCTGTATGAAAAGCCTGAACATAGATTCTTGATTCTGGCCGTCGATTCCCAAACCCAATGCTGTCGGCTGGCAAGCGGTTATAGCCTTCTTTAAGTCGTCGTGTTTAAATAAATCCGGTACTTCCCCTTGAATAGATATTATAAATTATGTAAGCGTATTGTTAATAAATAATAATTTATCATATTATTAATATTATAGAGTCATGCTTGTACAAAACATTGATTTACCTGAGTCTAAAATATTGCTTATATCTTCTAAAAATTCTTCTTGCACTATCTGATTATCCGCGAATAAAAATGTGGTATCTTCAAATTTTACACCGGTGTTGTGATAAAGATTCACTAAGTCTTCGCGAAAAGTAGTATGATTATACGATTTTGTTAACTCAATTTGAAAAAATCTGAATATATAAAATTACGTAAATTAAAATTTAATTTCAATATAGATATATATGAAATATATAACAAGAAAAGCAAATTTTGCTTTTTGTGTTGTATCTATTAAATGTTATTACGACGTAGACTTACTTGAAAGCATTAAGGTGCGAAGATAATTTAGTCAATGATTGTTTGCCTATTCCATTAACTCCTACAAGTAAAGCGTTTCCTCTTTCACATCTCAATATCCTCGCAATACGTGTGACATGCTCAATGGCGTCCATGAAGAATATGATGTGCATGTCTTTGTTATAAGCTTTATTGAAATCCTTTAAGTTTTCAATCAACGTGGTTTTTAATTTATCGATATCAATTATTTCTTCGTAAATCCGACTCTCTCTTGAAACTGGATTCACGAAATCACCAAATAATAACACAGGAGGACGTGATGAAATTTTATCTGATTCAGAAAATTCGAACACATTAGTGTTAAAATAACGAGTACATACGTCCTGAAGAAGGTTAAAGAAATACGACCTGTCTTTTTGGCTAACCAAACGGTCATGATATACACGTAATGTTTCGTGATACCATAGTCTGCAAGAAAAACAAATAAAACATTATATCAATAAATATTATTTTCAACGATATATAATATATTGTGAAGCATGTTTATTTTTTATTTTAACATGAATAATCACTCCTAAAAAACTTAAATTAAAATTTTTTTATATTATTCTTGCATTTTTTCAAAAATGTAATTTGTTTGTAATTAATATTACAGCATTTTCCATTTTTACAATTAGAATTTTTTTTTTGCGTATTTTTAGAGCATAATTTTGGTTTTATAAGGGAATTTATAATACTATTTAAATGCAATAAATTCATAGTTGTGAGTTATGACTACTGCAATATACCTGTATAAATGTGATTTATCCGGTATGGTGATGAAATTGGCTTGAAGGACTCCTTGAATTGTCTTTGACAAATCTCGAAGGTTAAATAAATAGTGCGGCTTGGCTGGAGTCGGTAATAGATCTTCTAAAATATGTAAATAAATGTCGACACTGGCTCGCACTATTTCTGAACTAGAATCAGCTATATTAGGCGGGAAATCTTCGAAAAAACCGTCCAAAATGGATGTGAATATAGTTCTCATAGCATTTTCACTCGTAATGGGCATGAACATCACTGAAAAATGTCTTGTGAATCTTGGAGTTAATGGATTTCGTTCTCCTCCTGGAGGTGTGCAAGTGGTGCACAAAATTACATTTTCTATGTCTTTCCAATCCAGTTTATTTCTATCGTATATGCCATCGAAATCCAAAAGCTGTCTTAGTAGTTCAATAGGAGGTTGAGCACCGTAAACTTCAGGTATCGGCATGTTGACATCATCTATGAAAAGCGCTAAACGTTTATTTAACGGTGCCCCGAAACGGTTACGTTTTTTCTGCACTAATTTTGATTCCAATACTTTTTGGGTCCTGTTACTATTTGTGTACGCAGAAAAATTTATCGTTCCAGAAATCCAGTCACCCGTAGAATTTAAGTCTTGCTTGACGAAATTTGATACCGAGGTCTTACCTACGCCTAAAATTATTGTACGGTTATGGTACTATCAAAAGAACTTTAATATTAATCGTATTTATTTATTCTTACACACCTTTTGTTCCAGTCAACATCACTGGTTGGTTCATTTGTACTATCCTTTGCACAACATGTGTATACCGGATGCTATCTACTGTAGGCACTAGTAACTCATGATAAGGTGTACCAGTCTTGTAAGCAAATTCCGGGATGATGGTATTCCAATTTTCAAACATTTTATTTTCTGTGTTTAAGTATACGTCGAATAATTTCATTCCGGGTAGAATACCATATTCAGATTTATCTGCAAATTGATTGGAAACGAAATTTTCGAATTTTATTTGAGACGAATCGATTAAATTTGATCCCAGAGACCACAAGTACGAAAATAAAAAAGATTGATAAATATATTTTTTGACTTTTGAAATTTCCGTTGAAGCGTCAAAACTAGTTGGGTGATTTAATAGAGACTCGAGAATGGTACACATCATGGTTGCTTTACTAATTTCAACCTGAAACAAAGTATCAAAGCATAACTTTATCCAATTTTTTTTTGATGATCGATTAAGTGGATGTATAGCAATACCTGTTTAATGGGAGCCAAACAATATTTGTCAATAAATGAAAAACCTTCGTTGACATAAGTTTCAAATAGTGACAATAGATAATTTTTTAATTCTGCACTACTTTTAATGACACCATTTTGTAATCTATTTATCCACGAGTGCACGTATGGTAACCATCCTAGGTCAGACGTGTCCACATAAACAACTCCACATCTGCTAACTGTAGCGGGAGACGCTTGTGATAAATCACCAACTTCAAAAAACATCCTAACCTGTAAATTATAAACTTCCGTTAATTTATAATATATTCATGTTAAGCCTATAATTGAGAATATGATATTCTTACCCAAGAGCTCAATTTTATGCGTTCAGAGTTGGCTAGACACAAAATCTTGCTATCGTCAAGTACAGTATTAAGATTTTCAACCCATATTGCATCTACGGGGCCGTCGCATACCACCCACTGAAATTCTTCCTTTTTCGCTTGAACTGTTTTTCTTATAATTTTTCCAAGTAATCCATCTCTCCATTCCAGTGTAAGGAGATTCAGTTGACCGTAAAGTTCGCTCATAGAAATCGCCTTAGGATTCAATCGGTATATGTTCACTGGTCTATAATGTTGGTTTTCTATTTTCTTATTGTAAAGCTCTGTTAGTGTTTTACTAAGTATTTTTAAAATTGTAGTCTTTCCACTTCCCGCTGGACCAACAGTTATGATACCATGTCGGACAGTTATTGTCTGGAATAAGTGTATAACTTTTACATAAATGCATTCTTTAATTTGAAATCCTTCACTTTCCATCACGCTTTTGGCAGTCGCAAGAAATATTTCACAATCATGTTCTGGGAGGAAAACTCCGGGAAATATATCGCTCAATATATCCTAAAGTTTAAACTATGTAATTATTTTATGCTATGTTTTAAATGCTTTTTAAAATTGTATTTCATACCTGAAATAGTGCGGCGTCATCTTTTAGGAATTTCGGTAAATTACTATTCCTTAACGCTCTGATTACGATTAAATTTTCTTCGATGATAGGATTTTCTCTTCTTAACAAGCCCGCCAATATTAAAACGCTTTTTACAGATCTATAACAATATAAAATAGTCATTCGATTAAAATATAATACTTGAAATAAAACAAATATTGATTACCTCATTCCAAAATCATAGTGGTTTTGAATAGAAAGCTGTTCATTACACAATTGATACATTTTTACTATTTTACGAGACAAAATTGTCGACGACTGAAACCCTTCGGAATACAATACAACTTCGGCAATTAAACTATAATCTGGTATCATCATTGCTAAAGGTCTAAACAACGCTATTAGATTATCCGGTAGTTCAATTCTTCCCACATATTCTGGATTTATCGTTATAAATATTGCACATGTCCTGATAAGTCTAATCTCCCTACCTTCGAATGTGAACTTATTGGAATTAGTTAATTTTGCATTCGTGATAGTGATGAGCTGTTGCGCGGCGACAGATAGTACTTCGATCCCTACCCTGTCGAATTCGTCAAAACAACACCATACTCCCGATTGAGCTAAGCCGGAAAAAAATCTACTCATCGTCTACAATAAAAGAGGGAATCGTAAATAGTTTTTTTTTGTATAAACGTAGCAGTTGTAAAACCAACGCGTCTCTGCACCTTATAATTTAATCCATCAGAACAGTTGAATAGGACACATTGTGTGCCTAACGCTTTCGCTAGGTCCTTGACTGTTTCAGTTTTTCCGGTACCCGAGGGTCCAGACAGTGCACATCCTAAACTTAACTGAATTGCACCCATCAAGCATAAGTAGCATCGGTCAGTTAACGGTGTGATCACCAATCTAGGAGAGGAACCTAGATATTCGAACGCGTACAGCCAACGAGAGTTGGCCGAGTACACGACACAACTGTCCACTGTATCCCAATAGTAACGAAGCTGTTTCAACCATTCAAAGTGCGCATCGCTATTGATTTCATGGCTGATCATTGTACATATCACATCCCTCGCGTGAACATCGACGGTGATCAATGTGCGTACTCCGGAACATTGGAGTTTGGTCAAACGCCCTAGTTGAACCATAGTTGCCAAATTATCCAGGTCCTAAAACAACAAACCTTTGTCATTAGTGATAAAAATCGTAATCATAAAGTGAATTTTAATGCGACTTTGTGGTAGAAATACTTAATTTTACACATTTTTGTTCAAATTCTATCAACGATTCTTGTACGTTGGACTCAAGCTTAAGGATTTCGTGTACGTCGCGACACCACGTCATCTGAGATACCACAATCACTAGCTGAAAAAATGGCTAGTTTCAGATTTCAGTTCCATATATAGTTCAAATATTTACCTGGTTAGAGTGTAATATCACCCATTTTTCTCGAGGAATTTTGTCATAATCTCCAATGGCTATGGACATGAGTGATCTTAGTGTATTTACCATCTCTTTTTCTAATCTTGAAAGCCAAAATTCAACGTTTCCGGTGGCTTTAATAGGTGACACGAATTTTACGATTTCTCTTTCCAGAGATATCATGGCGATAACGTCTGTAGATGAATTATATTTTCCATCTATTACTGATTGTAACAGGTTTCCTTCTTCATCGTCGTTCTTAAACCGAATTCTCCAAATAGCATCAAAACATTTGTTCATATACGGTTGTACAGCTCTAGGATTTCGAGCCTGAGCCATTATTTCTAAGAGTTCGTTGTTTGCCAAAAAATTAAATCGTGGAAATACAACTCTTTTTGATTCTAAATATGCTTCTAAATATAACATTATTTGTTCTAATTGTTGGTTGTTTTTTATAAGAGTTTTCAATAGGTCGGTTTCGGTGCATATGGTAATTGCTAAAGGGTTTTTTACAACTTTTTGCATTATGCTTTTCCATGAACTGTTTACTTGATTAAACAGTTTAACTTCATTCGGAAGTTGTCTTTGTATATCCGGAGCACCGAATATCAATTCTAAATGAATCCAATTACTCTGGCATAACATCCATTCTGTCTAAAATCGATATTTAGAACAATTGTATCGGTTTTAAAGTTCAAAATATAATTAATTTTCCTGTATCTAATATATAATTATTAAAACACTTACTAGAATGTCATTCATTATGGCCATAGAATTTATCCACTCTTCTACTTTTGATTTGATCGTCACTATGTGTTTTGATGAAATGAGAGTATTTAAGTTTATATTTGCTTCTTCTAATGTTAACTGAACTTCCTCCAACGAACCGAGTATAAAAAGATCGTTAGTATTTTTGTAGGGAAGTACAATCAAATTTACAATTGTCCAAGAATCTTCAATTTTCTTCATCAGTGCCTCTAAAGTAGCTTCAGAACTTGCCTGCGTTGAAACATCTATTATTTCCGAACCGTATTTGAAAGCACCAAATTTTTCGAGCATAATAAGAGTAAGATATTGATTAGTCGGAAAGGTCGTCCCAAGGATCTGTTCGATTTTGATCCAATGATGGTCCTTAAGATTTGGATTTCTTAACATTGTTATGATCGACATTTTTTGTTTGAATGACTGTACTTTTTTGTCAATAAGATCAACGAGTTTGCATGAAGGAATACTTTTTTTAAATTGTATTACGTATTTTAAATTTAGTGCTAAGAACGTGTTCATTTGTTCTACTTCTAAATTATGAAAATGGTCTTCTTCCCAAATAGACATTTTTTTTTCCCATTCATCTAAGCTATCCCACAGCAAGATTCTGAGTTCTACTGCTTCACTTGCATCGTTTAGAATATCAAACTTAGTCATCTCTACCCGAAAAAAACACTGGTAAGACTCATACAAATTTGATTCTTCCTGACATTCTGCCAATCGGTTATTGAGCTTAGATAAAGCCAATTTCACTTCTTCTTTATTACTGTTAATATCAGTTAACCACAATTCCTGAAAAAAAATGTAACTCATGATAGTAAATATTTCATACATAATTAATATATTTACAGACTTGGGAAAATAGTTATAAAAAGTATTAGGAATAAATACTCTAATACTCTTTTAAAAAACACGATTATGTATTAGAATACGTCATAAAGATAGTATTCCAAAAAAAGTATTAAAAAAACTATGAAATACTCGTCTTCGAAAATATTTGAAATTATAGCCAATGTCAAAATATATTGTATTTATAATTTGTAAATATAACTGTAATAATTTATGATTTATAACAGAATAATAAATATTAAAATACAGCATTTTATTTTATTATTTTAAAAGTATTCTGAATAAAGTGTTTAAAATGCTTTCAAAAGTATTCAAAATATAGCATTAAATACTCATAGGAAACAGTATTCAAAAATTATTTCCTATGAATACTGTATTCGGAATACTACTCCCAAGTCTGTATACTTATAAATCATTACATTGGCCTCAATATTTATTTGTTCCACATCTTGAATCATGTCTTTTATATGAATTTCAATTTTTTTGCAGAATTCTTCAATAAGTTTGTCTTGTTCTTTGTTAATGTCCTCGAACGTTGTTTGTAAAGTAGTAAGTGAGTCTGCAAATTTCTGTAAATAAATATTATATACAAATTGCATATTTGTATTATTAAGAGTAATAATATGGCTATTTACATCATTATTTTCGATATCCTCATCAGGAACAGGCACTTCAAATTTTTCGGCCAATTCATAAAGTTCTCTGATATAATTTTGATTTTTAACTATTTCGTCCAACTGAAATAATAAATTACGTTAGGTTGTTTAGGTGTACTATTAATTTTAATGTAATTGTAGTGTGTAGGTTATATTAATGTATTGTTCAAATGCAAACCCTTATAGAAAAATGTTCCAAAAACTTTTTATAATCTACGTATTGTGCAGCAGTAGATGGTGAAGTGTGGAGGTACTTGAGCGAATCATTTATTTCGTTTGACAGTTCATTCACCAACCGTTTGCCCGCTCTAAATGAAGTTATATTTTACTATAAGATAGTTTTTCTACATACGGCTTTTTGTTATGATCCTGCGCATACTTAACAAGCGTTTTTTCCACTAGCTCTAATAAATATTCGCATGTAGGTTTAGCGACATTTTTCAAAAGATGTAATTTTAAATGAAACATGCCCAACATTTGTGCGATTTTTATCTTGTCCACGTCGGTTATTTGTTGTCTGTATTTCTCTAACATTTTTCGAAAATTATCTATACCTAAGAAAAGACAACGATATGTCTGATTTTGATGCGGGAGAATTGGTGGATTTCATACAGATATACATAATAGTGGCTATGTATTCTTACTGGTTTCGTTTTCGATACTTCCTCGATCGATGTCTTCATTGTCCCTGTAAATAATGTGAACATATTCCAGACGTTTCAAGTACTTTTGTACTGCCTTAAAATTTGTAGTGAAATACTTCAATATTTTTTCTGTGGTGCTCTGATACGCACCGTCAATTTCGAACACAAACTGTAATGACGGCCCATTGCCACATACTCGATCATTCTGATTACCACAAATTGAAGGGCTAAAATGTTTATAACGATCGATCAAATTATCAGGTTGTATCAATAAAAGCACTTGAAGTTTTAGTTTCCAATATTATATTTAGTGACTTAAGAAACAAATACTACTTACCTACCTAATTATTAACGAAACTGTGATTTATTTAATACCACTAGTTAAGAATAATGCGTTATTTACTGTCACAGTGACACTTACAAGTATACTGGAGTAATTAGTTAAAATTAGTAAAATATGTTCTAAAAATTCTTAAATGATGCAAAAATATTATGCTTAATTTGTTTATTTTATTTTCATTTTGACAACACTTAATCAATAAATCGTTGTCATTATAACGTTTTATTGGTCTTATGTACAATTTAGAGTACAGTTTAATATAGAATTAAGCTATAATATTCTTTGTATCTAGAATCTGCATTTTTATTCATAGTCAAGCGCTATTGATATCTAAAAATAAAAGACAACTTACTAGGTATTAAAAACAACGTAAAATAAGCATATTGCGCAGCTATATATCATGTTACCCATGTTTTTAAGCCCGTACAATCGAATCGGTTGAAGACGGATGGAACTAATAATTGAGAATTCTAAAAATGAATTAAATTAAACAGCTCCAGTACCCCAAATACGAAATTTTTTTACTGAAATTTCGCAAAACTTCGAAACCTTTTTGTAATTTTTCCCGGTGCTGGAGGGATGTCACTCTAATGTCTGGCTAACTTTAAAAGGCATTTACAGGATTTGAGTTGAATCAGGAATCTCGAATTGTAGGTTACATTTGAATAAAAAATGTTTACAAAATCTTGTGAAATGTTGGTACAAAAATTTCGTACTGGGGGTGGTGGAGTGACAAACCTACCTAAAATCAGTATCAGAATTATTTAGAAAAAGTGACAACATTTAATATATTTTTGGTCCCAAAAAAGTTTATAAATTTGTACTTAATTATTCGGATTCCGCGACACAAGTTAGCTTTAGTATAGGTACTATAAAGTAATAATTACTGCTTAAAAGTAGTTAAGGGGTCGCAGCACACTTATATTTCATACTTTTAGACCAACAAGCGGTGGTATATCACAGTGTCCAATTTTAATTTTTATGTATGTATGAATTATATGGAAATATATCTATATTATACTATACTATATTATAATATACTATAATCTAGGCTATTTAGGAAGTTAATTTTAAATTTTAAAGAACCTTAAAATGTAGATATCGTTTTTAAAATTCCGTGAAATAATTGCAATACATTAGTATTTATTTTGGACACATCAGATTTTATAGAATAGAAGAAGTGTAGGAATCAGTCAACCTAGTCTAAAAACTTATGAATTCAACCTTTTTTTCGAAATTACAATCGAATTTTAGAAAGTTTGTTTAATTTACTAGGTAGTTTTCATAGTTATACAATCAAAAATATATTTAATTTTCCTCGACGTATTGGCATGCGCTTGCGAGAGTTAAAAATGATAACGAATTATACGCACTATATTACAGTGACTATAATGATAATTTACTGCTCACAGTCTCACACATTTATACAGCCCAAATGTTCAAGTCGTGTAAATTGCCTAATATTACTCCTTCAAAACATGCTATACTTGGGCCCCCAACCCAACACTGAGTAATAATGAATGCATGCATTTAAAACTCACACTGCGAAATCATTGAATTCCATGTCGTCCAGGAGCGGAGGAACGTGTGTGATGACGATCCATTTCCAGTTTTCCATTAAAAACGACACGTAAGCGATGAAATCGCTTTGTGCGTTATCGAACTCTATACCGTTTTTCGTTAAAAACGCCTCCAATACGAACAACGGTAACTGAGCATCGGAAGTATAACATAATATATTCAATAATGTATGCAACGAAATGGAAGATAATAATGTTATCGTTATATTACGATAATTTTGACAGAATATATAATTATTCTCACCTTGGGATCGTCCGAAGACCTATCACTTTCCAGCACGGTATCGACATCGTCGAGTTGATGCAGTTCGCCGGGAACGTACTTATAGTGCCTGCGCACGTCCGCCTCAAAACGAACAATCTGATTTCTGGCTATCTTGTGCAGATGCGACTGCAACTGAAAATCGACGAACGCGATGAACCGGCATATCCTCTGGCAGCATTTCAGTTTGGACCTTTGTTTAACGAACGGCATCGAGTAGCCTTTTGTACCGCTACTACCACCACCGCCTCCACGGGACTTCGATATACGCTGGGCCTTTGTGACGCGGAATTCCGAGTCGTCCGCGGTGAACCCGCACTCGGCCAGGGCACTGGAACACGCGGCCAACACTAAGTCTTTGATCGTCCGGCGCAGGTCTTGCAATTGTCCGACGGCCGCCTCGGTGCTATTCTCCTGCACGTGCGTAATATCGATAAAAAAAATTAAACAGTTCAAGTCCTGAACCTCAGACTTGGCTACAGACGTTAAAATATGTACCTATAGACATAATACAAGCCGGAAATAAAAACGTAGGCATGCAATTTATAAAAATAAAAATGTATTTAAGGTAGTGAAAATAATTATCTAGTGAGCATTTATTATGCTCATATTTTTAATAAAAATGTCAGAATAAAACGAATCCACGTCGACTTACAAATAAATTATAGATATACCGTGTAGTACTGTAGCACCTAGTTATTAGGTTTTTGGTGTGAAATTGGATCTAGATGGTACTGGAGGAGCCCCCCCCCCTTTAAAATTAAAGGTATTAAATAATCGAGGAAAAATGACGATAAATTGGGCGAAAATCATGAACAGTTACGCAACACTATAGTTTCATCAAAATCGATTTTGTTTTTCGGTTTTAATTCGAAAAGGAATAACCGTAGAGACTTGATATTTTCACCAAATATTTATATTAGCTACCTACTTAATATTTTTTTAAATACATAACATTTTAAACTTTTTCGAATTTTGTTGAAAAATTATATTTTTCATAGTCAAACAATTTAGTACAATATGATTTCTCATAAGTTTTTTTTATTTAAAATGTATCTACAGACTACAGTTAATATTCATAATTTTACTTACGAGTGGTTGTTAAAATTATAATACAATTATATGTTTAAACAGAAAAAAACCATAAAATACAGAATTTGAATGATTAAATAATTAAGTCAAAACTTATCTTCTAGGGTTAGTTACGACAATAATTGGCGATAATAATAATAATCACTTATCACTTATCGCTAGTTGATTTTTTTTGTCGGTCACTCATTCTCATTCATAAAATTGATTTTATTTACATTTTCCTTATAAACGTGTGTGGCGTGTACACGTTGTACTTTATGCCGACCATTGTGCATGGTATTACAGTAGGTAACGAAAATATAGAAAGTGATGTGTGCATGCTTTTTAAAGAACTGTAGGTATGACTGTATGTTGTATAATATGATTATTGGAGGTATTTATATGATAAAAAATATTTAGTATCTTCATCTTTGTTGATCGGAGTGTTCTATTTACATGAGATCGTCATGAGTGATTCAAATAATACCTACATTACCCATTTATAACTAAATAATATAAAATATCATCAGACCACCCCAACCAACCACCAACCCACCCATCCACATACCGTCGTATATAGGGGCATCCACCCCTCCTGTGGAGTGAGGAGTAGGTTCGGCGTCACTGGATCGATGCATACATGTTAATTGATGTAATTGTCAACTAAAATTAGTATTTATAAGTCTTATCGTTTACGAAATTATCAAATCGAGTGAAATTTGAACATTTTTGTCTGTCTGAGTGGAGTTTTACAACCCCCAAATAGGTTAGAGCTGCCTGAACATATTACAATATGATTAAGACCGTAAATCCTTATAAAAGGTGAAGTGAAATTTTATATTTTATCTTAAAATGTTTATAATCAAAATGACGTATAAATATAAATTATATTATTATTATAAAATTATATAATTATTTAATATAATTTAAATATTTTTTTCTACAGGAACTCACAGGTTAAATACACTCTGTATCAATCGTCTATTATGATTTTTCTATAAGTGTACCTAGAAACGTGTGCAAATTACTTAAAGAGTACCTAATAACTATTGTTCATAAATTTGCTCTCAAATGCAAGTTAACTTTTAGGTAATAAAGCGCAAGTGGTAGTAACATTGGTGGTAGATGATTGTCTCTGCGCATTAACACCAACCTGTTGTTCTTTAAACCCTTGAAGGGTGTTTTCTTCGGTTACTGAACCGTTGTACAAGCTTATTGCCGTGGTCTGATAAATCAGGGCAGATACCTTTAACGACACTTCCCGCAGTGGAGTGGAAAGCATGAACAACGACAGCGGACCTTGTAGTTCTTCCAGTGCCCAACAGTACTTATTTTTCGAAATGTGCTTGTACCAGAAGTGCAAACACTTCCATTTTAGATAGTTTTTGAACAACAGTATCTGCGTAAAAAATTATATACATAGTTGTATTGCGATTTCAAAGATAAACAAGGTTTTCGTAATTTAAATAGGTTCATATAAATCGCGCAAACCCTAAATTATTGTTCTAGTATAGCCTACAAGGTTGTAGTATAATAATTTAATAATAATATAATAATATAATAGACAAACGACAGATATTAACAGTATTTTAGCCATATATACGTATATCGTTGCAAAGTAAATGTAAAATTCTCAATAGATTTACATTAAGTTTCCGAACAAAAGTTTCAAGACAGCTGAGCATCACATTGTCTTCAAAAGTCCAAAGTATTATTGACACTCTGCACTGCCGTGCAAGGACTCTACTGACTGTAGTCAAAGAAAAATATAAATTGTATTCAAAAGGTAATTTAAAATCTTTTTTTATTTAATCCACCATACATATTTTTGTTAAGTTATTAAAACATGTATTATTCAATTGTTACCTAAGTTTAAAAGCATTTCATATGAATTCCCATATATTATATTTTTTTATAACTTATAAGTTATAACCAATACGTTTAACTACCTATACATTTTATATAAACACTCACTTAGTGTATAATATGAAGACGTACATTGACGGGGACAGTAAATGCCGGCGTATCGATTTATCGCATAATATTTCTACTGTCTACTGGTCTACTGATCGGCTGTCGCGTAATTAGTATATTATAGTAAAATATTTTTAATTTTCTAACAATTACAAACTACTAACTAGAGTGTCAATTTATACATTGCCAAAGTGCCATACACATCCAAATGGTAACCACCTAATCACCCGGCAACCAACCAACCACCCGACACACACCACCATAATTGAATACAGGGGCGAACCACCCCATAAAAGTACGTGTTCGGCGCCACTGACACAGTTATTATAAAAACCTTCACTTACTTTTACAACTTTCTTATACGATCTAAATTCCTCTTCAAATTGCTCAAATGGGGTGAATGTCACTTCGTTTTGAATGTGAGACAACATACCTTCGTTACTTAGCGTAAAGAAACAACGTTTGTTGATATTTTCAAACGGAACAATTTTGAAATTATACGGTGAAAAATATTTAGATTTTTTGCTGGCTGCGTAAACTAGATAAATAAATGTGTATTCCGTCGCCGTCTTTAACTCTTCGATGGTCTTATCTAAGTTCAATATTTCTGGTGGTTCGTCTTTTATTGACGTATTTTCGTCTTCGACGATAGTGAATTCTTCGGAATCACCCATTTCGAGAACTAAACATTAAATTCGACACGTTAAAATTCGGATTGTACGAGTTGTGCTACACAATAAAACCGATGATTATATTATAGGTATGGGTAGGTACTTACGATTCGTGTCGTATAATTCGACTTCTTTACCAACTCTATACCGCGGTGCATTTTTTTCTCTCGTTTCCGTATACCGCCCAGAGTAAGACTAATATAGAACACAACACGTAGTTAATAATAATGATTTCGCTCAAAATTAAACTGGTAAGGTACAATCGCGTAATTGTACTCGATATTTAAAACGGAATAAGAGGTATGAAAATACATATCAAAACTCACTAAACGTTCGGGCTTTTCTTTTTCGTCCGGTACCAATCGCAAACACTTAGCGTTTGACGCTTTTAATGTGACGATGTTTTCTTCGGAATTTTCCAAATTACTAGCAAACAAAAAAATAATATAACTACAGTCATGCGATCGACCTCACAGTAATAATATAAGACAACGAGTTATCATACTTGCTGTAAATTTTTGGTTTTTTTTCCGATGAACTCCTTCGAGCTGACATTACTTACACGCGTCTAAGGCGAGACCAAATGATGATGGCTTACTAAACAAGACAAACATTGGAAACGGTTGGATCGGTTGAATGTACCTACGTTATTCTCTATTTAGCCGGTATCGATTCAAAGGTCGTCGCTAAGGATACGTTTCTTAACAAGCATTCCAGAACCGTAGTAGAACTATATAGTGAATTGTCTAGAAATATTTTATTACTATTTACTTGTAAAAAAATCAGGTTACAAAAATGACAAAATATAAATTATTATGCACCTAAACTAATAAATAGCTAATTAATATTTTTATTTTCATCCAAAATTTCTATAAGCAGATAATTACCTCCTCCTCAAAAAGTAACTAATAAATTATTGCAAAAGTAATCTCAAAAACAAATTTTTTAAATCTAATGTATCAAATGTTCAATAATGTTCTTTGTTTGAAAAAAAATTTTCAAGTGTTTTTACACAAAAAGTTGAAAAAATTATTTGAGGGTGATTTCTAGCAAATTGGATTTTGAAGTTCCAATTGATCTTTAAAAGTTCCCAATTTAAAATTCCAGCATTTTTCTAAATACATAATAATCTTAAAATGTATAACTTTCTTTACATTAAAAAAATTTCAAAATATTTTAACTCCATTCGATCTATCTGTAGACATTTTGAATTTGAATTTGTTTTTATATTTTTTATTCTATAAATGTCATTAAACAATTTGTTGCTTGGTCAAAAAGCTTGAAAATTTAATTCAAGATTCCTGTTAAGTTCAAAAAATTTTAAAGATTATATAGACGATCTTTTTTTTAAGGTTTGAAATACAAATGTTGACAACATTTATCATAGAAATCACGAAAATATAAAAACCACATTGTAGTTAAAAATGTATAAAATGTTCTATTTGTTTAGCTTAGGTTTGATAAATTAAGACAAGGTGTCTCATAACTAGTTCATACTGTAACCAAAAAATCTAAAAAAATATATAAGCACAGTTTTTTTTATAGACATTTTAAGTTCAAATTAGTCGTAACAAAATTTATTTTGTTGTAATAATCCAAAAATATTATTCGTACTCGAAACTTTTAAAGTATAATAATTAATAATTATTATATTTTATACACACATTTTTAGATGTAATATTTTCGGCAAAAATTAATTCAACCTACTGTAGTATACAAATAGTAAAATAAATTACCGACTATACTTGCTCAGAATCATTTTTTGTATAAAATGGGTTTATGTACAGTAAAACCTCGATTATTCATCCCCCCTCATAAACCGGCTTTCTCGGTTAACCACCACTACTCACGCGTTGGGGTAAAATCTTATTTTCATTATTTTTATAGAATTCCACAAAAAAAAAAATGAATGGTGATCCTTCCTTTAATGCAAGCACTGGGTGGCTTCAGAGATATCGGCACGATAAATATGTAATAAATAATTATCAAATATATGAATGTAGGTATATGGGTATATGTAGGTATAATGGTATTATCCGTAGGTTTCGAAAAATAAATGAACCTCTACATTAGTAGGTCACTCAAACGGAAATCGTATAAAATTGAAGCTAATAAGTTTAATCTAATTTAATTTCTAATTTATTAACTAGTTTATGATATGTTCAGCCTACGGCTAACTGTAATAAACGTGTTAAATTTGAATTATAAATGATAAATCAAATGCCTATTAATAGTTAAAATTAGTCAAAATATTTCAAAAATGTCATTGAGTATGATAGCGATTAGCAGGATTGTCTTACCTTAAATAATCAAACTATTACAGACCTTTGCAGCATTAACACAATTTGTTTGCTATTGGTAATCTATACATACATATATATATATATATTTATTTAGAACTTTTTCATACAAATCTATACAGTACACAACACCAATTTACTTTTTAACAGTCCTGCACTTTTTCGTTGTTGTATTTATTCATTCGAATAAACCGCAAACAGAAGAGTCTTATTTTATTTTATGTATTTATATGTATACATTTTTTTGCATTAACTATTCACCCATGTGTCTTACAATGATGTTTGTGTCCCTCATTACCTTTTGGAACACCAATCTTCCATTTCGAGAGTGATTGTTTCCGGTAGCAAATTGGATCTATAGTCAGTTCTTTGATCTTAAATTATTATTAGTTATAAACTTATAACAATAGTTCAAACTAATATTAATAATAATACTCAAGGTAGTTATTTATTATAACGATCGTTAAAAATCAATTGATATACGTGGGTCATCAAACACTATTCTCGTGAAACAGTCCATCGATAATTAAAATTAATGACTAAGTAGAAATATGTTTGATTTAGTACCTACAACTATTTTCTAAGAGTTTACACGTTTACATTTAATTTTAATTTTTCAGTATTATAATATTCATTATATAGGTACATAATTATAACGATCGTTAAAAACCAATTGACAAATTTATTATTTATATTGTACTGGGTTTTAATGCTCTATATTCAGTTTTTTTTTTTTTTTACTTTTAATTGCTGTAAGGGTTGAGTTCAGAAATATATTTTTAGGTATAAATCGCCAATAACAACGGGTTGTTTATGGTTGAAAATTAGAGGTTATTTGAAGTTTAGGGGGTCAAAAGTAAAAATTACTTTTCAAAATAATCGGATAACATAAGTAAAAAAATCGCTTTGCAGTATACCTCGTCAATCGTCGTCGAGTAGTTAGCTTCAATTGATGTGTACAATTTGAATTCAATGATCGATCATTGTACATAAACATAATGAAAAACGATTTTGAGCAGTTATGCGGTCTGTCTGCTTATATTTCTTTGTGACATTGTATAATATATTGCTATTAGTAGGTAATTTATTTTTCTATTAATAGAACTATGAGTCTCTGACCTCCACTCACTACTAGATTTGCTCACCAATTTCTAGGGGGGGGGGGTAAGGCTCCCATTGACCCAAACCGATGCCCACGAGTTTCGCCTCCTCCATTATATCTTAAATTTAATGTCTGTAATTTTAAATATTTTAAAATAAAATATGTGATAGACATTTTTTTTGTAATATATAATAAAAAGAGAGATATGGAAGGTTGAACTAATTTTAAAAATAAATAATATATTCGCATTATTGTTTAATATTAATAATTTCATATAATAGCTGTTATTATAACTAAAAGTCAATATCGGCGTTCCATAAAACGGTGGTTTATATAGCTTAAAACTAATCTATATACATTGAAAATTGTATTGTGTTCATTAAATAATAATATACACCGCATACTATAATATAGTATAATGGTGATAAGTTTGAAGTCACTACAAAATTATTTTTTGAATTAAAACAAAATAACTTAAATTATTATTTCCATTTAAATAATAAACAGTTTAATTGAAATTTGAACTTAAAACATCTGTACAAAAAATTAAGCATTTTTATTTTGAGATTTATAGTTTTCTATAAGAAATTGCTTCAAACTAAATTACATTTCTGTTAAAATATAAACTTAAAATATCTTTAAAAATTGTTATTTTGTATATGTATTTTCAATATTTTTAAATTTCTTTAAGAACAATATTGAAACTATAATATAACTGTGAGATCTTGCATTAAATTTGAAAGCCATATATGATAGAGTTCAACATTTTTATCAACACTTAAATACAGTCTTAATATTTTGAAAATTTCATTGATTAATGAAAATTATAATTTATGTAACAATATTTTATAGAATTAACATTCATATTAAATAACAAAAAAGGTCGGCAAGTGGATACCGCTCTGCTGTACATTAGGTGTCCGCGGGTGTCATGGATGTATTAAATTTGAATTCAATGATATAAATCATTGTATACGAAAAACGATTCTGAGCGAAGACGGTCTGTCAGCAGTGTTAGTCTACATAACTAAGTGTATTTTAAGATATTATTACTATTAAAATAATTAATTTTACTATATTATCAAATTACAATACAGTAGGTTGAATTAAATTTTGAGGAAAACATTGCATTTAAAAATTTAATTGAGTGTATAAAATAAAATAATATACTTTAAAAGTTTCAAGCACATACGAAAAATATTTTTAAATTACAATTTAAATATGACAACTATTAATTATAAACAAATATTAAAATATATTAAAATGGAATAAATACCGAACATCGTTATTATTCATTTAAATATCTAATTTCGTCTAAATTTTAACTTAAAAACGTAAAATTTTTACTATAAAAAATTATTTTTTTAATATATTTTTTTGATTTTTTGGTTACAGTGTTACACTATAAACGACTTACGAAAAATCTTGTTTTTAATTTTCAATCTTTAGCTATAAAAACTAAACATTTTATACATTTTTAACTACAATACATTTTGCAAATATTCAATGATGATTTTTTTATCGATATTTAGAGAGAAAAAATTAGAAAAAACCAAAATTTTTTTTTGATGTATAGAAAATGAATGAATATCAATTGTCTAATTTCAAACACTAATAAAATATTAGTTTGACTTTCCGGTAAACTTTTTATTTTTTAGAAAGGTAGAAAAACTTATAGAGAATTTTGTGTTAAATTTTCAAATCTTGGATTTGAATAGAAAATTTTTTATGAATTTCCTAATAAAAAAAAACTGCAACATTTAGAGATTTTTACGTATTTTCTAGAAATTTCAACTTTAGATGCTTATAAAAAAATTCTAATGGTTTTTGATTTTTTTTAATTTTGATTAGTACTGATTATGATTAACTTTGTATTGAATTTTCAAAAAAATTTTATCAATGCTATGTAAAAACAAAAAATCGACATTTCTAAAAAAAAATTTTAATTTTATTATTAAAATTTTCTATTAATAGCTCAATAAACTTCAAAATAATTTGAAAATTATACCATTTGTAGATAATGTCTATGTCAATGTTTGGTAAAAATTTCAAATTTCTAAAATTTTTAGTTTTTGAGTTACAGTAAAATAAAGAAATTGGTTTTGTCAAAAAGTGGTTTTGCGTACAAATTCTGGGTTTTCCCTAATTTTTGGTTTTTTTTTTACTCTTTTGAAAACTACTGGGGATGTACCCCAAAGTACCAATTAGATGCAATTTGCGACCGAAAGCTAGAGGCGAAGTTGAAAATCGCAGCACTTTTACTGCACTAAAACGTGATGAAAAAAAAAAATAAAAAACACACAACATTGTAAAATCAATACATTCGTCGCTCCGCCCAGAATCTAAAAAAAAAACGTAAATCGTTATCTTGCACCTGCATATCCAATTATTTCTTTAAAATTCAAACTTCAGATGTTCATATAAAATATTTATGGAACTTATATATAAACTTTTTACTTGAATTCTAGTAACTTTATACCTTTAAAATTAGACTAATGAAAAATCATGTATTACATTTCAACTGTATCACATTTCATTGTATTATTATCAACCTTAAAAACTCTTGTTTTCCCCGGATATTTTTGTTTTCCCCAGTGAGTTTGAAAAATAATTTTTAATTTTTCCAAAGTACCAACTTGATTAAATTTACTGCCAAAAACCATAATCAAACTTGAAAATCTAAGCACCTATTTGGAATCTCCAACATGTGATGATAGACTTAAGATTAAAAAAAAAATGCAATTCATTGACAATCTAATAAATTCATCACTCCTCTAAAAACTAAGACTACGAAAAACTGTAATATTTATGCAACAGTAGATTTCGATAAAAAAACTAATTTTTTATTTTTATATTTGACATATGAATTTTTCAACTTTTTATGATTAAACTATTATGTCAAAAAGCTTGAAAGTATCATAGAAGGTTCCTAATGCATTGCACATACATAGTACATTAAATATTCATAAGTAGGCACAAATTGTTTGCAAAGGTAACCATAAGGAGTTTAGATTTTGATAAAATTGGATACTTAAACAAAAATTAATGACTCAAGTTATCATGTTGTTATTCAAGACATACGAATCTTAATGGTTTGAAACTTACCTATAGTTCTCATTGTTTATTTACTGGTTGCTCGACGTGTAACTCACCGATAGTGTTAGTACCTATTTTGGAGGTCTAGTCGTAGAAATTATAATAGTCACGCCTGCTGGTAGCACGTCTTTTGTTAGTCAAAACGTAAAAGTTTGAGGTGGTGACGAGGATTGGCGATGAGGACTTTTACTTCGTGTGTCTAGCTATCACTCATCACAAGTGTAAGTCGGTAACCGACTATGAATACGGCCATGGCGGATTGGACACATTGTGCAATTGGGTCGTCCTGTATCCTTATGCATTTTCGTATGTACAACAAATTAATTCATTGCCGTATTCGAAGTGTCTAGTTATTTATATTATTATTTTATTATTTGGCTGTCAAACTCTTGACAGTCATTAGTCATAGCATATTATAACTAGACGCAGGTTTTGATTAGATTCATACAATTGATTAAATTTAATCGAAAATAGTTATTTAATATTTGTATTGTGTCAGGTGTTACAGATTACAGTGAACTAGATTTAAATAACTTTTTGAAATAATAACGATTATTCGCTTAAGTATTTCCACATAAATAAAAACGCAAAAAAATGTATTGCAGAATATTTAATTTCATATTTATTCAATATTCAAAATCGTGTTGGGTGATAAAAAAAGAATTGAAGTACTTCGCATACTCGTATATACTTAATACTTAACAAGACTGCTGGGTATTGAAAGTTTCATATCTATACTAGACAGAGGTAGTAGAACACACCTGCTCGGAAGGATAAAAAGGTACAGAAAGTAAATAAAATAATGGCGATTGTAACAAGTAAGTACACGTCATAAAATCGTACACACATGTATAAATATTATTATTGCGTTTATTGTAATGGCGATTTGTATATAAAAAATATAATAATAATAATAGTTATAAAAATGTAAAATCTAATTATTATTATAGTACGTAATATGTATTTATATAAATCATCGAATAAGGACATAGGTATTATTATATACTATATAAATACGACGACGCTCATTAGTATAATAATATATTATATACATATATATATATATAATAGCCTATAAAGAGTACGTATATTATACTCTTGTAAAACATATTACGTGTACCTATCGTTAAATGAAACTGTTGGAGGGATGGGGGGGCGGGGGAGGGGGGGGGTGAAATGGCTAATAGTCGGCCGTGTTGAACGCCATCATTTCCTCTCCCCATTCGGTGCCGGCTTGTACGTCCGTTTCCTTTGGTCGGCAACACGGCAAAATGCACCGCTCGTAGCAGCAGGCCTTGCGGAGCAAAAACTTGACTCGTTTCGGTCGGATGACGGTCACGTAGAGCACTAGCGCCGCCTGCACGGGGTTGAAGACGACGTGCACGTAGAACAGCGAATCGTGTTGGGTCCACGACAGGATGAACAGCGTCAGGTCGACCACCATGATCACGAACAGTTTGGAAAACATGTCGAAACTGGGGGGGCGAGAAAAAAAAACATCATTTAAACGGTTTACTAATAGCGTAAATGGGCACGGCTCGAGGGGCAAAGCAGTCCCTCTTTGAACGCAGTTTTTCGGGTTTAGGTAATAAATTATTTTTATAATTCTCGACGAGCCATCGAAAATAGTAGCAGGTATCGATAATTATTATAGTTTGCTGAAAAGAATATATATGGAATGCAATATAACCTTTTGCGACATTTTTATTACTGAGTGACAAAAATGTTTAAATAAAATACATCTTATAATATTTAATTACGCATATAAATATAAATATTAAAACGCATGTAATAATAGATAAAATAAAAAAAAACTAATATAATACAAAATTACATTCGTTTTTGTATAGTATAATATTGAGATGTGTGATGGGGGCGCATGAAGTCTTGGAGCTAATAAATAGAATTATTACATGTATATCAGCAAAAAAAAAGTTTAGTGAGTCAGTATTATGGAGGAAGATATATTGAATTGAAAAATAGAACAAGATTATTTCACAATAGGACGCCGAACCCGCATATGTAATATCGGTGTTTTATAAACGTAGGTACAACATTTGCATTCAGCAGAACCAATGCTTTATCGTATTTAGTATTTATATTTATTTATTATTATTGACAGACGTTATGAACGACCGTCCTACGCATAAAATATGTTTTCTAACATATGTTTTCTAACTTTTACACAGTTCTAATTTATACACCAAATTTTCAGAACATCTTATTAGGTTATATTATGTCATAATACAATGTAGTTATATGTGCAATGTGCATGTTATCTTCCATATAGTGTATTTTTAAATATAATTGTTATAATATAAAATATTTGTTAGTTGTTTGGCAAAAAATTTATAGTGAATTAGTGAAACCATTTGTAAATCGAACGATGGAGGATTATGATAATATAATACTTTATACTTATACCGCGCGTAGGTATTCGTGATTGAATGGTTTAATTATGGTTTAAATTTTGAAATTAAGTCAGGTATTTTACATGACTATAAAACTAATTCATTTTCTATTAGCGTTTCCTGGGTATTTGTGAAAAATATAGAATATAAAAATATTGTACAAATATATATATTTTTAATATTTTCTAAATAATCACGTAGACAATCTCAAGTACAAAGTTCTTATATTTCAATATTTGTGAGTACCTAATTTGTAGTTAATATTCGGAATAATCTTCAGTGAGCAAATCATCATTTTTATTCATTATATCAAACAGATTTTTTTTTTACAGACTTTAAAGTTTTTAATTTTATTTAAAATCCTAAAAATATGTTTTAGTAAAATTAACTCTCAAGTACCAAAAGTTTTTGTCTCGTGAAATAATTTGTTGAAAAGAAGTTTAGTCAAGTTTAAACTTTTCGAAAACATTTTATCATCGAACTTTTAACTTTTAAAATCATTATAATTTCAATATTATTGTATTATTATTATTAATATATATATATATTTTTTGTATATTTAAATATATATGTTATACGCAACTCACACTGCATCAACGCCAATGTCCCTATTGAAGGTTAATTAATATTATAGTAATAATACCGCTCTTACCTATATTTCATTTTGTGATGGATTTGACCGTATGTTGACATCCGTTTGATCACTGTCTTGGTGGAAACGCAAAAGAACAAATTGACTAGAATCGTGCAAATGACCGGAACGAATATGACAGAAATTCCGAGCCACCCTGTGAAGAAAAAAACCCTCAAATTCAATTGTTTGGTCATAATAACTTTTGCATAGGTAGGTAGTTTATTACAAGTCTTCTAAGGCAGCTTGTACATAGTTTTTCGCCTTTCACAGAACCACTGAACACATGAGTGCTCTAAAAATGCATATAAAGTTATGAATTTAAAAAGCAAAAATATGCATTAGTTATTTTTTTTGTTTTTGGATCTGCATGTTTTTATATAGAGTGTAAAATAATATTAATATGAGTATACTTTTAATGACTTAACATCTATACTCAATTTACAGTAGATAGGTACGTAGGTGGGTATTATAAAAATATAAAATAAGTCGAGCTTTGAAGTATGAAATGTATCGTTCGTCATAAATTAATGACACTGGCGCGAGTTTAAAATCTAAAACAAATGTCTATATTTTTAAGTTATTATTAAAAATGATCTAGTCGTCGAATATGGAGAGATAAACAAATAATAGTAAAATCATTAATTCTATTAAAATTAAAAAAAAAGTCTCTGAATATCTATTTGAACAAATTTGTAACAATGACTTTAAATATTCTATTTGTAAATAAGTCATGAAATTAATTGATGGCTTATCCATCATTATAACTATAGTATAATTAAATTAATAAAAAAAAAAAAAAGAAACATTCAAACAGTGCAGCAATGAGTTCGAACACTTCGGTAGCAGTTATTTGGTACCTACCCAGAATGTTTTTGAATTTTGTCGGAACAACTCGTCGTAATATAATAATATTATATAAACAACCGAATAGTCTCTCGTATTGATCACGCACGTTTGCCGACGAGGACGAAGGTACGTATTACAGCCTACATAACTTATCATCGAGTCATATATCATATGAGAGTGCGTTTAATACGTCGATTGTCGAATTGTCGATTTGTCGACTTACCTATTGCTCCTTCTACCGATGTGGTCGTGGACGGATGCGACGAATAGCTTCTATTGGCGTTGTTGTGACGTGAGTCCAATATTAGATGTGCGAAAAGCGCCATGCCGCCCATGGTTAACGTGCAACCCCACACGTACAACGAGTAATAGCAATATTTGCGTCCGTCGGTAATGCGCAGGAAAACGTTCCGTGATTTGAACGTACGCCAAATGTAGTATCCCATCGCGTTCAGCCAAAAGAACGAGCCGAGCGTGGACGTGTAAAGAAACGCGTCTATAAGGGAAAAATAATAATAATAATAATAATAATAATATGAAAGTGTTATTATAACAACAATAATAATAATACATTATGACACGAACAATTTTTCGATTTACCTACGTATTACACGACCAATAGTGAGGGCTTATCCCATCATCTCATCTATACCGATAAATATTAAATAATTGATTACCACATTGAGAAGTAGTTTAATATTATGTCTCCTACAAAAAGGAATATACCAATTGTATTTACAACATGACAGTCTTGTTAAGTAGGTATTCGAATACTTGTAATGAAATTCTTATTTGATATTTAAAATACTTCTCAAAAACTTTTTGACAAGTGTACTTTAAATACCTTTTCTTTGTATTTTACTCTAGAATACTAAATACTTTTTTTAAGGTTTATACTATTGTATTTCGAAGACCAGTATTTTTGTTTCGTAATTTATCTGAAGCTCTAATTAAGCAACCTTTAGTTTTTGTTATAAAACACCAAAAATAATGTGAGGAAAAACAGTATCTTTTTTTTATGAAAGATTTTTTTTTATTTGACGTTTTTATTAAAAAATAAAATAGAGGCTTTTTCTAACTTAAATAAGTTGCAGTTACAATTCCATTAAGTTCTGCAATATGTGAACTCAATTTTTCAAGTATAAAACACACTAAAATTGGTTGAGTACAAGTATGTTAGAGCAACGGTTTACTGACTTGTTCATTTTAAATATTGAGAGGCATAATGCAAATAACATAAAAATTAAACGAGTGTGGGTTATTGAAATACCTATATACATAACTTTAGCTTCCCCTAAAATGTAAGTCTTGTTGCGCCTATGGTTTTAACGCTGTAACAGATTTACTTTCACGCATCGTTTATCGTAGGTAATGGTATTTACCGGAGTATTTACTTTGCCAATGTGCATGTCAATGAATTAATTATAATACACACTTAACCCTGCCACAGAACTGTATAATACGCCAATGTTTCAAATTACATTCATTTTCTCATTAATTTATTCTGAATCACGATTATAATGGTACACAGAAAGGAATAAAATATAAATCATCGTCTGTCGACAAGCCGGATTAAAGGTAGCTAGTGGTATTACGGGGTTGTACGTCCCTGGGGCTCACGAATGTAAAGCGAATGCACGTTTCGCTGTGTGAACTTAAAATATTATAGAATCCATCAATAATTACTGGACGTCATAATAGTTTTTTTAATACGAAATCTAGTTATGATTTTATTATAATGTTCTTATTATTATCATTTATCACTATAGGTATTAATACAAAAAACAAAGTATACAAATTATTTTAAAAGTCTACTAAAAGCCTACTGAATCTTAAGTTATATATTGCTTAAAAGACTTCTCATTATTTAATTGAGTTATTTTCATCACGTAATTTATAACGAAGAGATTTGATAGACGTTTTTAAATTAATATTTTTTAACCAGCAAGGTCGTATCCGAGGAGAGAAAGAGAGTATACATATGTGTTCCAAACATCATCTCCACACAATAAAAAAATTTGTATGGCTTGATACACACCTTGATTGAAGAATAAAAGTTTATACTTGTTTAGACGAAGTAATTATACTTGATTAATTGTTGTAAATAATTTGTATACGGTAGATAATATGGCAAGAAATTATTATTGGAATATTATATTTATAGGTGTTTATAGTGGCAACTATATTATTGCTATATAATTTACAAACAATTTATAGGTATATTCATATTTTTATTTTGATTTAGGGTACTTAACATGTTAATATTTTATTAGGTACTTACTTTAAAGTTTATATTTAATAATGGCAGTTTAAGACCAAATTCATGTGTATGCTATAATATGATATAATATTATGTTAATAATAGAACTGCGTGTATGACTGTATTTGTTTCTATTGGTTGAGACAAAAGCCACGACTAAATATCGGCTCCCAGGTTCCTACTTCCTAGGGGACTTAATCCGGGCTCCGCGTAGACCTTATACTAAGAACTTAGTACCAGGGACTGGAATTGAACTGAAAAGAACCGATTCTAGAACCAATAATTCTTAAAATATCGAAAACCGGAATCGAATTTTATTATTTTTAAATAATCAGAACTAATATATTTTTAAACGAAAATATTGGGTTTTAAAATAATTAAATAATTATTTTTGTTTTTACCACCGTGTTCATTTTTCAGAGTACTTATAAATAAAAAGTGCTTTGATAAACTAATATTATTTTTGTTTAGAGCCTTTTTATTTTTTTAAAAATTGTTACATCTAAATGGCTATATTTTAAATTTATATTTTATTTGGCAGCTATATATTATATAATATTAATTATTTTTGTACGTAGGTACTTACGCATAAATTAAAAAGTTTTAATTACAGTCTTAACCGGATTCGGAACCAGAATCCTTTTTTATGATATAATTGAGTACCGTGACCTGAACCAAAAAAAAGGCACAAGTCCCTAGTCAGTAAAACTAGGTATTTACTTACTATTTTGTCAATATTATATAGGTATAATATCTATCTATCCAAATACCTAATACATTAAATATCTGTATATTAATAATAATACACATACCGGCTATCAAATAGCTGACGGGACCGTTATACTCGACGAATATGCGGACGATGTTGGCGATCCGGGCTACGATCATACAACCGGCAAGAGTTGTGACCATATTTCCGATCAAGTCTCTGAGCTGAGGCAACACGAAATGGACGACGGCGACGAGCAGCAGGCAAGCCATCGCGATGGCATGGCAAACCGGGTTCACGATCCTTCGCATGACGAAATCGGCGTCCGTCCAGGGTGACGGTATCTGTGGTGTACAGATGACGGCCACTTGTGCGTTCATGTCCGGACGATCGATATCAATGACCTGCGAGAAACATGAGAAATATTAATGATAAAAATGCAAGTGGTGAAAACATTGGACACTTAAAAAAACTACCGATGTTTTTATTCATAACCGTCGTAAGATTTTTAATTAGGTAATAAATATATTGTTACGTATAGATAAATAGTTAAACGCTATACGATTTAAAACTAATGTCCAGGATGTTTTGAAGTAACACTCTCATATTATTATCTATGTATCTATACCAATATTATAAAGCTGAAGAATTTGTATGTTTGAACGCACTAATCTCAGAAACTACTGGACCGATTTCAATAAAAATTATACCAATAAAATGTTTGAGACCCGGAGGCTGTTTTTAGCTTATTTTCAATCCCTATATGTTGCTACAGGGTGATTCACGAAAATCGAATATTTGTTTGTTTTATATATTCTTTTGGTTTACCATTGTAGACTGCAGAAGTTACATTTTAAAATGGGTCAATACGGGGGTTTTTTATTAAATAAGAGAAAGTAATATTACATTTATTGTTTGTTATTCAAATATTTACAACAAAAGGTAATATCCTTACGTTTGTATCTTATAAGTCAAAGCTAAATGAAAGTATCAGAGATTGTTCTTAGATGTATCGGGAAAGTTTAGAAAGTAGTTTGAACCAAGTTCAAAAACATACCAAGTTATATATATGCAATCCACCACAAGAATTAGTTCACAAAGCTGTGAGGTACACTAAAACCGAGGTACGCCGATATAGCGCCCTAGTTATGTTTGTTCATTTTTTCACGGGTAAAACCAGGTTTTAGGTACAGATAGGTAGTATATACATTTTCTCAATACCGAAGAATTTTTTCATACATTGCATTTTCAGGCAAATAATTCTAAGTACATGTGTAAACGCAAATCAGAAATGTATAAATATTATATTATATTGTTTATTATCCTAAATATTCCTTAAACCTCCCATTAATCGAGCCCTAATCATGCCACCGATGCGCACGACCAATCAAAAGTTAAATGCGCTTGTCGAAGCTGGCGCAGATCCCTATAGCCATATAATATTATATTAAAATACAAATATTATGTCGTTACTTTGTCCAAACAGTAAAATCCTTGTTCGTAGTCGAAGGACCGTTCGTGGTCCACGATGAAGTCGCGGTGCTGCTGTTGTTGTTCTTCGCTGCTGCCGTGCTGGTTTTTGAGGACGTAATGTCTGAGTTTTCCGTTCGGATACAACACCAGACGGTCGCCGGATCCGTGGTAATGGTACACCAACCATTGTTGACGGGTCTTGCAGTTTGGGAATCCGGTTGCTAATCTAAATTTGAATAAAATAAAAATTAATTAGTATCATAATATATAGGTACGTTTAATTTCTAAATGCAAACATTAATACATAGGAAATCTTTGGGCGATAGTCAATTTAGTCGATCATAATATTAAGTTTTTTCTGTAAATGAACAACATCTGAAATAATATTTCGAAATTGTACCGATATTTTATAAGATTTTCAAACTATGTATTTATTGTTCTTAGGTGAACTACCTTTCGATATGAGAATTCATATTATACTACAGCTCCGCAGCGAACCCCACTCATCATAATTTTATTTATTTTGTATACCTACTATTAAACTAGACATTTGATTAAAAATTAAAACCGTCGAGTTGCTACTGTCTAAAAAATTAGGAAGTTAAATCAATTATCTGTTCTACGTAATTACATTTCTTTAGTGAATTGAGTTATTATTAGTGTCATGTATATATTTTTTTTTTGCACCAACCTTAACTCAAAAACATAATTCTTGTAATAGTTGATTGAAAAATAAATTAATTTATGACTTATAAAGTTATAAAAACAGTAAAATACATTCATTTTGATTGCATTTTTCTAAGAATGAAAAAAAAATTATTATTTTGACGAGTAATAATAATATAATGTTTTAAAAACATAATATTACATTATGTATTACTATATAGCTGTATAACACGGCTTGGCTCGGTGAAAAAATATGCAAATATAAAATTCGGTGGTATACTATATATAGGTGTACCTATCTCGGTTTTAGTGTGCCTCGGTTCACGGGAAATTCGGCGTCGGTGTACTCAGCTTTGTAAACTAATTTGACAGAGATGGGCATGCAATCTGCCTCTGACTTATGATAACAAAATATAAACCAACAACTAACGCGCACTATAACAACTTCAGTAACGACAGTGTGCAAAAATCCGCCTTTATAGTATATATAGGTACACGTGATCCCATGATCCCGTGATCCTGTTATAGAAATGGCATGATTGAATAAAACGTGATACATCCTATACATATTTTATACATAGTATTAACGGCGGTCTATTATACAATTTCAACAACCGCTGTTGGTATTATATTTATGCCAATTATTTTGTTTTAAATAAAAGTGTCATATATTTTAATATATTTTTTGTATTGATCATTAGCAATTCCCGCACACCCGCATCGCCGCCTGCGAACAGTCCCAGCTACGGAAAGTGATGCGGACCGTGAATTGGTTTAATTGGTTTTTCGCGTTTACGTTATCGTCCATGCACATAATAATAATAATAATCTATAGAGTTGAATTATTATTATCAGATTTCGTTTTCAAAGAGGCTTCAGCTGCATAATATTACGTATTGTATTCGACGGAGAGCGATGAGTGTGTATCGTCGCTGCACAGACCCGATGGCTGCCGCGCGATACCGCGCACGGATTTAAGTCACCTACAACACGCGTATATCTTTTGGCACGGCGCAGCGCCGGGCATTGCGGCGCGTGAGGTCTATTTTATAATATATATATCGATCTGCGCCTTTCCGGCGACGACATGATTGAGCACCCTCGCTTTATTGGATTCCGTATGTACGCGCGCACCGCCGTCGGCCACCGTAGCTCGTGTAATAATAACATATTATTGTTGTATTATATAACCAGCCGGAGTCCCACCCTCCGATCCCGGGGGGGGGGGGGGTTCGATGCCGATCGGAGACCTCGCGCGAGGCACTCGTCCCGTCGTGTGCGTTTTTAGCGCGCCGCCGCCGCCGCCGTCGTCGTCATGTTTCAACAGTATAACAACTATAAACTATACCTACTGCTGCACACTACGATGATATTATTATATTATTTCTCGACCAAGGTCGATATTTTAGGTATATATTGCAATACGTTAAAGTTTCGAATTTATTGACAGTTCGCCGCAGTAGATCCCTCCATGGTAAAATACATATTATTATTATTATTATACGGGTATGATCGCATCTTTGTGCATCTTTGTGCCAGCTGGTGTCATAGCTGGCAGTGCAAATTATTACTTCTATTTATCTGCAGTTATAATATCAAAACGATACAAATATATTTCTAATAAATGTTTGTACATTGCTTAGTAATACAGTAATACTCTAATAGTTATTTTTTAAATGCAAAAAAGTATAATATTTTGTCAATTAACTTACTTCAATTTTTAAACAAACAGTAACACGAGTACCGGACAAATAAAAACAAAAACATCGGATTGCATAACAAATTTTAGAAAATATTTTCTTTCATTCACGAAATAATATACTTTATATAAAAAAATATATCATATGAATGACAAGCACAAAGGCGTTCGGGAACTGTCATGGAAATGTGAATAGATGAAATGCTAGATTTTTAATCAGTATTAAAAAAATCAAATTAAAATGAAAAAGTTGTCAAAATATTTTTATTTGTGCTCATCAGTGGCAAATAAATATGTAAATAGGAAAGGTGTGCAGAGGCGTACTACCCTTTTTTTAAATGAGTTACGAAAATCGATAAGTTTCAATAGTTTTTAACCCCATCTAAAATAATAGGGTTGATGATAATGAAATTTGATACCGGGGTACCGTGATACTGATCATACCGGAAGGCATTGATGACATTATAAGTACACAAGTGTCGAACTATAATATATAATACGAATACCTAACCTTTACCGAGAAGATATCAGTATAAAATGTTATAAAATGTACATAATATGTTCCTAGGTATATATAATATGTATATCAACCCATTTAAACAGCGTACACGTGGGGTCCTATTAAGACACAAATATTTAAGACTTTATTTTTTTAACCAGATCCACAAGCAAATCATCTTTAGTGCAAAGTTCTGTTGTCTGTCTCTTGGCTTTTTTTGTACACATTCATAATGTCAGTGTTATAGTATTGGTATACACGAAGTCACGAACTTCAGTAAACATAATTTACAGCAAACAAAAATATTTTTAACGATTCAATGAATATTTGAATTATTATTATTATTAGTACAAACTTATCACGTTTTTGCAGCACAACCGTAATGTATTAATTAATTATCTGTCAATGAACGTTAGGTACGAGTACAATAATTAGAACTATTTAATTGATGGTTAGTACCTATTACCTATATATACCCGTAACATTATACCTAATAATGGCTTATTCTAATTTTGCAGTTAATAGGTCCTCGCTACATTAATCTAAACGCTAGATTAACTATCATTTAAATCAAATTTAGCAACACATTATAATAATGACCCTTAATTTATTATTAACTGACAGTTATAGATGAGTGTTTAATCATCTCCAAACGCACAGCAAATATTTCGTATTATAGAATAAAAAAAAAATTTAATAAGATAGAACATCGTGGTTTGTTTAATATGTTACACTATATTTTCATTTGTAAAATTGTCCTTAATTTTTTAGTACTGTACACATACACTTTAATACGGCTAACGATGAATAGTAAATAGTGTAGTTCTTTTAGGGTGCAGGTTGCACATTATTGTACATACATAATAATGAATGATTTGTTCATTCTGAATGAACAATCAAAATGATTTCCCTTTATATTTTAAAGAATGCGGTTATATTTATGTTTAAATGCTATGTGCCAAACACACATTTTTTACAACTCCGTGCGCAATCATCATTATTCTTAATAATTAAGACCGCAGTTTTGCAGTGGTTATATTGTTCAATTATTGATATATCATATTCATATACATATATACACTCACTGCAGCTCCATAGTGCGGACAATCGTGCGTTATCATTTTTTAATTTCACAATAATTGTCCATGCGTACGTACCAACAAATCATAAAAAAAAAACTTATTTTATTTTATTTTTGCATTTAATAACAATTTTTGAGATAAACATATAACGGTATAGTATATTCTAGATTGAATGTCCGATGACCGGGACAACATTATAATCATTACATCCATGGATTGCAAACGTTATAGTAACGTTATGATTATAACGTTATTTATGACAAAAAAGTTTGAAATTTGTAAAAGTAATTAAAACGAAAAACAGTAAACAAAAATAATTGAATACCACAAAATAAAACATAACGATTAACAAAATGTATAGTATATCATTAAACAAAAAATAACCCAAAACGAAATAATTTAAAATCCATTTACTTAAAAGTTTTAATACTTATAGGTATTGGTTTTGTAGAAATATTTATTCCAAGGCGATTTAGCAATCAATCTTAGCGATCAATCCAAGAATTTATTACATTCCGTAACCGGACCATTCTCCTCGGTATAAGATATAATTTTTGACGATAAACATTATACGCAAAAGTTGTATAACATTTAAATTATAAATAACGATAAACGCAAAAATTCCATAACGTTTAGATTGTAAAACGGAATTTTGATTTCAAATACAAGCTTTGAATTTACATCTACATATATATAGAGGCTGTATTAGATTTCCGGCAATAAACTATTTTAGAATAATAAAATTAAAAATACCATAATACTCGACACGTGTTGTGTAATTGACTTTCAAGAGCTAATGCAAACGTATCTTCTATGAGAAATTGAATCGATTTTTCTCACAAATATTGTTTACTGCATGTTTTCTATAGTAAAATAAAATTCAAAATTACGATTCGATTCAATCTTCTATTTATATAGATCCGTCAACATTTCACGACGTGTAAATATAATATTATTCAGGATATAGATACCTACGTGCAGCATAATACTAAATAATTTTTTAACATTCGTATTGAATTTCAATCAATACCTTTATAGTTTTTTAGTAATGTTTCTTTGTCCACCTGCACTAGGCGAACAAAAATAATATTTTATATTCCCAATCTAAAAACGTTACGATGAGGTTTTAGTATAAAGTAAGTATATATGCTAAGTATAATAAAACATTTTATTGATGGTTGTTTTCGCATCCCCGTTGGCATTTTAGACGTAAAGGATTCAGTTTTTTTTAAATTTATTGCAGACGTGTTTATTTTCTATAGTAATTATATTCAAAACTATTATAAGTACAGTATAATTTTGAAACTTTTCGCACCAAAAAAAGTTTGGGAACTATTGCATTGAATATATTATAATATTATACGTATAATACGTTACGCCGCTAAATTGAAACGGTTCAGTCGGGTATCAAGTAAACTAATTATGAAAAGTGGTTTTGGTGCACTACAGAGTATACAGGTAACCCAATTCCGTTACACCTTATATAGGTACATGTTCATAATTATTGTGGCAAAGGCGTATTAATTTGTTTTTCAAGTCGTATAACAATATTTAACACCACAAAACAAAGTATTAACAGCTGCCGTTACAATGTGCTCGACTACATAGAGTCAAGACGACGAGGCATATTGTTTACTGAATAATTTTTTTCTACACCAATGACGTGCTTACATAGGACTTTGTACTATCCTGCAGGCAGTATAACATATTATTTTTCTCTCCGACCTTTATTATCTTTCCCAAAGTTACGAAACTCGATGTCGGTCGGTTAATTGCGTCTGAGTAAACTTTGATACAATTTACCACCACCCTTAGGGCTTCTCGCCCCGGGCAACTAGAGGGAACAACTATATGTATATATAATACCTCCCCTCCCAAACAATGTATAAGACATTGCCTACACAAATGGTCGAGACTATATTGCTTTATGTTATGAAAAAAATCAATTCGTTTTTATGTTCGTCTTGTGAAAAAAATAGCAGAAAAGCAATCTAAATTTACTTTTTTTTATTATACATCGTAAATCACATATTTTGTCAACACAATTCAATTAAAACATGAAATAAAAATTGTCTTAGAATAAATAATTTTACGTGGTATTATAATACAAGTTATAACACTATATGACATATTATATACTTAGGTAGCATTAAGAGGCGTTTACGAAATGTTCCTTATAATATATTTGTATAAAAACAATTTTCAAAAAAGAACCCACTCAATGTACAGTCTGTGGGGTTACACTAACAGTGAAGCATATAATAACTGAGGGTAATCAATACTCCGAAGATTTAAAAAAAATACAACATCCCACCCAACTTGTACGAAGCTCTATAGGACCAAATAGCGAAAACACATCGAACATGTTAGCCTTCTTCAAAAAATCCGATTTATACACCAACATTTAAACCTACTGTTAATGAAAATTGTAATATAAATGTAAATAGTAATCACTAATCACATATAATTAACACCTTATAAATATTGTAATTCTAACCAACCACTCCAACCACTATGTAATTTAACACAAAAACCTTTGTTGTTGATGTTTTTTAAGTTCAATAAAAAAAAAAAAAAATTTTTTGTATGCGGACAGTGATAATGCTGTACTTAAAGCGGAACGAATTTCATGTACGATTTCGTTGAGTGTCAAGTTAAGTTTAATATTGTTAATTTTCTATTATTACTGATATATTATAATAATAACACGTATATACATTCGTAGACGTCAACTACTTTAATGTTATTCAAATCGAATGCATTTTATATCATACTTGTAATGAAAAATGTTGTAAATAATGAGAGATAAAAATTATTTAATAGAATTTTGTATCTAGTAGATATTTGACAGATTAGGGATGAGCTGTTTAAGAATTAATAGTGACCGAACTGTTTTTTTACAGACTTTTGATGAATTAACTAAGGAATTTACAAGATATTGTGCGCAGATGGTCATTATAGATTACATTATACATCTTAACATGAACAGAAATGCCTGGCAACCACTCCATGATATGATATGTTACGATTTAAAAGATAAATTAAGTAATTATGTCTATATAATGTGTAATGACTATAATTTAGTAAATATTTTTCCAATTGAATAAAGCTATTGCATAGAAAATAATAATGTGAGTGGACATTTTTTTAGACTTGATGCATTTATATAAGCAACATTTACTAAGTATAATGACGCAATCGAGTATTCCTTATCAATTTTCAATAAAAAAAAAAGTTTGTTACTAGTTACTACTATGTTAGTATACAATGAACACATCCATTAAAAAACTAAAAATGAACACAAAATGTACAAAAATAAAAATTAAGTAGGTACTAGAAATACATTTAGCTCTGTATCCTGGAAATGTATTACACTATGGACATATTATCACAATATTTACTGAGAAATTACTTTTTGTGATGTTGCTGGCTAAATCTAAAGATGATCACAAGACTATACTAGAGATTATAGATTATAGAGTCTAGAAGTATATATTTTTAAACATAATGCAAAAATAATAAACGTGTTTGCATAAAATAAAATGTATTACCAATGTGATTTAAACTGTCAGAAATAAATAATTTTTTTTTTTTTTTTAGGGTTGAGGCTTCGACAGCGAGGTCATTAGCCTTGAACTGTAAGGTAGGAGAAGGGTTGGTACGGTTGGTTGTTTTTACAATTGTTTTTTTACGGTCGTTACAGTAGTTAGCAAACACGTGTATGTGTGGCAAGGTATTAACTACTATGAACTCGGATGGTCACCCATCCGAGAGCTAGTAGCTGTGGCCGTTGCTTACTCCCAGTCGCATTCCGCAACTGGTAGCAGCCAACGCGCCACGCCAAGCCACAAAAATAAATAATTATATTTGATTAATTTATGTATTTAATATTAGCATCACATATTAAAGTTTAAAAACAAAAAACCAATTAAATATTATGTGTCTATTTCTGTAATAATGATGGCAAACCTGTTGACTTGTATACTTAGGTAGAGGAAATAATTAAAGCAATTATAATTCAAATGTGTAAGATTATTCAAAATATCTATTTGATTTTTTTAACATTACCTACGGTATTTAACCTAAATTAGTTTATTAACGTTCACACGTATACAACGTTAATAATGTGTATCACGCTCTCGATCACGCCTTTTAAATATTGACAAAAGTCAAACAGTGACATAAATAAACCGCTACCTTGTTTTATAGTTCATGGGAAGAAGAAAGGAAAAGCGTTTTACTTTCAGTTAGCAGTTATAGCTATACTTACATTAATTTATACTTTTTCAGACTTTACCAATATGAACTTAAGCGAAAGACCCATTTATATTCTATAATATTTAATTTGGATGACCATATTGTCATGTTTTATTTTAATAAAAAAAAAAAACAATAAATAAGAGAAAGATCAATATTTAGAACGTTGTTTTGCAGCTGTTACGTCTGCAGTCCGCGCAATAAAAGTAAACATGCTTTAAAAAAAAATTCCGAAAAAATAAATAGTATTTATCCATATCAAAGGAATAATTCACCGTAGAAAATAACTTTTTTATAAATTATATTATACACACGACGGTTATATAGATCGAAGCGAAATTTATTTTTCACATTACAGTCTACATTTATTGTTGAACGGTATGACTCAACCGTCGAGAGTTCATTTTGTATGACATTATATAACTATTAAATTAATTAATTTTCAACATAACGTGTATAAGATCTAAATTGTGGATATTAGAAGGTACACATAATGATCCTATTAAAGTTACACTTAAATGATGATCGCTTAAATGGAGAACGACAAACTATTTATCCAATTCGTGTACCTAATGCAAAAAATGCACTACACCGGAATATCCAATGTAGGCAATAAAATTAAGTCGATTTGAATATTTATATTGGCTAGCTCATAATTATCAGAGTAATGGAAAACTTTAATGGGTAAACATTTTGTTATAAATGTCGATCGATTATAATTTCGAAAACAAAACCATACTTTTATATAATATTGGATTTTTAGACTTGACATCTCGTATGAGACCCTCCGGCTCACATTTCCCGAACAAAATATACGATCAGGCCTGTAGATAGAAACACAACGATCAAAGAGTATAGGTGCTTATATAATAGTAAAAGAGTATCGGTTTTGTAGCAATAAAAAATATTATCGTACCGTTTACTTTGTTACGATGGAATACTTTTGCGAAAGGAAGTGTTGTACACTTGGTTTTAGTTCAAAATAATTGCATAATAATACGATATACATCAGAGTTAATAAAGTAAATAATTAATAACCCAATAAAATTTGCACAAAATATATCTTATTTTTTAAAACTACAGTAAAAAAACAGAAACCTTTCTGATTATAGGTTCAAAGTGATCCATCTAAACGTCTACACTCATTATTTCAAAAAGTTTTAGCTTACTTGAAAAACATTATTTTTACATACACTTAAGAATGAACGGAGTGAGAGGCACAAGGGTACCTATCAAATTGTTGGTCTAAACTACTCCGAACATCAAAACTTTAAATACTTATAAAACCTAATTAACTTCTCGTAAGAAATTCAATTATTATATATATATATATCAAAATACCAACTTCAAAAAATATTCTGCTTTAGAATATTATTATGAAATTAAAAATGTATGTAATAAACTTACAAAATTGTAATTATAAGAAATTTGTTCATAAATATTGTGTTTTTCAATAACATAAAATTATGTAAAAATAATATTTTCAAAAAACTTAAGACTTTTTGAAATTATAATGCTTATAGACACTTAAATGGATCGCATTGTATAGAATATAGGTAAGTCGTAAATAAAATATTGTTTTCCATGATAATTTTAGTAAAATATGAACAATTTAATAAAATATCACAAAATAACTTCTGGTAATATATAAATAATACCTATTTGATAAAACCGGTCTTGTTAGTCATTCTTTCCAAGTCTTATCGAAATATAATTATCTGTGTAAATGATGACACATTTCAGATTTTAGAGATATCATTTTATTTTATTATTATTTTTATGTTCAAAACTGAAATTATTTCAGTTTTTATTAATTTGATTACTATGAGTTTTATACCAGTACATATACATAACAATTTTTGGCAAACACAAATATTTATTAAGGTAATTATTGTCATTTTCGCTAAGAAAATCACCTTGTCTATAAATCTAAAATCTAAATATACTTATAATTTTTTAGGTCGTATTACTTGTATACATTAAATTCGAAAACGGCTGAACCGATTTGAACGATATTTTTTACCATGTACGGTGGATGCCAAGAAATATCACTGCATGGCGCGGGAAGTCAATGTCATAGGTCAGGTATATTATGCGTTATAATTATCTTGTTCCGAACAAATTTAATACGTGTTTAACTTATAGGCGTAAGAGAAATGTTCAAATGTATTACATTTCCGAAGAATACGAAGTACGAAAGTTAATAAATTTAGAATTACGTACTCAGTATTCATCTGCTGCAGATTATATATGGATGAGCAGTTATCTACATCTATACGGTTGACTGAACTGATTTTGGTTTTTTTTTTTTAAATTAATTGCCGTAAGTGATGTGCGTTATCAGCTATTAAATCTTTGCATCGAAAACGATTGGAAATATTACCCTACGGTCATAATATTATATACGTTTGACAAACATTAACTGACGTGAAACGCTCACTAGATTGGAGTTGTACAGCATCAAAACGCCCTAGTGTGTTATATAAATAAATAATAATATAATACGTAATATTAAAGTATTATACGACCTTTCAGAAACGAGTTTCCAAAGTAATTTCCAGATTAAACACGACCCATGGGTGATTGCTTTTGGTTCAATCCGTTAAACCTATAATAATTGCATCAGCTGGTCAGTTCACGATCGGCAAATAACGCAATAACAAATGAACTGCTTTTAAAACATCTTTCGTCAACGACCAATAACCATTATTATTATTTATCGTTGATTAATATTTTTAATTTGTAAACGTCTTAATTTATAATAATGTGATTATGAATCATAATTTCTATTCGCGTATATAATAATATAAAAAAAGGCATATCAACTCGAATTTCATTCGTCCAAAACAATCTTGTTCTACACACACTTGATTTTATCTCTAGTACTACGAATAATTTTCTTGGACAATAATATACGTCATATTATTTATATATGTTTTTTTTTAAATACGGATTGGCTAACCTAACATCAAAGTATATAATAGTATACAACAGCTGTATAGTTTTATAAATTATATAATTTATATGAATATGTTTTAGTTTTAACAAATAATTAGATAAATGCATATAGGCATTACAGAATTATAGATTATAAATGTAGTATAGTATTACAAAAACAGTAGCCGATCGCAATAGGAATAAATCACATTGAATGTTTTACAAATTTACTAACATTACATTTTATACCATCTAATTATGCTATTTCAAATTCACATCTAAAATCTTACATATATGACTATAGTCTATAAGACATGAATTTATAAGTAAGAATTATAGTTAAAAAATATAATTACCATAATACAGCGGGAAATAAAATAAGAAATTAATTGAAATTGTTCATTTAAACGGCATTGTAGGATGTTTTATATGATGGATTATTATTATGAACTAAAATTCGTTTTCTAAAAAATATAGGTATTGTGTGAAAATTATTAAATAAATGTTAACATGCGTATCGTGTACACATGTATTAGAGGCCCAAAAATAATAATATCATGGTGTTTTTACGATATTAAAGATGTTCGGTAGCGAGCTTTACTAAATCAGTCCTCCTACCACTTAAATAAAGTATAATTCAACCCACAGAATAAAAAATAAATACAACCCAAGTCAACGAAATGGAAAGAAAATAAATGAGGTAGGTAGTTTGACCTCTCGCTGTAGTGTCATCGAACTAAAAAAAAAAAGTACTCAGACCAATTGGAGTATTGGACATAATATTATAATAGCTCCAAGCCACTAAGGGTCTAACTTGCATAAGGTCCTATAAGTGCAGTGCGTTTTAAATTTGTAAAAAGAAAAGTCCGACAGGGACAGGTCGACAGATTTGTTTTTCATTCTCAATATTATGATTACTTTTAAAATAAGAACCAGTAATATTTAGGAATTTAGCACCTACCAACGAATTTTATGCAATAGATTTTATATACAGAGAAGTTTGGTATACGTTATAGAATACTTTTGTAATTATGTAACTTTATTTATTACTCACAAGGTTGTTAATTTAATATAGGTACGCTATATTATACATTACCTATTCAATTATTATAGTATTATAATTTATCACAATATGAATATTTTAAATTAGATCATGAAAGTAGCATTTTGCGCTTGTTTAATATATTATACTAATAGAAAATTAAATTGCCAATACATTTTCAGTTAAGAAATTCAATTTTGGCGTACAATTTTATAAGAAGGATGGTAAAAATAACTTTATAGTTTTACTAAAATGTACATTGTACCTATTCAATACTCAACTCTAATCAAATAGTGTTGACCTATCAATTAAACTTTAAATTATAATTGTTCAAAAATGCTTTGAACAAATATAAATCTATCTGATTTAATGTGTTCAATATTAAAATTATGAGATACCTACCTCAAATATTGGTCCACTGCTTACTTTAAAAAAAAAAAATAGGTCTATGAATTTAATGTAGGTATTTACTAATTAAAGAACTTCTATCTATTAAAATTGAACAAAATATGCTCTACAAAACCCAAGACAGATATTCAAAAATAGGCAATTGTTTTAAAAATGATAAAATATGCAAAATTAATTTTTTCATGTAAACATTTAAATTTTTTTAATTTAATTTTGACATTACAAAATAAGTGTAGGTACCTATCACGTATGTGCGTGTTGGTAAGTGGTATAGGTACACTTATTTTTTGTAAGCCGTAAATAAAAAACATTAACAATATTATAAATAAACATTTTGTCAAGATTACATTATTTTGTTGTAATTCTTTTTTTAACATTTTATAATTTAATGTATTATTCTGTGTTGAAAGATAATAATCAATACGTCAAGCGTTATTTACCATAATATAACAATATTAAGATAAAAATAAAATTATTATTAAAAACATTGTTCACAAAAAAAAAAAAAACGGTTTTTTTAAAAATCAATAAATTATTAAAAATGAGAAAAATATTATGTAAAACAAGAATATTTGAAGAAAATAAATATTAATAATAAGCACAAATTGTCCGAATTGCAATTAAAATGTTTATACCTAATCAATATTTAGCAAACAAAACTTATTTTATGAAGTAATAAAAAAATCATGGAAATGTATTAAATTCAAGACCCCGTCAATGATGCAGCAACGTCAGAGCCAAGATTTCAAAATTAAATAATTAAGTTACAACTTCGATATTAAAAAAGTTGCTTTTTCAACGCGGATCTATATTGTCAGAGCTATAGATCAGTGGTTCTCAAACTGTGGTATGCAGTAGATCGTGGTGGGTGTGGTGCGGGTGGTACAAAAAATTAATAAATAAATATGTTTAGTACTTTCTAATCTTTGTTATTGTAACGGATCTAATATTATTTTATGTTTTGTGTAAATAGATTCTAAATACCTACTCTTAAATGTATCTAAACTATTACTGTTTAAACATTATTACTATTACAGTATTACCTATTATAAATGTATTGACATTTTGAATGTTTATATATTTTCAGTCATAAATGGTACATTACTGATCCGTAATACGCATGAGTGGTGAAAAAATGTTTGAGAATCTTTGAGCTAGGTATAATAAAATATAATATACATCATATAATTATAATACTAAAATAATAAGAGACCGAAGTCACACAACCGTGGGTTGTATAGACATAACCATATGCGCGTACACCTTTTGTGTTCATCGTATGATGACGGATTAAGATTTTTTTTTTTTGCAATTAGGAGTCCGAGCAAAATAATTGTACTTAAAGTTTGGCGCCACTATTGCGCAACAGTATAATATAATATAATATTTTATATATATACAGGTATGATATTATATGACATCGGCTCGGTAAAAAAATTTCCTAGAGGGCGATGGCTGCAGAGACTGTCCTTGTATGGGACGATTCGCATAACTCGTTACACCACATAGGCACACTTATACATTAATAATGTACACTGTGTAATAAGACGCATAGGTATTATGTCGTATTTGAAGCGATTCGTCAGTGTTAAGGTCAGTGCCACAATACACGACTGTCGAGCGCCGCGAGGAGTGTGCACTGTGTATACGCGGAAGCCCCACCCCCTCTTCTCGCGTCATAATCATATCTCATTCGTGACGAACATATAATACCCACCTGCCAGAATCCGACGGGCGACGATATGAAACTTTTGATTTTTGTCTCGATGACGATTTAATATAAAAACTCTATGAATAATTATTATCATTAACAAAAGCTCTGAAGTTATTGCATTAAAAAACTTGTAAAAATTAATTGCAATATTGCTGAACAAAATGTCCAAAATCGAATACACCTATAAAACTTTTTTTTGTTTTGAATTTTAACGTAAAACTTTGAAATGAAAACGAAACAGCCAGCATAACGAATACGGAATAACTGTTATAACCTATAATCGAGTGACCGGAAGAGACTAAAATATAGAAGGACAATGGTACATGGTAGATGACATTAGTACTTTTTTGATTAAAAAAATAGATTATGAGTTGGGTATATAGTAATAGCTATAATATACCAATATAATATGGTAAATGTAATTTAATTATTTATTTATATAAAATATGTTTATACGGGTTGAACCCAATTCAAAATATGTTAAAGCTAAACAGACAAACTAAGATTTACAAAACTTAGAAATTTGTAAGAGATAACAAAAAAAAAAAAAAATAATAATAATAGTTTACACATACACAAGTCTTACAATAAATGTAGAATGAAGATTGGATTATTTGAGGTATTCAATGTTTGTAGATTTAATTTTTTTCCTTAGAATTTTCATAGTAGTTCGATATCACAAATTCATATATTACAAAAATATTGACGTAAAAATTTAAAAAGTAAATTGTACTAAAAAAAATTATAAATAAGTTGATATTTGCATAAAATGGATTTATATAGCTATTACTTAGCAATAAATTTATTACTTATACAAAATATAAGTATGCAAATGCAATAACTTCCAAGCCCAAATTAGGTACTAGTATAGTCGTGACTATAAAAAATATATGCGCCACTATAAAACGCTATATTATTATACAATTATTGAAAACCCGCTCATAGAATAATCTATAAAATTATACATTATTATAGTTTGAATAAAATTACTCTGCGAAATGGATTTATTTGTCAAAACAATAACAATACCTACCTATTCATTCTGGTAATAAGGTATAACATTTTCGGTTTTGGTTTATAAGCCAACAAGAACAAACTTTTAAATTTATTTTTTCTAAAAACGATTTTGCAACTAATTCTTTGCATATTTCAGTTTTTAATTGAATAAAACAAACTTCAATTACCGTTATGAACAGTTTTTTTTATTAGTTTTTAAAATAATTAGAAAAGTGCTCAATATATAGTTTCAATAAAAGCTTCGCGCTTAGAAAGGAAATTATGATTATGCCTTCGTCGTCATCAAACAACCATATACTAACAATAAACACAGTCTTGCGTCATAGTGAGTGAACAGAAACAATTGCAGCTGGCCGCAAGTATATCTATATTTTGTGTCCCATCTGTTCTTCTATAATTGTTATTATTATTATTACTTCCTTTTCAAATAAAGGATAAAAATAAGAGTCATAAAGCTTTTTTTTATCCATCTGACGATGTTGTATACATCATAAATTCATAACACTATAGCGGGTCTGGATTTTTACAAACATTTTTGTGTGTGGGTATATATGTAGTACTTGACGAGAGTATAAAAAATGTAAATTAGTTTATCATTTTAGAATGCACATAACAAAAAGTTTATTTTGAATATTAAAAATACATATTTTGAGGTAGACGGAATATTTCAAGAATTTGTCAAATTTGTGAATATATTATATTCGGCGTGTTAGGTATGTGTATAATGTGTATAGAATAATCAATATTTTCCCTTTTATAAAACAAAAATGTACAGTTTGATAAAAAAAAAATTAAAAATGTTTACTAATTCATCAACATGTTGTCACGAATAAAAAAAAATCATAAATAAGAACGACTGTAATCAGTTTTTTCCAGGGTAGGAATAATATTACGAATCGAACAATTTCATACAGCGCATATAAAGGCGTAGTACAAGTGTACAACTATAAACACCAAACGAGTAAATTTGAAGGCGTTTTTGAATAAATATATCAAATAACAAAACTAAAACAAATAGAGTCAATAATTATTTATTTATTTTTCTTTTTTTTATTCCCCATAGAAAAATAATTTATGGATAGAGCTGTATATGTTTGTAACTTGAGGGTATCAACAAAATAAACATGTTTTATGTTATTCTTTCGCCATCTGTTTTTATACAATATGTCGTCGATAACAGAAAAAAATAAATTGTTGCCGAAACCTTAACATCCATTCATTGTGTAAGCATGAACAAAAAAAGAACATTTTTGTAATTTTTATTTTAAATAATTTTTTATAAGTAGGGTATAGCTTTTTTTTTACTAATAATACGCTAATTAGTTATTAGTGAAACAGTAAATAATGGGTAGTTATACCCTAGTAATATATACCCTAATAATGGGTAGTTATACCCTCCAAAACACCTGTCTTAAATAAAATGTATTATGAGTACCATTATTTATTGTTTACAAAAAAATAAATACATATTTATGCGTCACGCGTTCACCTATAGATTTTTTTTTTATTCAGTATTCCTATACAAAATATAACTCGTTTAATTATCATTTTACTATTTTGTAATTTAAATAACAAAAAAAAAAATTAAATACAATATGACTTATTTTTATAAATTTGTGTGATGTACTGAAGTAAGAAATGTGGAGGGGTCATTATTTCTGAAGTAGTCTAGAGAAAAACATTTTTACACGTCATGCATAACGTTGCCCGTTGGTATACTGAAAGTTTGCAATATTGAGATTGGAATATCTGTGAAAAAACCGCACTGTTTTGCATAGTAATTTTATTATAATCTCAGAAACGCCAAAAGGCTTTCGGCGAAGCCTTAGAAATTTAAAGAGCGCGATGTAATAAGGCTCCGAAGAATACTCCGAAATGGACGAATAAAGCATCATAAAGCTCATCGAGGACATTAAGGTCTGGACTCTCATAATTTCAAACAGTCGTGCGGCGCTGCGGGCAACGCAGCGTATGATCGTCTCGATGGCAAAATGGCAATCTGTCGCTTATATATATATATATATATATACACATAGGTACCTACGTATTATATTCACGCGGGATGTAGCGCAAACGAAAAAACAGCAAAACAATGCGAATCGGCAAACGTTTTTGAAAACCGGTTACCGGAATGTCGGCTCGTAATGTCCGTATACGCAGTCACATACGTCTTGTGCGCATAATAATAATAATAATAATATTATACATAAAATAAATGAGACGAAGAAAAAAAGAAGCAAGACGGCGGTTATTGGCGGGACATAATCGTCATTATACGTTCGCGCAGCTCGCACTGCAGACGCATCGCCAATTATTATTATTATTGTTGTGCGGCCATCATTATGATACCGCTGCAGGGTGGTTCTTCGACGAAATAACGAAAGCTGCAAAATGCGCGAAATCAAACGACTGGAAATGTAAAAAAAATAAAATATACGAACCGCTTTACATAATATTAGATATATTATCTATCTACCTTAAACTCAAATAACGTTTCATCTATATTATATTATTGTTTACACGGTTTGGAAAAATGTGCTGAAATGGTTTTTTACACGACGACGGTTTTAAGTACATAAAAAACACTCCACCGGGCATCACCGCGCAACACATCACTGCTCCATGTCGATGTCATTACGTTTCACGTAACATATTTTCGATTTATTTTAAATCAAAATCAATGTCAAAATCAAAGTGAATCGGCGAGAGTCAGGGGTTGGGGAGCTAAAAATATATTCGCCCTGCGTAACGAGTTATCCCCGACTAATCGGTTATGTGCAGGCCAGTAAAAAAAAAAATCGAATTCACACGTGTGAATCGTATTATTATTATATAATATATTTATTGACACGTTGTCGTCATTGCCACCTGCACCAGCTGACCCGACGATGGAATTAAATAAATATTGAATATTGATCGACTTCAGTGCTCCGGTAGGCACATCGGACGATATCGAAACCATATCGTTATTGTACATTATTATTTATTAACATCATAATAGCAATAATATAATAATGTAAATGGTTAAGCTAGGTTAAGGCTTTTCGGGGCGATCTAACAAGTCGGAAGTGGCACATACGGCTTAATCCCTGCAGAGCCCAATATAATATGTCATTATTGGACTTATGGGCTATGGCAATATACATAATGCTATATATAATAATCTGCAGCTCATGTTAAAACGACGGTTATTGACATAGCTTAAAGTGGAAAAACTTAGAGGGGGTGAGGTGTGACTTATAAGACATTTTAAGTGTGCCATATAGTACATATTTATGATTAAGTAATAAACATGTAGGGCCCATAATTGTATTTTGCACTGGCCCAACTGGGCTTATAAATTGCAGGTAAATCAGAACCTGTGTGTACCTATATATAATATATTACATTTTAATTTCAAGGTACTAAATATTTAAATCTTAAAATTATATCCTCACCAACTCGCTCAGCAAACTTAAGAGTTTAAAAAATATACATAAGCCACATCTGACTGTTTTCAGGGAAAAACATTTGAAACGCAAAATATGGAAATAAATAACACCTTCATTTAGATATCCGGCCACAGTGACAAATTATAAAAAAAAACGAAAAAAGAGATCGAAAAATCAAAAGATCAATATACTAATCCATATATAGGAACATACCGCCACGTCGGTCTTCAATATTACAACCTCTGCAGGCACAAAAAGCCAAACAAATTACCTGTTGCTTAAATATATGTATACGCATATTACTTCTTACAACAATGAATGGCTATTGTAGTCTATGTTAATATTATGATCAATAATATTATATCGAGTATTATATTTTGTATAAGTCATCTGTTAAAAATTATTTCATCTATATTACTTACGCAGAGGGACATTTTAAAATAAAATAACCTTCTAAATTTATTGAAAGTCAAGCATTAACACAACACGTTTGTGTTAAAAATAATACATTGTTAAATACAATTAAAAAAATGAGAACAATGAGGTCTGCCTAATTTTGAAATGTCTCATTTTTTATGTTTGTATTGTTTACTTGTTTTGTTTCCTTGAAGAATGATAACAGTTTCACAAGGTATCAGGTATCATTAAGTATTAAACATAATATATCATCGAAAAAAAAATTAAAAATGAACATAGATCTACGATAATTACAAAAATCTAAAGATTAATGTATCAAAACCTAAACTTCCATTTGACAAAATTGAAAATTTGAAATTTTTTTCCAAAATAACTATACCGCGGGGCCGGGCTGCATAAAAAAATTGATTAATTTAATGGTTCACTACAATTTAATAGACCAATTAACACTAAATCATGTTTTAGGGACCATTCGCTCATTTATTCATTACCTAAATGCTCTGTGGTTGTTTAAGTAACCAAGCACTAATATTTTTATTTGGCAGAGGCAACTATTTACCTTAACGGCTGAACTCCAAGCTGAGTACTTTTCAGACAAAATGTTAAAGTGAGTGCCAAAAGAACTGTTAGATGTAGGGAACACGCAGTTCCCCTGCCACACCACAATTAAAGTCTAGGCAGAAAAAAGTTTTAAAAAAAGTTAAATTTCATTTTCCTGGTAAGGAATTATTACGAGCTTTATTATAAGAAATAAAGATATATAAATTATATTAAATGCTTGTGTAGTTGTGTGGAGAAGACCCACCGGATATTTCAAAGAAAAAAAACAAACACGCGTGGGTATGAAATATATTGTAGTATTGGCATGCCATATACCTGTTTCCGATGTCTCTCGTATATGACGAATATCATATTATCATATTACTATTATTATTATTGTGTAGTGAATCACTCGAACCAAAAAACCATTTTTGACGACGACACGAGAACCAATATAGCAAACGTTAAAAAATAAGTTGCTGTATGCATAAAATAATTAAAATACAAAACACGTATCGTTCAAAAACCGCGTTTAATTCTATGCGATAATAATGGAATAAAATAAATACGTCATAACAACAACAAATAAATGAAACGAATAATATTGATAATATTGTGTCAATAAAGGGTGTAGATACTAGGTATAGTAATTATTAAATTATTATCCTTTTAGTGTACAAAAAATTTAGATAGATAATAGTAGAAAATAAAAACTAATTTTAGGACTGAAATGGTTATAGAACGTTTTAAACAAGAATAATACATTAGTACATTACACATGAATACTGAAGCATGAAATAGAAGCAGCGTAGATAAAATATAAAGGTATAGCTTTAAGAATGTGTAGGTACATTATAAAACCAAAGAAATTATTATTGAAAAGGTTTTAACTGAGAACATAATTATTATTTATGCTGCAGCTCGAGAATCGTAAATTATAGCTGCTTAAAACATTCACTATATGTATTTTAGTTTTCGACGTGCCACCCTTTTGTACTGCGCAATATAATATTATGTACGATACGTATATCTTTATCTATACCTACTGTTATATAAAGTAGTAAGCAATTTTCAGTTAATCCCCGATAACCGGGAAAACTACAGAACCGTTTTTTCTTTTAATATTTGAACAGTTATTTCTGATAATCCCCCGAAGGTTTTCGTATCAATGTTAGCCTTCGATATCCCCTCTGCCACCGTCCCTAAACAAGTGTATAGGTAATAAAAAAAAAAATAATAATTCTGTTAGTTCACCTCGGTAGTCGTGCTAGCAATAAATTATTTTGTTATTTCAACAAAATTGTCCTTAAAAATATAAAACTAAGGGACAGTGAGTTTTTCGTTGTCAGTGCGTTGGAATAGATATTTGTAGAGTGCTTTCCGCGTGGCCAATAAATAATACGTAGGATTATCACGTACTGGGGACCCTAATCATAAAATAATTTTGTTTCCCGGTGAGCTGCTGGTGGTGGTAGAACTAAAAATATTATTTATTCGGAAATTGTATAAACTACTTTGTTTATACACCGCCCTTTCATTTTCAAATATTATGCAAAACGTTGAACAAATTAAATAAAAAATATAACTATCGAGGTTTTAATTATTTCGTGTCATACTATTTGCACGGGCAAATCCGTGCGGAATCGCTAGTTATGGTACATAATAATATTATCCCTAATGACGTATAATGCGACAACAGTCGTGTTTGTCAGACGTGCGTTACAGTCTGTCTCTTTCACCCCGACCACCCTCCACCGACACTGTTCCACTGTCAGCGCCGCCTTGACGGCTTTCTTCATGTGTGCCGTTTATTATATTATTATTATTTCTTATATAGTTATATTATGATACAACATTAAACTGGCGAATCGACAGAATAATATTAATCACGAACGTACGCTCCAGTGACGTGTCCTTCGACTCGATTGCATCATTGCATATTATTTACGCGATGATGTATCGATGTGTATACATTGCATATTATTATATTATGATGATATTATCGCTCGTTAATCAATAATAATATATAAATTATATAAACCATAAAATCACAATACTTCCAAACTATCGAGTATACAGGTACCTCTGCTCTATACGTATTATACGTCATCGTCGTCGATATATTATAATAAATAATACACCACCCGGAACAACGGATGAGCTCCCGGAGTACACTGGCACACACACACACACACACACACACACACACACACACACACACGTGTAGTACCGTTAAACTCTCATTCTGTACAACACGTTCCGTCTCGCGTTCGGAACAGTAAGTACTACGACTATTATAATACACGTTCATACATACATAATATATATTACATAAATGGGTTTGCGGTGTGATCGATTTGAATACTCGTGACATTATTATACCGAATTATAGTATTCACCATAAACGATACCGTGGTATCATAACTACCATTATTATTATTATTGTATGTACCGTCGAAATATGAATAACTGGCAGTAACTTCGGTTTCGGTACAAAAATTGAGCCGGAACGCTTTTCGAATTATCGTATACGTCGCGTGCGTTGCACACAATAATTGGCGAGGACTTTTGATGGGGTGTGAAGGGGTGAGGGTTGAGCGGGAATTCTGTTATCGACTTAGTAACGGTTTTTGTGTGGGAAAAAAAACAAACAAACAGACAAACGACATTCCATCGTCCATACCTATTATATAATTTATTATATACATCGCAAATTCGCAACAATCCATAAGGTCCGTAAATTCGAATACGATTTATATAGATACCTGCACAGGACAAGATCTCGTGCGGTTTGCGAACGTTCTATAAACTAAAATATTATAGTAAATGTAAAACTCATTTTTATGCAATTCGCGGGGGGGGGCGACCTATACAATAATGATATAATTGCCTACAACAATATAAAATATTATGTCCATCACTCACTTGTAAGGCACGGACGATGCCGGCAGTGTGTTCTGTCCAGCAGCGGGTTCGTCTTCGTGGCTGGCGCTGAACTCGGGCGTCCAGGGCGCGGTGCCGGTCTCGTTGGCCCTCCGGCACCGGTTGACGACGACGATCTCGTCGCGGCCGCAACACTTGTGCACCACCGCCGTGGCCGCTTCCTCGGCCGCCGCGGTCGTCGGCGCGGCGTTCTGCTGCAAGCCGGCATCGCAGGCGTGCAGGAGCAGCGCAAACACCGGCCACAGCAGAACGCGGCCGCCGTTCAACGACCGGTTGCTGATGCGCATCGCGTCCGCCGCATGTTCACGACATGGCCAGCGGCCGCCGTCGGACCGGTGGACGATGACGAAACGCGTTCGCGACCTGCCGCAGAGCACTTTCGAGGAGACGAACGGCGTCGGCAACGGAACGGCACGTACGCGCGTGTGATCGTGTCGCCTTGTGCGGCGGTTATGGTTCGAGTGCGCGCGCGTTCGAGGCGCCCGGCCACGACGGGTCTGGTTTTATTATTTAGTATTTTTCAGGTGGGTTTCGTTACGTTTTTTCATTGTCAGCCGCAGTCGCGCGCTCTTGTTAAACCGCCATGCGGTGCGTAGAGGTGGCGGCGGTGACGGTAGTTGTTTCCGAGTGGAGGGGACCGGACGACGCCGTCGAGTGGTGGTACGCACGGCGGGGTACCGGTGATGGTGGTGGAAGTGGTGGTGTTTGAGCCGGACGCGACTCTCGCACGCACTCGCACCGTCGTCGGTGGTGTTCCATCGCGGAACGTGTTCGTGACGTCAACGTCGAGAGCGTATTTTTCGTTCCTTTTGGGGAACAGTAAACAATAAGTCCCGGAAATAAAGTGTCGGGGGCAAAAAAAGTACACAAAACTTAAAATTTGGAACATTCAAAAACTTAAAATAAGAGTGGTCATGTATATACGTATTATGTACATACTCTAATGTGATAACTGTTTGTCTGTTTAGGTACGGTACTAGTAAACTATTATCTATAGAATATTTGAATTTTAGACTACGCGAAGAAATTCTATCTCGAGACTATTTACGGATACTTTTTCCTCTACAGCTTCTAACACAGTAACATCTCATTCTTTATGCAGCTGTATTTAATGTTGCGAATTTTTTGGTGGCGCCATGTGGTGGATTAAACGCAGTCGACAAAGACGGTCACCGCTTGGGTAACAGATTTTCAGCAATTCAATAGAATTCGGAATTTCGTGTTACGAACACAATTTTCACTACAGCCTTTTTGCTTTTTCTGGTAATAAAAATTATTTGTGAGCATTTTACGGTTGATTATTATTCACAAAGTAGTAAGTACCTATATCATCGTACTTGTGATTGAACTTCAACTATTACCACTATATTGATTTATATCAGTAAGTTCATATGCCTACCATACTATAGTCTATATTTGCATACACTTTTTAGGGCATATTTTATTTAAATGCTTATAAAAATAACTAAAGTAAGTTACTTTAGAATGGCAAAAAAAGTTACCTATAGGCGTTATTTGTTTAAATTCGTTATCTATATTAAAGGTGTGAAATACTGAAATACGAATCAAGGGTGTTTGAGTTGTTTTCACTAATCACCAATCACCGGTGACTGGTAGATTGTCAAGAAGTCGGAGAAAAAAGGTCCGTTGTAAAAAGTCCGGAATTTATTTCAGATTATGTTACATAAAAAAAAATCGAATAAATTATTTATAAGAAAACAATATAAGAGGTACATTTATAATAATAATTTCTATCAGTCTAATTTACTGCATCATTTATAAAAATCAAAAAAAATCTCTAATTTTAATTACCAGGTCATGCTATATACAAACAATTTAATTATTCATACAAAAACAATATGCATTTATTATATATAATAATGATTTAGATAGCCTTAGGCTAGGAATGTCTTATGTTAATAAAAAAAAAAAAAAAAATACATATATAATAATAATTTCTATCGAATATCGACTATTTGTTTATTTCGTCAGATAAATCATTTAATTAAAATGTATGTTAACACTAATTGGAACGTTAATTGTGCATCACATCGTATTTTTTCTTTTATCTAATTATATAAACTGGACTTTTTTACCGTGGCCTTTTTAGTTTTTATGCTTAGGACTTGTGTTCTCCGATTTTTTTTCCAAGAACTTTTTACCGATATAGATACCACAATATGACATGTAACCATCGACGACTACAAACGAGTGGTATCCTGAAATTCGCAGTTACTAATTAAAAAAAAAAAATAATACTATTGTTTCCAAATAAATCAATTTAAAACCGTACTTCGACGACTCAAAATATAGTATGTATACAGGGCGATACAACAAGTATGCTCACTCCTTTTTTTTAATAATGCAGTTATTCAAAATTTGATTTTTTCATAACTAAATTCAAAAAAAATTAAAAAATGATGTGAGTTTCTAAATTTTAATTTCCCAAAGTACAAACTTAGTAAAAAAATATTACTTGGTTAGATTATGTGACTGTACTGCATTCGATTATTGCTATTTTCTTCGCATTAAAACTAATTTTTCGGCTCAATTTATTTCTAGGTAATGGGATGTCTGAAACTATGAAACCGTTTATATACTTCGCATTCTCTGTAGAATAATGCGACTCGACGCCTTGTTTTTCCACGTTTAAAGAAAAATACACCCAGATGGCCGAATCGATATTTCTGTAGAACATAAAATACTTCAATATGCTATAAGCACATTATTATAATTTATAGGCAATACACTTTATACCATCATTAACTTTATTCGAGGCAATAAATTGTTCTAATTTTAAATAAAACATGGAAGCAAACATTTTTTTATTGACTGCTTTAATTATTGAAAAAATTTAATGAAAAAGCTGAAACTTTCTCATACCTATAAACACTTCAAAAAGAACCATAATATTTGAAAATTATACTATGTATTGAAAACGCAAGTATAAACATTTTTAAAAATTTAAAGTATCTACAGTTTGAATTTCAATAAAATAAGAAAAACAATTTTGGCTAAAAAATTATTGTTTTCCGTAATTTGTTTTTCCCGATTATTTTTAAAAGTAGTCTGAATTTTTAATTTTGACCTTATAAAAATAGGTACTAACTATATTCACTTTCCCACCAGAAAAGAAATTAAAATTAAATTCAAAGCAATTTTTATAATATAAATCGTGTAATTACACATACAAATAGAAAAACAAAATTCACTCTTCATCGTAAAATCAATACATTCTTAGCTTTGCTAAGAATCTAAAATGAAAACTATACAATTTTCATAGGGTAAACAAATGGTGGGTTTATTATAAACACAAAATATATTTAACTTAAAATTAAAATTCTTATGAAATTACGTAAAATAAATTAAAGGTGCTTAAACAAAAATTGATTATTAAAACTAAACAAGTACCTAACATGAAATAATATATCAATATATTCTTCTAACCTATTTAGTAATAATAAATGCAGGGCTGTAAATTGAATCTACATAGTAAAAAACATGAATTTAGTCGTGTGCACTCATAAATAGTAAAAAAAATAAATGCGAAATTATGCAAAATAAACTTAAAAAAGGTCGGCAATTGGGTACCGCTCTGCTGTACAGTAGATATCGAGTGGGTCACTTTCATGAATGTGTTAAATTTGTATTCAATGATATAAAGTTTATATTATAAACCATTGTATGCGAAAAACGATCCTGACCGAAGACCTTCTATCAGCTTGCATATATAGGTAACTCAGTGTACCTATTTTAAGATATTATTGCTATTAAAATAATTCATTTTATTACTATTAATAATACGGTAGGTTGAATTCATTTTTGCAGAAACCATTTGAAAAATTAATTAATTAAATTATTTTAATAACATATAACAATATACTTTAAAAGTTTCAAAAAATATTTTTAAATTACAACGTAATAAATAACATCGGTATTCTTTATTTAAATATCTAATTTCGTCCAAATTTGAACTTAATTTTTTGGTTACACTGTTAAATACTTAAGAAAAACTTTGTTTTAAATTTTCGATTCTTAGCTATAAAAACTTATCATTTTACACATTTTTAATTACTAAATAATTTCCAAACATTCGAGATTTTGATGAATTTGGTCAAAATTTGAACTTTAAATGCTTATTAAAAAAAGTGCACAATTGTATCTTAAATATTTTTAAAACCGTATTTAGGACAACTTACGAAAAACCTTGTTTTACATTTTCAATCCTTAGTTATGAAAACTGAACATTTTATAAAATTTTAACTACAAAACAATTTGCAAATGTTCGATATTTTGATGTCCAAATTTTAACTTAAAATATCTATAAAAAATTATTTATTGACTATATTTTTTCGATTAGGTTACACCATAAACTACTTACGAAAAATCTTGTTTTTAATTTTCAATTCTTAGCTGTAAAAACTAAACATTTTATATATTTTTAACTACAAAACAATTTGCAAATGTTCGATGATGAATTTCGGTCAAAAGTTTAAATGCTTATAAAAAGAAAACTGTGCCTATATATTTTTATTATTTTTGATCTGGTATATTAACAACGTATGAGGAATATTGTATTAAATTTTAAAGAAATTTAGCTCAACGAATTTTTTTTTATTGATATTTAAGAAAAAAAAATTTGAATAACCCAAAAAAAATTTTATTTTTAAATAAAAGAAATTGATAATCTAAACATTTTGTAAAAATTTCAAACGTCGTCAATTATTCCTTTTTGAATTAAATTAAAATAAGAAAATCGTTCCAGGAGAAAACGGGTTAATATTCAATGTCTAATTTCAAACGCTCATAAAAAATTAGTTTGACTTTCCAGGAAATTTTTTTTTGTAGAAAGGTAAAAACTCTATGTAGAATCTAGTGTTGAATTTTCAAACACAATCTAAAACCATTAAATTCACAGCCCTGATATTATTATCATTATTGACGAATGTCGATGTAATATATAAATTCGAGCTTTAGGTTAACAATTGTAATTAAAGTTCTAATTTTATACTGTGATATTATTGTCTTTTGGTGTAGTTATGACCTACGTCTTACGAGTTACATTTACTCTATATAATATCTAGAGTTAAGTTAGTATTTAACTATACATTAACTGAATAATTAATACTTAATTACTTTACATTAATCTAATGTATATTATATTATTGAATATTATTTATACATATAGGTACACTCGAGATTACATTAATTACAATTCTGAGTCTCCAAGTATCTGTTTAGTCATCTATCATGCCACAACTTGTTTGTAAACACAGTTTCACATGGAAAACAACCACTCGGGCTACAATTTATACACGTATAGACGAATATATTTCCTGTGTCGTAGACTGGTAGCGTTTTAATATTTAAAAAAATAGTAATTATTGTTTTAAAATCAGGGCTCTTGCATTTGAAAAAAAAAATTCGTTTCACGTTATTTACAATGCAAACGTTATATCTCGTATTACGTTTTGCGAAATGTTTTGTTAAATTTCAATCGTTCTTTGTCATATAAAACGTACTAATCATATAACGTAATTGTTACGTTTGCAAGCCCTATTCAAAATTGATTATTTTTAAGTATTTCAAATACGTATATTTATTATTTACTTCTTTTTTCATAAGTTTATTCGGTAAAGGTAAGCAGTAAATATCTATTACATTAATTGGTAGGGTACCTAGTCAATAATCATTTTTTTTTTAGTGGTTTTTTTCCATGTGGTGCTCTTCTTGAAAATTCTCAGAAATTTCCTATCTTCCCCCTGGTCTGCAGTTAAGTTTGTTCTATTAAATAGTCTAGAGATAATCATTACAATCGTATTACGATATAACGGACCCTTATTTGGTCAACGCTCAATATAAACATCCCCTGCAGATCATGCAGATCTGTTATTGACCTGCGACATTCAACTATCCAAAACAAACGGGTTTTAAAATAAAATGCGTTATAATATTACGACTGATTCACGGAAACGGTCGAGACTTATTCACGCCATATTATGTTGTTGGACAAATATAAGTTTCCACACGTGACATAATAGCAAGTAAAAATCACTAATAATATGTAGGTTTCTTCACGAGCGTAAATTATGTTATTTCTTACGTCCAAAAACATATTAATTTGATTCATACACTAAAATTACAACATTTTGATACTAAAACAAATTTTCTTCTCACTTTATTCAGACTTGAGATTGACGTGTTATAGGTGAGGTAAAAATGTGTTTGTTTTTAAACTGCATACAAATCCAAATAAATGATCCAATTTTTATCGTTCAAGGTGCTGAATTTAAAAATAAAACTAAAATCGTATGCCCATACTATTATGTCTATACTGTCTGTCCCGTACAGGAGATGAATTTGAGTGGACTGTACAAATTAGTTCTGATTTATTTTGGTAAAAGTGTGTTTTGATAACGGAGTGTTTGGTTTAACAGAATGTCCGCACCGCGCAAGTCTGCCCTGAGTGGGTCTTGCTACGGAGTAGTAGGATGGAAAAACACACACTCAGCTCCTCCGTGCTCCGCACTCGTATTTATAGGAATGGTCCCGTCTACTGCGTCGCTGTGATTGGTTGCTTCGGGTGGTCGCACGGCGGCGATAACGCTGGTTGCCCGCGGAATTGGTCGCCGCTGCTCTCCATGTCCACAGCGTTTTGTCGTCGTGCCGTGGTCAAGCTGGTGCGACTCGGTAGCGCCGTATGGTCGTGACGGATCCGTGACCATTGTGACTTGGTGGCTCCGTGGTCGGCGCGCGCGATACAGCCGGTCCCGTGTTCTGTTCCTGACTCGGAGGCGTCCGCCGGGCGGGCGCCAGTTGAGTCGGGAACAGAACACGGCACCGACTTTGGATGTGGCTTGCAGGTGAGCCGGTTGGCCGCCGCCGGTCAGCTTACGTCATGTTATCCCTAACAAAATAATATGTAGGCCATATTTTATCTAATTTCATCCCGGACGAAAAGTCTGAGGACAAAAAGTCAAGTTGTAAAAAGGTCGGACAAAAACAGTCGGGAATAATTATTTTGATATCAGACAAAAATTTTGAAATTACAAAATATTTTGTTGACGAAATTTAAATTTTGAAAATATAATTGATTTTTTTGTACAATATTATATTTGATTACGATTCCTTATACCTAGCTACACCTTACACATATTACCATTAATATGTACCTAATTAGTTAATATAACATCTTTCACACTACCTACAATTATAATAATAATAATCTATTCATAAAATTGATGTTTAAAAAATGTAATTCATTTTCTTTTACAATATTATATTTGGTTACTGTACCTTATTATGCTTACAGTTTACAAATATTATTAAAATATATTTGTACTTGACAATCGTAATTTCATTGGTATAAGAAATAATTATCAAATTCAACTATTGAATAAGAAAATAAATATATATTTTAATAAATAATAATTTATATTTTTGGACTTTTAATCTGACAATGAAAATGTGCTAGGATTTTTTATAAAACGGTAAAAAATGAGTCCGGATTTTTTGTGCGACTTTTTGTTCCCGGACTTTTTGACCGATTACCTGATTTTTGTACATGTTTCATTTCATATTCGGAGCAATCTATCACCTTCATCTTCATCCGTCGTTTAAAGGATTAATAATTTAAAACAATGTTTCTCATAGATAGGTTGTTATTATAGCAATTTAAAAATATACATAGGCACCAATGCACCATTTTACTTATGAGAATCTGAGGTTCAAGTTTTAACCAATTTAATCAAAATCGTGAAAATGTGCAAATTATTTTGTTGTTGAAAATGTATAAAATGTTAATTTTTATAGCTAATAGTCTTGATTCTTAAAACACAGTTTTTTTTATAGACATTTTAAATAAAAATTTGGAGGAAATTATAGATATTCATTCAATTGAACAATAACGATTTTAGTTACTTAGTTGTGATTTTAAAATATTATTCGTGGGTACCTATTTAAAACTTTGATAGTATGTTGTTATATTTTAATCAAACAATGACATCTTCAAATGAAATGTTATGAGCAATTCAACATTCTGTATTACTAATAGTAAAATGAATTACTCTAATAGCAAATAATATCATAAAATATACTTAGTACATAGTAATATAGTATAGGCTGACAGACTGTCTTAGGTCTTCGATCAGAATCATTTTTCACATGCAATGATTTATTATTGGACTTAAATTAAACACATCATTTACAGTGAACTATTCGACTGACACCTATTATTATACAGCAGAGTGATAACCACTAGTTTTTTTTAATTTTGCAAAATTTCTTATGGTATTATTACTTACATATATCATATTTGCTAAATACCTTATATACCTAAACATGTTTATTGTTTTAAATTTATATTAATAAATTAGCATACATAAGTACATTACAAGTAGGTACATATTTTCTTCATTTTAATATTTAATACAAATTAAGGAACACTGCATAAAATAATAATGGAAGTGCTCTGTCCGTTCGAAGTACATAGCAATTATGAAGAACTACGCATTTTCGTTAAATTAATTCTTTGGTTGCCTAGCAATCAGCAGAGTTACCGAAAATCGATAAAATTTTAACATAATTTTACCCATGCGAAGCATGAAAACAAGAATGTAGTTCTACGTCAATGCCAATAATATTATATTCTGGCCAAATTTATCTAGTTGGTACCTTTAAAATGTAAACAGACATTTTTCAAGAAAATTTTAAATAAACGAAATAAAAAAAAAAATACTAAAATGTATTATAATAATTGTAATATTATTATTAAAATAACTGTTTAGTAACCATGATTACCAACAAGTTTGACTATCTCCGCTCATAATCGTGTTTCGTTTACGACGATATAGGTATATCAATGAATTTAAATTGAACACATTCATTATAGGTGCAGTGACCCAATCAATGACGAGATACACCTACAGTCTACAGGCTATGTAGTACAGCAGAATGGTTACCTACTTTTTAGAAAAAAATGTTCGATTTAAATATGGTAAAATCTTTGTTTGTAAGTCAAAAAACTTGAAAATGTTATACTATCTTCCTAATAAGTTTTTCTCACACAAATTAGAAAAATATTAAAAATATATAGTATATAAAGGCTCAGTGCAAAAGGTATAGCACAATAATATCGCATACCTACATAAAATATATTATTTAATAATAACTACACCTATTTGATATGTACCTATAATATAAATAGTGTTACGAGGGTAATATAAATCAACGACTACATAAGACAAAATATGCTATTATAGGTAGTATTATAAAAATATCTATTCAGCATCTGCTGTAGGTACTACAATGTAAAAAGTATTGTTGTATAATTAACACGATGCAGAGGGTTTTGTTTATAATTCCAACAATAACCATTTATGTTTATATTTTACTATATGTATGTTTAAACGGTTTTAGTTGTTTTAATATAGGTTTTATTATTCAAAAAAAATAAAGTGTAGACATTAGAAACGATTTTCCACTATTACTTAAATTATCATTTTCTATACATAATGTAGTTCTAAAAATATAAGTTTACTACATTTTAAGCAATTTATAACTGTTTACAATTTTTGAATTTTTTTAGTTAATTTTTTATTAATGTTGAAAAATGTACTATATTCTATAGGTGCTATGGTATATTTATGGCATGAACGATTAGGACATCAGAATATAATATATAATACGCAGTACCTACGTTATATGGTTACAGTATGTAATTAATTGCTTGGAAAAATATAATATTATGATTCAAAATAGAAGTAATACATTTTTTTGTGAGGTTAACAACATAAATTATTATTTAAATCGAGTACGACAAAAATTACAAAACGTAAGTTAATAATACACTCAGACTTGTGTGGACCAACGCAGTAAGAATCAATTGGTGGGACAAAGTATTTCCAAAAAATAAAAGACATCTATACACATTATAGAACTGTGTATGTTGTAAAATTTGAAAATTAAATGAAAAATATAATTGGGATGGTTGCACAAAAAGTTTAAACTGCAGATATATTATATAGGAAGAACTGCAGATAACGGCGGCTTTGGAATTCGTCAATAATAAGTTAACTAGTAATAAAAATACAGTAATATGGGATTCAGTCACCTGAGAACATGCCGGAATAGAACGGAAAAATATAACGAAATAATCAGACAATATAGTAGACGCTTCGAGAACAATATGATTATCCATTCAAAGAACTTGGATATATTTTCATTATTGACAAAAGTATTAATATACTGAGATGTGTTTTGGATACAGTCAAATGTTACTTATTATTACCTCCTATTCCTAACGAGTTGAGTTGTTTATTTTAACTTTCGTCGATCCGGATTATAATCCTCATTCAACGCATAAGCACAATATACAAGAATTCACATGAATAAAATACATTATAGCCTACAGGGAATCAATTTAGGAAAAAAAAATGTTAAGATTGTGGTGCCAGGGTAACGCATTTATGGCTACTATTTAGGAATTCAGAAAGTTTTCGGAGGCCACAATAATTGTATGTACATGTTTATCTAAAGAAAGTAAACCTTTAACGAGGTAATTTGTCGTTGCTAAATCTTAATGTGTTCTTAAAAAAACAGATCAAAATTATTTTCATTTTCAATTTTTGGTTTTTTTGTTCTTCTTTGTCCGTCTAATTTAGTTAACCGTGTATTTTCGAAATAATCTAGAAAGGCTTCTAATATTTTTACATTTTCAATTATACATTCATTCTTAGGTACAAATGCTAAAGCTAGTTACATTCTTAATTGTTCATTATTTAAATTGAAAAAAGACCAGTAGGTAGGTACTTTATGATAGAGTAATGATATATATATGGTACCAACTACAAATCAAACTAATTTTTCATAGTTAATAGCTGAACCTAATACATAATAATATTAGGTAACAATGTATTGTTGTTAACGATTAATTGACATGCAACCATATATACGTTACTCAATCGTATAAGAGAAACAAAATTAAATGTTTCACAATTTTTTTTGACGTTTATACACGTGGCATCTATAATAATAAATTATGATACATTATTCAGACATTCAGTGTTTTGTATACAGTGATATATAATATTAAAATATTGCCAAAAGGTATTTGTGAAGTAAGCAATAGACTATATAGTGTTCACTGTACAGCCATATAAAATAAATTCTCAAACATTTCAAATGATTCTATACAAGAAAGACCTTATACATTATGTACGTATACCTTAAACAATAAAAATATTGTTATCGAATTTCAGAAAAACCTATAAAAAATAAACGATTTCAGTCAGTAGGTTCGTTGTTTATTTAATATTATAAATTCGATATCCTATCAAATAGTTTAGTTATATACATTACATATCCAGTACCAGAAAATATACTCGTGTTATATACATATAATCAAGTCAATTTTCAGGGACAATAAAAGCGTGAAACTACTGAAACTGTATATACATACTATGATTGTACTACAATCTATAAGACTAGCTGTAACAAACGTATTGTGAAATGCTAAAAAAAATATTAATTTAATTTAATTTAATTTAATCACATTCAAACATTATATAGCCATATTGCATAGTGTGATGAACATGACATATAGTATATATACACAGATTGAAAAAATACAAATTATTATTTTTACTTTTTTTGAATTACAATGTACATTTTTATTTTGTCGATTATTGAACAAATATTATATTTTTATTTACAACTATTCTAATCTGATATTATGAACCTATACACATAAAATATATAAGACGTTTATAAATTCTTACAGCTGCTGTATAACTGCATACAAGATAATCATCTAAATATGGAGGCGAGCTGTTTGTGTAGGTACCTACTTCATGTACTTATATTATAATAATATTCCTGAGTGGTCACGACGAGAAAATCAGAGAAATCGCCACACCTTTGATCATAGTACGACCTTTAGCTACTAAATAAAATAATGAAAACTGTGTGTAGGTTTATTGGTGATGCTTTGCGTAAAATGGCTGATGCCTGATAGCCGTATCAAGTGGTTTTTATTAAATTATGTTTATGCGTCGTGCTTTTAGTAGTGTATGAAAAGGTTTTTTTTATTAAAATATAAAATGTACAGTGTATAGTAGGTAAGTGCGTAGCCTAAAGAGAGCAACCCCTTTTAATAGGAAGCCATGCTCTTCCCACCGTTGGCAGTAGGTACCTATGGTTGCTACTTGTTTTATGTATAGTAAAAAGAAGAGTATTAAACACAACATAAAATAATATTCTATTAAATGAAGCTTAAAAAATGTTTGTTGATCTTCATTCGGACAAAACTCAGTCTATAGGCCGAATTGTGACAAAACCTATTGAACATAATAATATTATATTATTATATACAATCATTGTTTTGTTATTTAATTAACAATAACCATATAATAATACTATTATAGCTATTAGTTACTAGCTAATATTACACATAAAAGTACTCTTAATTTTTTATTATAATATTTAGACTATATACTACTTTAATTTACGGTATGTTTATTATTTTGTTTATACATTTTTAAAAAAAAATCAATAACAACAAAAATTTTATTTTAATTTTATTTATTAATTATTTACTGCTTTATTATTCTTCTGGTCTTTAGGCTTGTATGAATCCCTTTTAAATGTATTGACAAATAATAAATGCACAATATACTGTCTAAAAATTACAATGGTATTAATATGCAACACCAATGATGTAATAAATCCAACGTTTCGTCTTCCTGCCATCGAACAAAGCTGTATAATATTTATTTTGTTCGTGGCACGTACCTATACTACCTACTATTTATAATATACATTGTATTGTGTTCGTTATATTATATATTTACACGAACTTTAAACCCACCGCCCGTAGGTATACACCTACATATTATGTTAGGTCTATATAATATGCCAATTGCCAATGTGTGTGTACGTGCGTGGTTTGTTTTTATAAAAATATTTTTCGATTTGGTTTTATAATATTTAACTATACCCTTATATTGCTGTACATAGATTGTTTCAGAGTTTCTCGTATAAGCTTTTAGAATGATCCCATGTTAGTTTAGGGAGTGGAATCGAAAACATATTATTTTGTATCTGGTGAATGCAGGGTTTTTATATGAACTTATGATAGGTATTTCGTTTAGACAACATTTTATATATTTTTTTTTTGCACCAATACTCGGGTAATTAAATATATAAAATTATTGTATGCGAAGCAGGTAGATAAAATGTGGCTCAATTTCCGTCCGGCCTTAAACATATTGCTATATCATATAAATATACGTGCACGAAAAACTGTTGACTACCAAACAACTATTTTTATTTGTGGCACGATTATTGACATACTTTCTGACGACGAGTGGACAAAAAACCTCATATGCGATTACGCATTTTTAAATAAAATATAAATTTAAGGACTAGTCAATATAATATATAGAAAGTAATTTAAACTGCATTTAAAATCCCACAGGTACTCGCAACTAGCAGGACGTAAAATAGTATTCTGATTTCAATCACTACCAAAATTAGATATCATTCTCAAACAGTAAATCTCATCTGAAATCAGAAAATCCGCAAACATCCTGTGTATATTATATATATGGATATATCGGTCCGCCTTGACTGGACGTTTTATATTTTTATTTTGTAGGTACACGCAAAACTGTAAATGGGGTTGCGGAGGAGCGCTGAATCATAGGAGGGATGGTCGGTGGTGGGGTTTTCATACTATGGTTAGGATCAGCTAGGTGTAGACGGGTGAAGTGGGTGGGGCAAACAGAAAAACTAAAAAAGAAAGGAAGCTGCTTATAAATTCGGCCATGCTCTGGAAAAGATCGCCCAGGGATGCGTTGGTATAGTCACGGGGCTTGCAGGGATCTTAAAACATAAGAATATCTTTATAGTATATGAAGTTTGAAATGTTTGAAAATCATCGCTCTACCGACTTCATCCCTTTGAACCTGCATATACCGCATCAGAGCACGCGCGTAGTATACACAATTAATTGGTTTTATATTATAGAACACATCGCAGTCCTCGGTTTTTCATATTTTCACGTATTGTACATAAACAAAATTCATAAATTATGTATATACATTAGCGTTATTATATGACATTCCTTTATTAGGTATACAGAATATAATATAAATGTAAAAAAAATTCTTTCTATATAGTAGTGGTTAAATTAAAATTATTAGTAATTAGTAGATACCTATACATCTAACAATATAAATAAATAGTTAAAATGTACAAAAAAAAAATCGTTTTTATTTATCTTCTTCGCATAGTATAATTTTGATAAATAACATAAATAAATAAATATAAATATTGAAGATCGCAGGAGTAGCGGAGTACGAGTTGTAATGATTGATTGATTATGATTTATTTATTAGGTACCTATAGGTTATTATATCTATAATAAATCGAATAATTAATATTATTTTATTTTAAAGAATATATGAAAAAATGCTTGTCTTTACTTAGCGATTCAAACCCAACTGCTGGCTATGCCAACAGGCAACAATATATACGCCCATTCTAAATAATCCTGTGTTCTGTTAACCTAAGCAAATTCGCTGAGACTCTGAGTGTGACATAAATATTACGAGTCGGTAATCTGTAAATCGTTAATATAATCTATAAATACAAATATAATGACACCCGTACAAGTTGTATGAGATGGCGGCGAAATTAAATAGGTAGGTATTATCTATATAATGCATATCTGTGCATTCTGTAAGTACTATAATATTATCTATGTGTACTATATAAAGGTCGGTTAATCTAAGACACTTCTATTAGGTTATAATATAACATAATATATAGTTTAGCTAGTGAAATTATGTAATAATCCATACCAGCCACTGTTTACGATAAGGAGTGCCTGAAAATTAAATGTACTAACTAAGAGAAGAAAAAAAAAGTTTAAAATTTTTTTTAAAATCAAAATACCTAGTCTACACAATTTGTACGCTGTCGTACACAATATAATAGTTATATTATATACTGTACAAATACTGTTTAAGAAGTTTTAGGTTTTTATTTTTCAGACATTTCTCATAATGCACTGTTGCACTGTAACAGAAGTTTTCAAAACCCTGTCGTACCCCTGTCCGTGTGACCCACATACCAAAGAAAGTCATTGATCGCTTCTTGAGTTATTTGTCGTTTTTGAAGCATTTGCTACCCAAATAGTTTCAACCCAATCCAACATATAATACGATATTTTTGGTACACAGAAACCACTCTGAATAACATTTAGATTTATTCTGAGGTTCATAATAAAATTGCTATAACAATTTAAGTGTATAATATGCTGCAGATGTATGCCAGTAGGTATATCAATTAAATACAATAAAACACATTCATTTTGAAACATTAATATTAGGTTTTTATTTTAATTTTTATAGTGAGTGTAACTACATTAGAATATGTAGTTATGATAGTTAATTTACTTTAAGTCTAAAGACAATAATTATATATTAACATAGGAAATACATTTTTAAAGGGTAACACTTTACATTTTTAAACAATACGACTTTTTGGAGGAATCAACTCTTTATATTATGGAAACATTGTAAATTAATTTCCAATGATGAGATAATAAGATAAAAATAAGCAGACTTAAAAATGTAATACAAGATTTCTTATGAATAGCTATCACTGAAACTACAAATCTAAAGATATAAGCTACATTTTTTGTATAGGCATTTGAAGTTTAAATTTGGACGAAATAAGATAGGTACCTATAAAACGAAGAATTACGATTTTAGTTATTTTGTTGTAATTCAAAAATATTATTCGTGGGTACATTGAAACTTTAACATATATTATTATATTTTACTATACGCAATGACATTTTCAAAAAATGTGGATTAATCATCATAAAGTAGTTGGTACCTGTTGCTTATTTATACCACGAACTTATACCACGGCAAGTCGGTACTAACTTAAAGGTTCCTAATAAGAGTTATATGGGTATGTTATAAATTATAAAGTTATAAATATAATATACTATTACAATTTACAATAACCGATAATATGATAAATGCTATTTTTTATGCAAAAATTAATTCAACCATTTCAATCTACGGTATTACTAATAGTTAAATAAATCACTAAATAGCAATATAAATTCATGATAAAATATACTGAAGAATATGGGCTGACAGCAGGCCGTTTATGACAGAATCGTTTTTTGTTGTCCCAATGATTTATCATAGAATTCTAATTTAAAACATTCATTGCAGTGACTTATTCAATAATTAAGAGTTACTAACATCAACTATTATATGGCAGCGGTGTTACCTACTTGCCCACTTTTTTTTGTTAAGTGTACCCCATCATCTTTTGGATCAGTAAAATGCTTCAATTTTCAACTTTGAGAGTGGTTTTTGATTGTAAACGCAGATTAAAAGTAGAGTGAATATAAAAAAATTATTTGTATTTTTTCTTAATAATCGGGATAAATAACAAATAACAGTAAATACTTATTAGTATTTTACAGAAATGATATAATTTAAATTATATAAAAATTAGTGAAACCTACCGTATTACTAGTAAAAAAATATAAAATATCCTCAAAAATAAAGGCTGACGCTCAGAGTTCAAATTGAACACATATTTTATTACAGTGATCTACTCAATAACAAAATACACTTGAAGCCTAGTATATAGCAGAGCAAGTTTCCCGTTTTTGAAATAGTAATGTAAATATTATATTTATATTAAGAAAAGCACAAAAAAAATATAAACAAAATACATCGTATATTTTGTGATGGGTTTAATTTTAATATATAAAATATAAATTAATGTAGCCATATAAAAACTTTGCTTAGAAACTAGCTTAGGGTATTATTACTTCTTCTCTATATTCAATCCTAAGATTGATTCCCAGCAATTCTTTATATTATTCGTCTTATTATTACTAATAATAAGGTATAATAATTTTAAATTGACAAGAAGGTATGCCCCTTATTCTGTCAAACTGTAATTTATCCTTAATACTTAATAATACTTACCTAAGTAAAATTCAAATTTAACCCATGTACCGAAAATGCAAATTTCCCTTTGTGATTGTTAAGTTTATTATAATTATTTATAAAATCGTTCAACTTCAGTGAACAGGAAAATGTCCTTCAAGGTAGTAATTGGAAATAAGGTTGAGAAAGGTCTGATCGGGGTTGTTGTAGATTTATGTTGATTTATGTTGTAGATGTTATAGTATATATACATAATAGTATGATATAAATATTATATAAATAGATAGTTTATATACTATAGTATCATGATTGTGTCAAATTAATGCAAAATTATATCATTTTTTTCTACACATAAGTTATTTTGTACCATACTTATCCCTATACTCTCATTTTCATACCATACTCATTTAATTTGTTCGACCACGTACATATTTTTTTGTTAGGTTCGTTATATTCGTGGGTCGCGACATAGTAATTAAAATGTATAGTTGAGGTGATTCAGTATAAAAATAAATTATGATATTTTATTTAAAGATTTTTTAGCCGTTTAAAAAAGCTTTACGGCTCCAGGTTGAGTATGGATAATCTAGATTAAAAAGTACATTATATTGATATTAATAATTACCTAAAAATTGGTAAATTATAAATACTTTTTTGTGTAATCCATAGTGTAGAATAGTTTAATTTATTTATTATGATAATTATTATAATTTATTTATTATTTTCAGAATGGTTATGTACATCCACTGAGTGAAGCTTATAAATCGGTCTATTATTGAAAGTGTTGGTGGATATAGACTGATATATAATAAGTATAAGAGAAACCTCATTGTAGTTAAGTGTAATTTTTTACAAATAAGATATTGAAGATATTTTACATTTATTTATTTATAATACTGGACGATAATTTATTTAAGGTTGAAATTGATGAATTATGATTTTTTCATTCTTTATTTGGTTTTTAGTTACAAATGTATATTTTTACACTTTATACTATTATATTTAAGAAGGATTTTTATACGAGAAGTATAATTCATTTTGTAATTAAATATTAATGTTAAGAATTTTGATGAGAAATTCAAGATTGGGATGATATTATTATAATGCTTCAGATCTTAAATGCATTTAACGTTTCACTCAAATGTACATTTACGGACAAAATATTCACAAATAAAACGAGAGATGAAAATGTTTTATACCATACCAACATATTATTATAGTATACGAGACATATATAACATTTTGAAATTTTGAATAATTTCTTATAAGAAATTCAAAATTCTTATTTTAAGAGTTTCATAAATCATAAATCTACTGTTTTTAGTGATTTAATATTTTTATTTCTGATTGTCCAAATACTGTACGATAGAATGACATTCTGTGTTAACATTATGTAAACATATGAATGACCGTACTCCGCCGAATTTCCCTTCATTGACATAGGCATGCGCACAATTTTGGTACATTCGTAGTTCATGAATATTTGACCTAGTTTGTATTGTATATTAAAATACACAGTGTATTTTTTTTAGTGAAAATCTGAAGATTTTTAGTAAATTTCGAGTTTTTCATTTATAGCATTTTCAAATTTGTCAAATTTTTAATTATATTAAGTGAATTTTTATGTTTTTGTTAATGATTGACATTATATTTGAAATTATATCAATGTACATTACCTTTTTACGGTAAACACTGTTTACGATAATATAGTGCTTTTAACATTTCAAATAACTTATTTATCGATTAGAAATATGATACTATAAGTGGATTATGACTAAATGTTAGTAAAAGGACATGATTTTGATCATTTTCACAAGTTACAGCTATTAATTTTTTTATTTACTAGTTACACAATATAATATTAATATGTGAAGTGTTTTTAAGAAATATGAACACATAACATTATGATACCGTAATAAAATTACCTCAACTCAAGGCGGAAATTATAAATGTATTACAACAATTACTTCAATAATAATAAACTTTTACTTAAATTTATTATAATTTAAATTTATAAAACATAGACACTATAATCCGTGTTAGATGACTTCATTTCGTGAATTGTAGATTTTTTAATATCTAACAATTTTTTTTAAAATTACCAATTATAGAAGATAAATTAAGTTGAAAAAACAATTTTTTATTTATATACAATATACCTAATATTTATCAAATGGTTTTTATTGTTCTTAATATGAATTACTAGTTACAAAACGATATCAAAAATTATAAGAATTTTAAACTTAATGCAACCAACATAATTTTCTAATCTTTTTTTAACTTAGTAAGAAATTATAAAATATTTCATAGATTTCAAATACGTTTTAGTAGGTACCTAGATATAAAAAAAAAAAGTTCATACCAACACACAGAGTATTATAGCCGTTTTCATATTATTTGATACTGGACGGGGTGGCATTCAATTGAAATCAAACATTTGGATTTTGGAATGTTTGCTTATTCGTGAGCTTAATTGATTTGTGCGACCAAAGGGATGATTAAACTTAATATCATGACAATGATGATTCTAAAATGTAACTCACATCAATGAACAACTATACAATGTATAGGTACTGTTTGTTGATTTAGTTCTGTGTGCTATTTTGATACTCAAACCTATTCATTAATATTCTATTTGAGCGTTTTTTTATACGTTTGAGTTAACTGCTAGAAGTGACTTCACCATTATTATTTTAAAATTAACTTATTAAAAACATAAATACCATGTAAACACGTTTGTAAGTTTTCATATGTATAATATACATACATACTATATTAAATTAAGAATAGTAAAAACTCGTTAAAAGACTTTTCGTAATGAAAATACTATATAATAATCGTACAAAAGGTAAGTAGGTAGATACACGTATTTAAATAATAGAAAGAAATTAAATCAAGTCATGTTGTCGTAGAAGATGGCTAAATTTTATTACTCAGAGTTTGTATTCAAAATCAGTTTTGTGCTTAGGGCCGAAATATTTTTGAGGTGAAATATTTCAGCAATATGTGTAATGAGATGGAGAGTTTTATAATTTAGATTCGAAACAATGTTTTTGAGGCCATGAACATTTATTAGGAATGGAAAATGATCATATTATTATTATTATTTTAGTATCATTGTAGGTACTTACATAATATGATTTTTTTTTTTTTAAGTTTATTACAACTGCAAAATAAAAGTCCTGTCTCGTGTAATATTATATTATTGTAATTATGTATTGTCGATATAGACATTTATCCACACGGTTTTACGGAGAAATTTTTCACATTTTCTTATTATCTATCTATAGCGTTTATATAAAGGTAGAAATAAACGAAATGAAAATTCTTTCTCGGATCGTATTTCGTTCTGCGAATCTACCTTACCGCCTCAATTCCTCTCCACGGACTTATTTAATTTAAATTGTTATTTTATTGGTTAAGCTGAAGGACACAAAGTAAACGTGTGGTGCCATGATTATTGATTCACGTATATTCACGTATTCGATTCTCGAATGATTTGAAAAATTCTATATAATCCCAGACCGGGTTATTATATTTGTGTAATGTGCATTTAAATTTGGTGTCTGATAATAATGCGTATAACATCTCAAACTTATTACATATAGATAAACGTTGATAAAGCCAATGTTTATTATAATATATCATACCAAACATACCATTAAATCGCATAACGTTCAATTACAACGTTCATAGTCTTGTTCACTTGAGTGCGTAATAATTTAAATCATTGTTTAACATTTTAAATTATTAAATAAGTAATTACTTCTGACTTATTTACAATATTCAGAGGTGCAATGGTTTTTTTATTTAAAATGCATTTTCTATTATTGTAACAGACATCTTTAATCCTTCAATGTGATGTATTTATCTATGCACTAATGACTTCATAAATATTATAATATAATATTAGAAATTTAGAATAATTGTTTATGCATATAATAATAATATGATTTTGTATTTAAAATTATTAAACCAAAATATGACAATCATTATTAAAAATAATATATATAACTCATTTCCAGTGTAACATCAAATTTGGATAATAATAACAATAATTTCTATTTTTTAAGAAATAATAACCTTTAATTCGTGTAATTTGAGTTAAATCTACATAATTTATTTAAATGAATATATTTTTTGTGACGCCATAGAAATGCAACCGACTTTCAACCAAATTAAGCGAATTTCTAGATTCTAAGCGTAGCTATGAATGTATGAATCTTAAATAATCTATATATATATATATTTATACTAGCCGATCCCGTGCACTTCGTGACACGAAGTGTCAGCTATAATAGCTGTCCTATCCTAGCTGTCCCTTCCAGCGTTGCCTGAATCATATTGCCCATATATTGTGTTAAGATTAACCTCAAGTGATTTACATACATCTAAGCCACCTAGGTAGGCAATCCACTGAATCGAACCGTGGGTAATATATTTTGCGGACCCCATGAGATGCGTAAGTAACTGAAATCAGAATTAGGTACATTAAAAAAAAAAAAAAAACAACAACCAAGTTAGTAGGTTGTAACCAATGGCAACCATTTATAAACAAATATTTCCATCGTGAATCACAAAATAACTTAAACTCGCCATAACTTCGGAACCACTTATCGCACCGCATACAAACTTAGCTAGTAGCCGATTCTCAGACCTACTGAATATGCATATAAAATTTCATAAAAATCGGTCAAACCGTTTCGGAGGAGTATTGTAACTAACATTGTGACACGAGAATTTTATATATAAGATATCTTCAACTTTTAGGGTGATAGGTAGAAAATTGGATCTAGTTGGTACTTTGTGGGGTCTAAAATAATTATTTGAAAAAGTAACAATCCACATCGAAAAAAACCAGATTGTTTATAGAACACCAGTTTTTGACAAAATCAATTTTGTTTTATTGTTGTAAATTTAATTAATTTAAAAAGAAATAACCGTGAAGCCTTTAAATTTCCACCGAATATTTATATGAGAATTTTTTACACATCAGAGCGACTTCTCTGTTTGATTTTATTTAACTTGTTACTATTTCCAGATAATGAAAATACAAATGACTTTTGATTTTAAACTTAACTTAAAATTCCCTAGACCGATTTAAAATTACAAAATAAAAATATTTAATTAAATTTTTTCAAATGTGGAATATTCTCAAATTAGCGTAGTACCTACCTTTTACATAATCATTAAAAAAAATTGTAAGATATAGAAAAAAATTTAACTTGACCAGAAAACCCAAATAAAACCCAATCTCTTGTAATTTAATTACATTATATCTAGTAATTATTATAACTGCCACTGTTTGTTTAATTGTATACATTTCATTTTAAATTTTAAATCCATAACAGTTTTCATCAGTATATTATACAAGCAGTTTAAACGCACCATAAAGGGTTTAGAAATAAATAACGCATCATAATAGTTTTATACTCTGTTTGGAATATTAAACGCACGATTTTATGATGGAAAAATATACAAATAAATAAAAGTTTAAAATATCAAAACCTATGTTACAAGACTAAAAACCAATATTTACTTCGTAGTTTTATTTCACATTGAACCTTATAAAATGCATTTAAAGCGTGGTGGAGGAAATCTTAGGTTACATTTTTCGAAAATATAACAAATGCCGTATAAGAGAAATTGTATTTTTTTTTGTTTTATATATAAAAGTGAACTAAATTTTGCCAGTGAATGAAATGTAATATGATAAATCGTCCATGATAGATATATTATTTGCTTAAGCTAATTAAATGATATGCACACATGGGTTATATTTTAATAAATGGTAAGTACATAATTATGAATTTAGAACTTATTACATTTGCATAATCAAATAGAACATATAATTTTGTATTATACACCTATATCAAACGATTTTATCAAGTATAGCACTGTAAACATTTTGTGAATATAAATTACTAATAAAGTAATAACAGTCAGTTTAATTAGGTAATCATTTTTGTAATTTTTGTAATTATATAAATTATTTATGTAGATAATTATGAACTATAATATACAATGTAGGTATAGTGTACTTTTAATAACTAACATCAGTGTCAAAATTTTCAGAATTTTCAGAATAAAATATTTAAAAAAAACATAATTTTTTATTGATTTGATATGTTGGTTCAATATAGCATCTAATTAATAAAAATAATAATTATACAACACATCTATATTTGACATTCGTGTATAATTCATGATTCATGGAAGGTTTTCTTGTACGAGCTTGTTGCTCGAACAGTTCATCAAGTTACCGTTAGATAGAACAAAAATAATCAATAAAATGCGTAGTTGCGTACGTCAAATCCAAACGTTTACATTATAGTAGGTACCTCATCTGAAGTTCGCACATTTTTGGCGCTCAGTGTACTCCCGGACACGCTGATCGGCGGACCTCCCGAGAACACTAAGTCTACGTTACATTTTCCAAAAACAACGTTACGTAACAACAAATACGTACTTTGAAACTTTCAATTTTATATTTCACTCACTTGAGTTTCCACAAAATATAACCATGAAAATTGATGTAGCAAAATTAATAAATGAAGTCAGCAAACATCCAGAGATCTACAATCCAGATCATAAGGATTTTTCTAATAAAGAAATTGGGAACAACATTTTTAATACCGTCATCAGCAAGGACATGGATGGTATAAAAGGTGAGTAACATACTTTATTCTTTAAGTTAAACGTATTAGCCAATAATAATATTATTAATTTATAATTATAAGGCTCAGGAAATAAATTAAAACTATCAGAATATGTATGACTTGTTTCTGGCCTTAAAATTATTTCTAAAATTGAAATAATTATTTAAGTATTATTTGAATACAACTATTAATAATATGTACTTACTTTATTTATAATGTGAAAAAATATAAATAGATTTTATAACACTACACTGGTTAAATAATATATACGAAATAATGAATGAAAAACTATGTATCTATCAATTGATATACATAATATATCAATCAAGTGTTTTAAATAATCCAACTTACTGTCGTTTATACTTAAGTTGTAAGCTATTACTTTAATTGTTTGATAATCTAGTTTTATTTCGGAACATTTAGTAAAAATATACAAATGTATCAATTTTCTAACCCTGACAGATAAAAATATTTAAATTATTTAAATATTAAATATATACTAATATTATATTATATTAGGTATAATTAACCTATTGAATATTTTAATTAATTTAATACGGATATTAAAATATCGTCATTGCTGGCTGCTGCATCATAATTATCTAAACTTGAAACTATAAAATAATTGGCTAGCCTTTTTTTTTAAATGACATAATATATTACAATTAAGTATACAACACAAAGTTGCAACTATTATAATTCGCTACAATATAATAATATCTTTAATACAGTATTTCCAATAAGATCCATACATTTAATACATTAATTATAACATTTATGATGGTGTCGAAGTGCTTTTTTTTCTTAATAATTATAATAAATGATTTTATATTGCTTATAATACAGGAAGGTTATATTGATCATTAGGTAAAGTTAATATTTTTAGTAGAAAATAGAGTAATTGTGTTAGAGTAAGTACCGAATACCTAAATTATATACAACACGTCCACACAAGTTCACAACTATACTAGTGAAATATGTTAATGTAATTTTTAGATATTGGAAAATAAGAAACTATTAAAAAAAAATTAGAAAAAGTCTAACAAATATTTTTTTTTGATTATTCGTTGTTAACACTAGGGATGAAAATAAACTATTCAAATGACAGGATTTTAGTTGCCAGCTTCCATTCATTTTATCTATTCGCTAGTTACCGAATGGATGACGCCGACGTGCAGTTTTCCATTTTTCCTTGAATTGAGTATATTTTAGGCGTGGCCTATAGACTAGGATCCCCGTCTCATAAAGTTTGTCCCACTGAACAGAAAATCTTTAACGTAATTTCGATGTGTTACAGAAATAAAATTCGTTTCCAGTTTCTTTATGATTACCGTAAATCTCATGTTTCCATATGTTTCTGTGAATTTCTCATCCCTAGAGTTACTTCGTATTAGGGCGCATAGTAATTTATCTTCCGAAGTCAAAAAGCTCGATAATTATTATATAAATTGCTTCCCGACGTACCCTAAATATTGTTGCAAACGAAAAGGGTCTAGTATTACTGTACTAGTTGCCTCCCAATGAGCAGGTAATAAATGTATAAGTAGTTACTAGACGATTAAAACATTATGTTACATAGGTATTTATTTATATAATAAAAATATTGGGTATAATAATAATTTTAATTACATCATCAAATGTTTTGTTTATCGACTTCAAATATTATTGTTTTTAATAGTTGTATAAATAATATATACCTAAGACTGACTATATTTTAATATTGAACTACATAATTCTAAATATCTAAATACAAATGTGTCCAACAATATTACATTATTCTCATTAATTTTAGTATGAAGTTCATCTAAGACTTAAAAATATAAAACCATGATGTTTACTACAGCAAAATAGAAAATATCTAGATATATACCAATAAGACTAATGTTTATAATTATTATGTAATATTCGATTAATTTACCTATATTTTATTAAATAAATTTAGTAAATGAAGTAATATACTATTAACTTAAATTTTTATTCGAATATTTACGTGGTATATTTTAGTGAAGTGTATGAACCACTGAGCTATACTCTGAGTATAAGGTCTATGGAAACACTACTCGTTTAATTCTAAGTAATTGCTACTGATAATCCTATATTGTATAAAACTATTAGTAACGCAGTATGAACTATTTTTTTGCCAAAATCATCGCATAATATGTTATATTATTATAATAGTAAATAGTAGATAATTTATTATTGTTATTAACTTATTAGTCAATACCGATGTACTGTAAAACGGTGTAAACAGGTTAAAGCCTCCAGATATAAATAAATAGTTTAAAATTTGTCCAAATATTTTAAAACTTTTATTCTGTACATAAAAAGTTATGTTTGACGAATGTAACAGTGGATTGTAAAAAGTTGCGTCTGTTATTTTTTTTTAAATTACAACAAAATATTGAAAATTATTTGAGCAGGATTCCGTATAATATACGCTTGAATAATAAAAATTCGTAAAATGTTTTTATTAACACATTGTTCGAATGCTGATTGTATATTGTTGCAAATTATACTTACCATGTAATATTATACACATAATAACATTCTTAGTTAAACAATTTTCAATAATTGAAAATGAATACTTTGCATAAAATAAACACCAAAAAAAACTGACCAATTTATAAATAAATTATAATAATGAAAATAAGGGTAGCAAAACCTTTATATTTTAATCAAAGATTTGTATTTTTACTTTTAAAATGTCAATAGCACTTATATGGATTTTTTCTAACAATTCTTCCAAAATAATTGAAATTTTATATTATAATATTATAAGAATCCATTATTTTTTTTAGATAGGTACTATATTTTACACTTGTTATAAAAATTTATATATTGAATAAAAATATTAATTTAGTTTTTGTATTATTTACATTATGTGATGTATTGTTATTACCAGAGCTGTGAATTAAATTGATTCTCATGTTTTTTCTTTTATTTATTTTTTTATTTATTTATACACCTCAACTACTATGTTTATTGGTGTTTCAACAAATACAAATTACATTGATAATGCATGGATATTATTTTACATGCTGATACATTTTTTTTTTTACATGTCGTTTCGTTATTTCAAAGACTCAATAACTATAATGTTTGATCAACATTTGTTGTACATGACTTCCAAGTAGATACTAAACATAATAGGGGAATATGCTCATTATCACATGAGGCAAGATGGGACAGCTGTATTTCTTCGTAGTCAGTGATTATATATAAATAATAATAAGTACCTAATAAAATATTTTTGGAAATTAGTTAGATGATTTTAAATAAGAAATTACTAATAACTGATACCCAAAAATGTTATTATTATTAAAAAAAAAAACTGATTTTTAACTAAATTAAGTTTTTTTTTCTAGTTATTTATAAAGTTATAACTTTCATAAGTTTAAGAAATTAGAGTAACTTTTAACTTTAAATTCAAGTAAATTTAATACTCAGTAATCTCGGAAACCATAAAAGCTATCAAAGCCATTCACATATCGGTCGGTGCTTTTGTTACTATTGGTTTTTGTTTTAGTTAGGTTAGGAGCTACCAAATATAAATAAATTCTTTACGGGCATTACACGTTTACACCAAATCACCTTGTAACTCTATTTTTCTTGATTTTTAATTAGAATAAAGTTTTTTTCTGTCTATTATTTAATATTTATTTAAAAATTAAACGAATTTTTTATTTTTTTCTTCAATGAATTAATTTTTAGATTTGTTTGATGTATATTTGTTATTTTATTTCAATAATAAATTAGTCAAATATTATGATGCGATGTATGCAATGTTGACTTTATTGAAGTGCATATGAAAAAATGGCTTTACGTTGAAATGGGTTTTCATTGTTCATAAAAAAAATCCATAGCAAACGAGTCGTCTCAAAATTATTGTAAAACAATATAATGTTTATTAACGAGTCTTTAACATAAGCACATAACCCACAACCCTTTAAAAACATATTAAGTATTGTGATTATTATAATATTTTTAATGACAATATGTTTATTTTTTAAATTTTGTTTTCTCTTAAAGCATAAAAAACTAGTGCAAACTTGTGCACTACTTTCGGGCAGAATAAATATTAAGGGTTATATATTATACATAATACATATAGGTACGAGGAAAATCTAAAAGCATTTAATGTCAGGTGTCCGCCCGCAAATTGACTGCATTGTAGTTTAATAACAACAGTTTGATAGTTATAATTCTAGTTATACTGAAAACAAAATTAATTTGTCAACAATCGAATAATATCGAAAATGTAATAACATTTAACGGTTTATTATAAATTCCTTTTCCAACAATATTATTATCTAAGGTTGAAGTAACTAGGTAGATACTTATTACTTATTAGTTATTATAAGATATAGTGCAACATGCCTTCTCACATTAAATATGTTGACATCAATTGCGATTCATTTATTAATATTTAAAAATAATTTTACCTTCATAATATCTGAAAAAAATATTTCCAATGATGATATCGGCAGTAGGTATACTTTGACGAATATAATCATTCGTTGTGTTCTTCGTGTCTCCACGTGTCTATTACTCTACTATAGTGTATTTACTATTTATATTGAACGAAATATGTCCGAACAATTAATGTCGCAACAAAGTTTTAATATAAAATTAATTACTGGCCAACGAGGCAATTTATTGGTTTTGTATAACAACTTTAAGTATAATAAAAATATAAAATATGCGTCTGATGAAATAAAATGGAGGTGCAATAACAAAAATTGTAATGCATTTATAAAAACTGTAGGAGCAGTTTGTCCTCGTTTGTGGGCTAATCAAAGTGAACAATTTAAATCAAACTGCAAATGCTTGTGAATCCTTTCATAGTCGTCTAAAAAATTAATTTTATAAAAGTCACCCTAATGTTCACATTTTCAGTAAAGTTCTTATCGAATTTCAAACCCAAACTTATATAAAATTAAATGGCATATCTTAAATAAATCATCTAAAAAATTCAAAACCAAAAAAAAAAAATGACAGTGTTTCAGAATGCTACAAATAGGTAAACTGATGGGTTAATATTATACTTAGGATATTTACAAATTGTTTCGCATCATTTTAGTTTACATAATATATAACATTACTACATATTTTTGGATTATGATTTACTAACAATTCTTAATTATTATTATGAAAATTATCAATTTTTTTTAATAATATATTATATTCATTTTATACTGCTACTTGATTTTCTTCACATTATTCACAGTTTACATGAACTCAATTTTACCTGGTCTTTATTTTTGGCGGAGTTTAAACAAAAAAAAGGTACTTGTGGCGGAGTTTACATGCGCCCATAAACTTAATACTTTATTAATATATAATACTTTAATTTTTAAACGTATTGAGAACCTTGAATATTAAAATTAATTCGTGCATTTTTTAATAAAACAAAATCAATACAACATTGTAATGCCATTTTTTTCCTACTAGTAATCTAAGTAGTAACTTTTTTAGGCATCTAAGTTAGTAAGTATCTATTCTATACACTTAAGTAGGTACCTAACTACTTAATAATTTCGTTTGTGTGATAGATAAAAAATAATGAATGCATTTCAATTAATTAAATTAAATTATTGGTTCGTATTTAATATTGATTATACTCGTAGATGATAATATAATTTTATGCATTTTCATGAAACATTACTATTAGATTAGGTATATACGTTAATTACAAAGGTAGATTGGAAATTGTATTCAAATGTATTATTGCACAATTTTATTGCACTCACTTTATAGTAAAACTCTATAATTTAATTTAAACAATACGATTTAATTCACAACGACAATAATTGCATTCATTATAATATGACAACCAACAGGATAACTCTCCAATCAATAGGTAATCCTCTCGACTTTACATAGATAGATACTAGATAGAGAGTATAGAGGAAGTGAAAGGTAGTTAATTTTATTTTTTTATAAAGCATGCTGGATGATGGAATTAATATAAATAGGATTTTATTACATTAGTAGGACTTTTCTATAGACATTATTTAAATTGGATGTTATTGCACATTGGACATCATTTATTGGGACAAAATTCTTTGGACCCTATTCAAATAGGACTTCAATTCAATTTGGACATAAATCAGTTTGAAAAAAACATTAAATCTTATGGAGTTAGTCAGCTTAAATGAAATATTTTGAATAAATGTGTTTCGAGTTTTTGAATTGTAGCATTGGGCCCACTATCCTAAAACCATATTATTATTATAATATCACTCACCACATAATAATATGTCTGTCAATTAATCGATTTCAAGTGTAATTTTTTAAATAACAAAAGTTAAAAGATGCTCGCAATTGCTAATTCAAATTTTGACGTAATTTTCATATTTAAACTTAAATACACTGTATCAATAGAAATCAAGCATACAGTCAGAATTTTCTCATCATGGGAGTGAGAGAAGGGGGGTTCACCAAATATTGTTAGTTAACTTAGCTGTATTTATATAAACCTCTCAAATAGATACACAAAATATGAAATACACGTACCTTTCTTAACAAAGTTGTTTTTTCTATTTTGCATGTTACGATATAATAATTTAGGTATGTGACATAACTTCATTTATACTGTACCTATTGAATAGTATTTACATTTATGAAAACTGCACATAATAACAAATCAAAGTCGATATTAAAATTAAACGGTTATTGTCTTATAATTTCAGTATATTTTAAATTCTGAGCGGAGCGATGATTGTATTTATTTTACAATAATGAGTGTTTTTTTTCTGACTGTTATTGCCTTTTGGGGCAGTAAAAAAGCTTCAATTTTCTACTATATTTCTTACATAAACTTACAACTTGATTGCAAATTATATTAAACTCAGTATTAGTATTATTTCTAATTTTACTAAGCTTTGTTGACAAATTTGTTGCATAACTTGAAGCTTTACTTTTCAGTTTTTTTTTCAATTCAATAGAAAAAGACGACAGAAAATTCTGAATATTTTCTTTACAAATACAGTTTGATTAAAAATTTATAATTGTGTGCAGCAATGAGTACATTTGAAGTTTTTGAATAGGTTTCTCTATTGTGATTATCAGATAAAATTCTAATGAACTTATAATAGCATTGTATAATTATTCCAAAACTTCATTGAATCATGACTTTGTATCCATCTCGTATAGCATACATTTTAAAGATTTACTTTATATGTATCGGTTGCCTATATCAAAGATAAAATTTCAGCTACTATACCTGCTACATCCTATTTTTTTCGTGCTGTAAAAATTTTAATAAGAACTACACATTTTGTGTAGAACCACTCGTTAAAGCAATCCCTGCTTGAATCTATTTTTTATAGTATAGGTTTATTAATAGCAGATGACTATCATAAGTATTTGCCATTTGCATAAGTAAAAACATCAACCCGGTTAAACCCTAAAGCTAGGTAATCAATTTCACTAAGCCACAGCAGAGTATGAATATATTATTATGTAGGCTAAATAAGTACACGCGCATCGTTTGATACACATATATAATATAGTGTTTGAAAATTTCATGAAATTTTAAATTGTGAAATACGTAAAATATTTCAGGATTTGAATACTTTTTTTTTTTAAATAAGTTTTATTTTGAAATACCTTTGTCATTACTTACTTTCATAGTTTTATAATAATGAGGAAAACAATCAATAATGACTCATTAGTGATGGTTTTCTTTGGTATTATACATTTATAAAGGTATTCAAAAAAATTTTTAACCTCCCCTCCCCACGATTGTTTTAAAAATGGACAAATTTTAGCTGTGAATATCGTTTATTTATTGTATTATAAACTATTTTATATTTTAGTTAGAGCAGTTATATCAAGAATAAAGAGTTTTTATATTTTACACTTAAAAATGTTGAATGTCCAGTATCTATATTTTAAAAAAAATGTTGGACCCTCCCCACGACATTTTTTTTCAGTTGCGCCCTTGGCTTTGTTTATTTGCAAATTAATACTATCGTTTATCATAAATCGTTTTGAGTATGTAAAAGGAAAAATATGGAAAATTAAATCGATCACTAATAGGTATATCAATGCCAATATGTCAACCACGGCCCTCATTTCATTAATATCAATGGTTATACCTAGAACTCATGGACTATTACTACTAATTGATAAAAACCATCATTAATATTTGTATTAAAAAATTTCAATGTTTCACGTTTTTGTGTCAAATTAAATATTTTATACTTCAAACACTAAATATATTTACCAACACTACCAATCTATTATATATAATATGCTATGCACAATGATTTTAAATAAATATATCTATACTTTTTTATTTATATATAAAATCGAAATCCTGCTGAAATTCTCTACATCCTCCCCACCATAAATTTCACTGATGGAAATTAGTGAAAGGAAATTATTTACTTCTTTAAAATATTTGAACAAATACTAAAATACCCCTTAGGTAGTAATTAATTTTTATGTAAAACACGTAATCCTCAAAAATTGAAGCAAAATTTGTTTTGTAGAGATTTAGAGTTTGCATATCGATTAGAACTGTTTTAAAACTGTTAAACAGTTTATATACTCTGTTCAACAAGAAAACGCGCCGTGGACCGACAAAAATCGGTTTTCTGCGCATCCCCAGGCGACACCCTGCTATAGGGGAACCAGTTTCAATGGCAAGGTGACGCGTAGGATACACAAAATTGGCATGTTGTCTCGCTAAACAGAGTATAGTGGTTTGACAGATAGCCATCAAGGTAGGTAGTAACTAGTAAGTAAACATAGCTCAACTATGGAGTCGTTATTTATTTTTTTATTTAATGATTAATTATTGCATTTAACTTTAAAACTTAATATATATATATATATATATATTAATCATTTTATTTTGAAACAACCATATCAAAGAGAAGTTTCTTGATCGACTTATTTTCTTTAGTATACACATAATACTGCAAAGTACCTCCTATAGATATATTTTATGACATACTTTGAGTTTTGTGTTTTAGTGTTATGAACTAAAATTTATTTGAAAAGAAATAAAAATAAACACTTTTTTACTAAGACAAAAATGAAAGTTATTTCTACATACTTTCACAAACAAGTACAACTTAAAAAAACGATTTTCCATCTCTGAAATTCTCCGAAATCTCCTTTAAATGGGGAAGCAGAATGAAGTAGGTACCTATTTGCTGTAATCTTTTTAACATTGTACGAACATTACAAACTGTAAAGTGTAATACTCACAACAATTGAACAATAAGACGTGTCATATACTCATATCATACGTGCTGGCTGCATTCTGCAATGTCTGCATGTTTTTTGTATGTTACTTGAAGTAATAACTTACTTCTTGCAATAATTAAAAAATTGTCAGATTTTAGGACAATCTTGTTAACATTTCAAACAATGTATTTTCTTCGTTACTTCGTATAACAGTTTATAGTTTTTAGGGAATTTTAATCAAAGATAATAAAAATAGACCGTTTATTTTTGTCAGTATCAGTTAACGGTGAATATTACCTACTTTTGATTTTAATTGTTAAATTTCAACACAGAAATATACCTACTTTTAATAAAAAGAATAACAATTAATTTAATATTTATATTGATAAAAAAATAAAAATTATAATTGTATCGAATGATTTTGAATTTTTACTAACGTGGCACACAATTGCTAATTCAACCCGTACCTTTTTTTCGAATTGTGTAAATTGTCCAAGATAATCTTATAGACAGTCTCTGTGAGTATATTATATGATATAGGTAAAATGGAGTAATATTAAAATCCTGTATCGTCACAACGAAACCATTTAATGGTGAATAATAAAAATATGAAAATTATCTCTTTTATTGAAATTATTGTAAAAAAAAAATCTATTTAAATGTAAAGAACGTGCGTTCACAGTTCTAATTGACAAAGAGCATAACCATGCTCCTGAAGCTTATCCAGCTGGTGTTTCTATTTCAAATTCTATATTAAAATTGAAATAATAAATTGAATAATTTATTTCTGATGATTTATATAATTTATTTCTCAGTAATTTAATTTTTTTTTTAATTATTTATTAGGTATTAGTATAATAGTTTAACTTAACAGTTGTAAGATACAGCGATAGTAAACAATAATACAAATAGAGATTGCGCCATTTTATTTTATGAATATTTATTATTATATTAAAAATATTATGTAAAATTATTTTTTATATTTTTAAAAAAAATATATTGACAATTTCATATTTAATGTTATATCACGATGAATCGCCATCAATGAAAATCATGAAAATCTAACATTTCCTAATTGATTCCTCAAAAATGTTTTAAATCAACCTATAGCATGTTCAATAACTTCTGTGAGGAATATAAATACAACAGTAAATAGAAATCCATTTCTAAAAATTTGAACGCACTATTGACGTATATAAACTTAACTCTTTAAAATTAATGATTATTACCTACTTATCAGTTATCACATACCAGAAAGTATACAATTTAAATTCCAATTTCCATAATTCATACAGACTATCAAAAAACGAAAAACCTTGAGTATAACATCAAAGTACGTACGGGCCATGGAGTAGGTACATAATATGGTAAATACATAAAGAAATATGCATGCAATGTTTTAATTTTGAACCTAAGATTTCTCTATGGGACCTGGACCAGGTTTTCTCCGTTATATACTCCATTACTTTCTAGTTACTTTAGTATTACACATCCACCTTGGAATTCTTGTATCTACTACATTTACCCTCTGTTCTGTTGTCTATTATCTACCTGCTACCCAACATTCCGATGCATACAACATGACTGGCTTCACCACTGCTTTATTAAACCTATCTTTAATCTCAACGACATTTCTCTTATTGTCACACAAAATAAATAAAATTGCATATTTTTACATTTTAGATTCTGAGCGGAGCAGAAGAATGTACCTACTCATTGATTTTACCATGATGAGTGTTATTTTTCTGTCTGTCATCACCTTTTAGGGCAGTACAAAATATGCTCTGATTATCTTTTTCAGTATCTTCTCTGATAGGAAATTGAATTAAATTTATACTTTCTAGGATCAAAATTCAGACATTTTCAGTCTTTTTCAAATGTATGGGGAAAAAGAAAAAAAAAAGAAAAATAAGATTTACGATAAAGTTTAATAAATATTAAATAGTTACCATAGGTTGCAAATTATAATACTAATTTAGTAGTTACATATTAGTATTTATTTTTTGTATATAAATGGTTTGAAAAATAAAAAACCGAACATTTTCATCGTGAATCTCATTGTTCTTTAATTTTATTTATAAAACTTAACTACGCAATAAACAAATCTAATAACAAAAAAATTATTGTCTAACCTTCCAAAATAATAATTTTTGATATTATGAAAATAAAATATTTTTGGCAAAAATTAATTAATATTGTTATAAAGTATACTAAGCTGACACACCGTATCTGCTCAGAATCGTTTTTCATACACTAACTATGATTTATCATTGCATTCAAATTTAACACATCCATTACAATGATGCACTTGACGAATTACTGAACAGCAAAGCGATACCCACTTATCCAGCTTTTTAGAATTTTTAAGTCAAAGTTATGATTGGAATTTGTAGAGAATATTTTTCAAATTTTTTTTACTGAAAATGTCATTGCTTATGGTAAAATACTAAACTATAATAATATATTATGTAAAAAGTCTCCATGTTAATATATTTTTCAATTCCGAGAAAAAAACTAAAAACTTTATATTATACTTTGTTTAAATTTCAATACCAAAAAAATTGTGCTTATTTATTTATTTTTTTTTTACAACTGTAATTAATTGAAAAACAACCCTAAAAAATCATAGAAAAATTATCAAAGTTACCCCATTCTACAGTATTTAATTTTCATACATTTTCACTCAGTATACATTTTTTTTTATCGATATTTATAGAATAAAAACTAAAAATACAATTGAAAATGTCGAATTGTTTTAAATTGCTCGGATAGTCGGATACAACATTTTGATAATTTTACCAGTTATAGGAAATGCTATTACAAATATTTACAGATAGATGTTTATAGATACGGAAATGATTACTTTTAACCTCCAAAGTATATCTACTAGATTCACTTTTCTATCAGGAAAGATATTGTTGCTGAATCATTTTTACTGCTCCAGAAGGTAATAACAAACATAAAAAATAAAAATAAATAAATCAAACACACGTCATTGTAAAATCAATACATTCATTGTTCCACTCAAAATATAAAATTGTCAAATTAATTCAATTTAATTTAGTGTATCTATTATCAATTTAGTTTTATTTGTGAAATAAAAGTCCTTCAGCACTGCCCAACATTTAATTTATAGGTATATTATACCTACTATATGCGCAATTTCAATTATCAATTATTATTGTTAGCAAATTGTATTTGTTTATAATTTAAAATTTATAAAAATTTAAGCTTTGAGGTAGGTACTAATTATTTTGTTAAATTTATTTATTTAAAAATGTTAATACTATTTATAATGGTTTAATCCATTAGTATTATAATGTACCTGTCTATATAATTTTGATTTAATATATTTGTATTATAACTTATTAGTTTATTATTATGTCCAGTAAATACAATTAGTTCGAAATAAAATATATGATATTCGGGCATTCGGCATATTTTGCTCAAACTCGAGGATAATTTAAGTCAATAGTAGAAAAATAGTTTGATTGTTGAATTATTGTAATGCATTCAAGTAATATAAGTAATATAAGTTATAACCAATGGTGAACACATTTTTTTCTGTGTGGTCTCTTAGTTTTGAAAATAATAAAATATTTATATAATATGATTTAAAGTAGGTATCTATACCTAACTTAAAAATAGTAGCTCGGAAGTTCGTAAATATAATATGCTCATAGACAACAAATATGAGTAGGCGTATTATAACAGAAGTATGAATATTTGAGACGGTTTCAAAAGTTCAAAACACTTCGCATACCTATATACATAATATTATATTACACGAGTAATGTTCATTTACAGGCGAAACATTGCAGCTCAAGTGGGACCAAATATTAAACAAATATGCTAATTTCATTAGAAAACTGAGCAACGACGATTCGTCTGAAAGGATTTTGGAACGATTCATGAATTGGCCGTGGACGAAGCCCATGCGTATCTTTAAACCTTATGTTCGCAAACAATTGTAAGTATTATGATAGGTACCTATATTATATAAACCTAATATTTATCCAATAGTAAAACTCATAAATTATTTATAAAAATCAATTTGCGAAATGCGGCGAATGTATAGATTATTTGTTATTATTGTCTCGTATGTTGTTTTAATTTTTCGAATAACGAACGGCCAAAGCTACGGTTTTAATATTTTCTTTAAACGTTTAAAATTGAATCTCTGTTGATTTTATAGATACTTACTTAATTGCTGTTGGTCTGCACAAGTAATATTAAGAATAAATTATTATAATTGATGGGAACTCGCTGAAGTAACAGTATTTAATTTATTCTCACAAATTGAGTAAACCGAAAAGTTTAGTGAAACGAAATCCTGACACGAATTCACAATATCGAAAACATACAATATAGTGCTTTGTAGGTACCTACCGACATTATATTTTATAAAGTTTTTGCCAGAAAAACGTGCTCATGAGAGTGGGTCAGACTGTCTGTAGAGGGAATTATGTATATTTTTTAATCAACGTTTATTTCATTAGCAACTGATTTGGGGGCGGATAATTGTTTGCACTTTGTGCAATTTATATTTCATTTTACATTTTTGATAAAAAAATAAAGCGAATAAATAACTTTAAAATAAACCGATGTTTATGAACATTTTTGTTGGGATTTTATCCACAAACTCGGCAATATTAAAATGCAATTATTTGTCGAGAAATTTATTTTTTAATAAAGATGTCATATAATATGGTAGTATAGTTTGTATGTTTCTTTTATCTTCCTTGTGACTTTATGAGAAATTCTGTTTCATGTCGGTAAGTAAAAAAAACCCATTAAAATCGTCAACACAACGAGTATTAATTGGACGGTGCAGAATGCACGCAAAATTATATTTAAAAATAAAAGTTTAAAATAAATTGCAAAAATAATATCTATCTAGTGCAATAATACACCTAATTATCAGGGTTCGGGACTTCTAGCTACTTATAGCTACTTACACATCCGTATATTGGAAGAACCTTTAGTACAACACAGCAGAGCAATAAACAACTAAACCTAAGTTTCTAATTAGATATAAATTAAAATTGGACATTTTATTTTGTATATTTTAGAATATTTTGGACATTTTAAAGATTTTATTACTTTAAGGAGTTTACTAAAACCTTCAAGAGTACCAAATACCTGTTTAAGTATACTTAAATATTTTCGCATTTACTCGTGATATTCGTTGAGAAATTATTATTGTTTGAAATGGAATAATTAACGTTTTTATTTACTGTTTAAAAAGTGTATCAAACAGTCCGAAAATAGGTAGGTATATAGTTTGGTTTGATCATAGCAAAAATAACTTTTCAAATAACTGTTTAATTTGATTTAGTTTTTAATAAATTATTTTATAATATTTAAAAAAAGATTATGTGGCATTATGACGACCAGTTTCTTTGGAAATGAAAATGTTTTCTATTGGTTCATATCCAACAGTCGTTTTACTTGAATATGCTTTGATTTATATATATACCTAATCTACGAGTTGTAATTCTTGTAAAATGTTTTAATATATTAATTAAAAATGTATTTATTTTAAAATAAATAACTCATTACAATAATAATGTTTAAATCGTTTTTCTACAGCCAAATACCGGAATTTCAATCCCCGACACAGTTGATACCCGACATGGACATGGACATGGACATGCCGCACATCCCGATGTCGGCTCTACAGCCTTTGCAAACGATACACGGACCGTCTGACGAAGACGCGACGTCCGGCCCCGAATATCCTTACCCACAGCCTGTCGAACAGGGACCGGAACTGCAGGATGACGTTCTCGCCGGGCAGGAGCCGGTAGTTCGATACTTACACACGCTACCAGCGCCGGCAACCTACGAAGGGCTTTCGAACGCGATCGAGATGCCAGCTACTCCGAGATCCGCAGATTCCCAACTCACTCACCCGATACCGGAGCCCAGTCTTGAGATCCCGCAAGCGAGTACTATCGAGATCATGGAGATACCAATCATGTCTAATGTTGGGTTTATGGGTCCAGAGTTCATACGGGCAATGCCAGCTTCACGACTGCCGCAGTTCTTAGAAAACTTGAACGGTATCAGTTCGCCGTCGTCGTCGCCACGCAGTTCCGCAGACGAGCATAATGGTTATAACCAGCTTGGGAGGAATATCACCACCGCCATGATCCAAGATATTCGAAGGATGATAACTATCGGTCAGTTTCCCAATGACTTCACGAGGTCCAATGATGACGAAGACGACGACGACGACGACGATGACGATGATGAAGAAGATGGCGCGGAAGATGACGAGATCGCGACAGACGAGGAGGTGGTGCCTACGGTAGACGATGGATCATCCAGTGCCAAGAAGAGGCGGCTACTTGAGCAGTCCAACGGAGACAGCGACAAAAATAAAGGCTGCTCAACACTCAACACAGAAGCTGACAGCGATACAAGCCGCGCGGGTAATGACGAAGACGAAGGTCAGTCGGACGTTCTACCTGATCTGCCACAGCCCAAACCGGTGGTCAAGCAAGGATCTTCAGATTTTAGTGCTCAGGAGCACATATTTCTTGCCTGGGCTAAGACGATGAGCACATTTACGGCCAAACGACAGGCGACAATTAAGATGCAAATCAACAAAATCATGTCCGAGGCTGAATTCGAAGATTTGGACGACGAATTTTTTGCAGGTTATTTTATTAGTGTCCATAATGTCTATGTATATACACTAGTTGATAACCTACCTACCTTTTAACACTTAGCTTTCAATATTTCTTGGTAAATGTACGTGTTTTTAAAAACGTCTAATTTTTACACAACTCAAAGTAATTGTAAAACAAAATGTTTGAAAAAAAGTTATATTTTCGACTAGTTCTTACTGTTATACGATCTTACTTTTTAAAATTGGAAATTAGAAATTTAATTTACCACTTGGGTGGTATTTAAAGACTATATAGCTGTATGCTTGCTTACGCAATAGCGGAACGTTTCAAGTTCATATGATTAATATTTTTCGATTTAAAAATAAATTCGTTTTTAACTAAAGTTTGTCAAAATTAGAACTTCAATTATCGATAAAAAAAAATTCTGAAAATGCTTGTAGATTGCTGTTTGACTAACTAATGAGGAATCTTGTATTAATATTCAAGCCTTTGTTGTTAAAATTGCAAACCTATATAATATGAATTTTATAATTTAATTTTTTTTGTTATTTTGATACATTTTGTAAAAATGTGGACTTCATTATTTACGACAATAATTTGGATATAATTTTAACACTAAGAAAATCTTACGCTATCAAATGACCAAACCTGCGCATTAGTCAAATTACTCTTTTAATACCTACCTAGATTATGATCTCTAACATTTAGTTTTAAATAATATATTAATATTTTTTCAGCCAACAAAAAGCCCCGTCGGCCTATTTACACTTCCCGCTATTGAATAAAAATCGTTCGTTTATTCCGGTCAGAGGTGGAGGAGTTGGGTGTATTTCTACGAAACATTCTCCAACGACATTCCATCATCGAAGATTTCAGCACAAACACTTCGCACTTTTCGTTAATATTAAATATTATTATAGGGTTTACGCATAAAAAATTTTTTTTTATCAATCACGTTATATTATTTACTATAAAAATAAGTACCTAATAAAAACAAAATATGATACATTTTTAACATTAAATAATTATTATAAAAAACGTTTGAATTAAGCGGAATATCATACGTTTGAACCAGTGCCGCAACTAGAATTTTTTCACCCTAGGACAAAGGGTAATTAACCATTCAAGTACCTATCCAACATTATTACCTCACTTGTAATTTTGTTAAATGTTGACAGTTAATGAATTTGTTATTTAAGTATCAAATAAAAAAAGCCATTCACTTTGTTCAAGATTCAATCCAATTTATCTATAAAAAAAATTTCATTTTAACAAAACTTCAAAAAAAAAAAAAATCATTCATTTGTTCAATGAACATAAAATATCTGTAATAAAAATTATCAAACAAATTTAATTGTTCCAGTTTTTAGACTAAACAAATCTTGAATAGTTTCTTTTTATACTTTTTCTGAAGTTTGTCCATATTGTAAATTAAAGATATGTCAGAAAGTCAATTTTGACCCCAAGAGAATCTAAAATAATTTTGTATAATTTCTGATTGTGTAAAATAACATGTTACTGCCATTATGGCAACTGGACGAGTTAAAAATATTATTATACAAGCTGTTAACATTTTGAATGAACTTATTACAATATAAATTTAAATAAAAAATAAAATTCATCAACCGTACATAATATAATAATAAATAATGCCAAGTAAATTATAAGTTATCATTTTTTGAGCATATCCCAATGCATTATCGGGTGGATGTTGCCGCCTGGTAGTTGTATACTTATATAATGCTGTTGTACTGTGCTCACAAAATATACTATTGTTTTAACGATTTTGAGTTTATAAGATGACAGTACAAAAATATTCAATCATATACACAAATTATCAAATAATTAATAACTATAATAACCTGTCTTTAATATCTACGAGTATAATAATTTATATACAATTGAACTATGTAATAGTTAATATACGTGTTGATGTTAACATATTACAGTTGTTAAAAATGAAGTATGTTTTGTGTGTGATGTCTGAAATTATTAATTTGTTAAATTTATACTTTTTAAATTACAATTTTCATTAAAAATAATTGATTAAAGAAAAAATATGTAACTGGGATGCAAATCTACTTATTATTCAGCATATACATATGACCACACTTGTTTTTATTTTGTATTTTAATGCCAATGGGTTGGGGAAGGGGGTGTGATATGTAAGTAAAGATTTTAACTTAAATATTTTAAAATATGTTGACATACATAAAAATACCAGAAATTTATTATATTAGACCTTTGCGTGTCAAATGTCAATGCAAAAATTATATTTTTCATAATTTCAAATAACTAAAAACAAATAATGACCTTGCTTTTTAAGTATCAACAGAAGTAAGTTTACACATTTCTGTTTTTTATAATGACACACAAGACATTTAAATCCCAAAAAGTAATCAAAAACTGCACTTAAAGGAAAAAAATACATTGTAAAACCAATATCATATTAATAAGGCTCAGATTCAAAAATATAATTACACTAAAATTTGTTAACAAAATGTATTGACTACTATATTTTATAATTGAAAATCATAACAAAAATAAAAACTTCACATAGATATTGCATAGAATTGTCAACGTTTGAGAACATTAATGAATGTATCTCGGGGAATTTCAATGTTTCCAACCATTTTCATTTTTTTCTTAGCATCTGACTGTTGTTTTAAAAGTTTCATTTTTCTTGTAATATCTCCACCACGTTTTCCACACTATAAAATAATTCGACAAATTTTTATAAAACATTTATAACATAACTTATTAATATTAATAAAAATAAGTGTTAAAAAAACAGTAGTTACATTAGATAGCCTTTCAAATTCAATTAGAATACTAACAACATTTTGTTTAAAAATATAATATATTAATATGTAGTTAGATAGTATGTAATATAGAAGTATAATTGTATTAGAGTATAAGATCAACAAAGTATAAGCCAATAAATATTGTTTTAATGTGTGAATTTAACCAATGTTAGTATTTAATAATAGGTTAGTATTTAATGATGTTTAAATATTGAATTGTTAAATAATGAATTTTGAATAAAACTCTCTTAAGACGCTCTTTAAAGAGCCAGCTTAAAAGGGTACCTTTATCGGTAATGCAAGTATATTATTAACCAGTATAGGAAATGTCTAGGGACCTGGCCAAAAAAAGCGTCTTAAGCAAATTTTACTGTAATTTAATAGAATAATTTGTTTTTATAAATAAAAATTATTAGCTTATAATTTGTTTTGAAATAATTATCAAGGTACAAATATAATCGTGCACTTACAAGTTTTGATGTTACATCTTTGCGATAAGCTTTTAATGTTTCTCTTGCAATTATTTTTCCTTTGACTGAAGCTTGAATTGCAATCTATGTAATTTCAATTTTCAGTTACCAGATAGAAATTTCAATGATAAATCAGTAATTAAAATACTACCTGAAACATTTGTCTTGGAATCATGTCTACTAATTTCAATACCATTTTACGCCCAAGACTTACAGCTTTACTTGTATGAACTATAGTTCCAAGTTCTTCAACAACATTTCCATTAAGCAAAATATTCAACTAAAAAAAGCATAAATATTTTGTTGTTAATAAGTATTGAATATAGTCAGTATTGTGTTTAAAATATTACTCATCATATACTTTTTTTGTAATTTTATTAAGTATAATTAAAAATACCTTTAAAAAGGTATTTAAGACAATTTTAAAATCTTTTTTTTCATCAATTAGTAAATTATATATTTATTTAAATGCAGTTTTATCTGCCATCAATTTTCTTAGTTTATATATCAGTAAAAATTTGTTTGAAGGTTTTGACATCTTAATTTAAATTATTTACAAAATAGTTGTTAAAAATAATTATTGATAGCTTATAGTAGTACCGTATTGAAACTTGTTTGTTGTGATATCCTATTGTTTATTATTTTATTTACTATTTAATGAATAAAGTATTATTGATTATTAAGTTTCACAACGAAAATAAAATAATAAAATATTTGTTTACATTATTGTAATTAATAAATGTCCATACTTTTTCCAGTAAAACTCGTTAGCATAAGTTGGGAATCATCATACTAGTACACTAGTACACAAAGTTAAACTTAAAAAAAATGTATTAATTTTAATAATTATAAATATAAACTGGAATCTTTATTTGTAAAGAAACACATTTTCACCAATAATGATAAATATTTTAGCAAGATGCCAATGTATTAATATATTTAAATTTAAAATAACTATATAGATTCTAGATTAATACATTTTACTGATGAAAGTTTTATTAAGATAAATTTAATTTATTGTTTTATTGTATCTATTATACTATATTGAAAAACATTGTTCAAAATTAACATCAGTTATACACTAATTAAAATATAAGATTTTGGTAGTTATTGTTTATTTTAAGAAAAATTTAAAATATTTTAAATTAAGTAAAAAAATTATTTTAAAATATGCATTCAATACTATGGGCGTAGGTAAGGAGGGGTGGGTGTTCAAACACCCCCCGAAATTTAATAAAACGATTTTAAAATCACAAAAAGCACATCAATTTCTTGATCATTCTATAACACATTTAAAAAGTAAGTTTAAACAGCATTATGATTTCATTTTATATTTTCAAAATATTATGCCGAATAAAGTTGTTTATACAAATGAGAAAGATGTTATTAATTTATGGGATTTTTACAAGACAATACTTTTGGATCATCAACAGTTTAATTCGGAATATTAATTGTGGAAATCCAAATAGGTAAAAGAAAAAGAAGATTGTAGGAAATGAACGATTATCTGGAACTGCTTTGCTAAGCGTTCATCGTGAAATAATTAATATTGACCCGGAAGAAGTAATCAATATTTTTAAACTTCAACCAAGAAAACAAGGTATTATCATTTAATTTTTTTTTATATTTTTAAATTTGTAATTTATATGGACAAAATATTGTATTAGTATTAAATTGTATTAAATAAATTAAATCAATACTTAATTTTAATGTTTTATAATATTAATATACATCTTGACCAAAACCCCCTCTGAAAATATTTCCTACCTACACCTATGTTCAATACAGTAAAATAGTATTTAAAAATATGTACTCAAATATTTTGTGATAGATAGTATTGAAAACTATCTTTAGAACTTTAAAACATTGAATACTTGATTATTATTTAAGTATATTATAACATTAAGAGGACGCCACACCCGCATGTGTTGTCTCCGTCTTACAAACGTGTAACATACCAAATTTACGCTCAGCAGTTCACGTTTTATGCCGTTAGCTTAAAAATTAGAGTGAATCGACCTATTATAAAAGTTGATGGTAAGAACTTTATCTGTGTTTTGTTGGAAATCTTTTTACTATAATTCAGTTTTTAAGTGAGTTATGTGTGTATAATAAATGTAAATTAAAAATGCTCATAACTCACTTAAAAACTGAATAGTAAAAAGATTTCCAACAAAACACAGATAAAGTTCTTACCATCAACTTTTATTATAGGTCGATTGACTCTAATTTTTAAGCTAACGGCATAAAACGTGAACTGCTGAGCGTAAATCTGGTATGTTACACGTTTGTAAGACGGAGACAACACATGCGGGTGTGGCGTCCTCTTAAAATTTATAATATTATGTTTGTAATTTATTATACTTTTATTAGATTTGAGAGTTCATATCCATGATCTTCATAACTAAAACTTCCAAAACCCGACGTGATTGATTTAAGTGTATCGTGAAAGTCTATAACAATCTCATTTAATGGAAAATAGCACTGTATCATTATTCTGGTATTGTCAATATTAGTTGATGATTTTTGTACACCTCTTTTCTCCATGCATAATGACAAAACACCTCCCAAATATTCATCTGTTGTTTAAATTGTATAATTAATAAAACATTATTAATTGATTACAAAGTTTAATTTTACCAGGAGTTATGATGGTGCCAAGAATAAATGGTTCATAAAGTGCTACAGTGAAGGTTGGATCAGGGAAATCCATTGGGTTAGAAAAACAAAATTCATCACTACCATACTTTTCAATTAATTTTTTTGATGTCACTTTAGCTGAAACATTTTACACATTAAAAAGTTAATTAAATTTTAAAAAGTTTAGGAAAAACAAACCTTTATATGTTACACTAGGTGCTGTCATAATAGCTTGAGCATTATATTCCTGTTCCAATCTCTGATTAAATACATCTAAATGTAGCAGACCAAGGAAACCTAATCTCCAACCAAGACCTAGTGCTGGACTGGTATAAATAAATATATTATGTAAAAGTAAAATAACTGTTTATTTTTTGAATTTGTTTGTACCTTGACTCAGTTGTAATACTAACAGCCGAATCATTGAGTGTTAATCGTTCTAAAGCACTTTTCATTTCCATGTGTAATGATTGATCCATAGGGAATAACCCAGCAAACACCATTGGTTGAGCAGGTTTAAATCCAGGGAATGGTTCAACTGGTTCATCTTTCAAATGTATAGTATCTCCAATATGGGCATCTTTTGCTGATCTTATATTACATGTGAGAAATCCAACTTGACCACCTACTCTATAAAATTCAAAATGTTAATTTAAAATATATTTTATAAAAGTAATACCCATACAATGTTCCAGTATTAAATTCTGTTGGTCGTAGTATTCCAACATTTTTCACTGTATATGTTGTTTGAGAGTACACAGTTGTTATTATATCACCTTCTTTAACACATCCATCTTGAACATAAATTAGTACTACAGCCCCACGGTACTTATCAAACCAACTATCAAAAATTAAAGCTTTCAATGGTGCTTGACGATTAGCAACTGGAGGTGGTAATCGTGTAACAATAGATTCTAATAAATCTTCAACACCAGTCCCTTGCTTGGCTGATATCTATGTACATTTTGTAATTAAAAATATTTTTTTATAATAATTTATAGATATAAGCTATACCCTTAAGACGGTTTCTGGCTCAATGTCAAATAAGCCACGCAGTTGTTCTTCTACTTTTTCTGGATTGGCATTTTTTAAATCAACTTTATTTAATACAGGTACAATAATTAGATTTTGGCAAAAGGCCAAGTAAAAATTGGCCACTGTTTGAGCTTGAACACCTTGATTAGCATCCACTAAAAGTATGACACCTTGACATGCTGATAACGATCTAGAAACTTCATTAGAAAAATCGACATGGCCTGGAGTATCGATTAAGTTTAACAGGTATAATTGGTCATCTACTCTGCTTTTATAAAACAATGAAGCAGTTTGAGCTTTCACTGTTATACCTCTTTCTTTTTCTACTTGTAACCTGGAATGAATATACAAACAATAAATGTTTATTTTTACAAAGTTAATGAAGATAAATTGATTTTATGTTTTATTCACATTATGATAAATTAGTTCTAAGAATCTTGACTCAATTACAAATTATACACACAATTGTATTGTTGTACCTACCAATGGTTTGTACAAAAAATATTACTTAACTTACCTACATTTTTAAGTTAATTATTCAAGATAAATATTATCTTGTATAATTTATAAACTCAAAAAAATAAGTAGTGATAATTCTTGAATATTTATTACTTAATAGACAAAAGGTATTTTTTATCAAATATATTAAATGATTTTTGAATGGTAAAAAAATGGCTACTATCAGTATAACTCAAAGCATAAGTTAAAAAAATAATGTCCCAACTTATACTCTGTCCCAAAAGAGAATGGTCACTTTCGAGCAACGACTGAAGGCTGCGGCAGTGCTGAGGCCAAATTGCCCCCTCCTTGCTACCCGACATTTTACGAAGAGATGCACAGCGACCGACGAAAACCGATCGGCAGAATTGATAGTTCTCTTTTGGAACAGAGTATAGTGGTCCAGAATTTTAATTATTGATATTATTCAATTATTACAGTGTATCCATTATTCGGTGATATTTAAATCATTTTTTTTTTCTGAATATAATCAATAATACACAACATTCACACCTTCTACAATATAAGTTACAATACAAACATAATTTAATGTTTTCATAAATAATAACTATTTTTACCTGTCTAACACTTGTGCTTTGCCTTCTTCGATGCAGATGGTATTTGTTAGTTCCAATAGCCGATCAGCCAATGTGCTCTTACCGTGATCTACATGGGCTATGATGCTAAAGTTGCGAATGTTTTCACTTGGTATATTCTGATACTTAAGTGGCACTTCTGTTCTTCCTTCAGTGTTTACCGAATAACGGCGATAACTCGTGAACACAAACGATGAACTACTCTTGTATTCGTTCAAAATGCTCAGTCCATAATATGGTCTCAACACTCTAAATATCACTTTCATATTCTTAAAAACGAATTGTCTACCCGACACGGGAAAACAAAACGGCACAAGTTACTAGTAAGTATATAAGTATACTAGTAACTAATGAAGTAATAACTATGATCATTTATATTAATTAATGTTAGTAATATTTGTTTTTAACTCGGGATTTCGGCAATCAACATTCGCCGACATGATTGTGATGATAGCAGCCGTACCATTTGCCGGTTATCACTTTCTGATAAAGCGGAAAATTGCCAGTGAAATTCTACCGAGTAGAGTAGATAATATAACCACAGAATAGATAAAACCTGCGACCGTGGTTCTTATGAAAGTGATAGATAGCCAGATTGGTACCGTGCATGAAAGTTTACACATCGAAATATCGAATCTATAATCTATATGATCGATATCTAGTTATCAGTTCAGTAAAACTAAATCACTGTACCTACTACTGTAGTTAAATTATATTTATATTATAAAAAAGGTCGGAAAATGGGTACCCATCTGCTGTACAATAGGTGTCGAGTGGGTCACATTCATGGATGTGTTAAACTTGTATTCGATGATATAAATCATTGTATACGAAAAACGATCTTGAGCGAAGACGGTGTGTCAGCCTACATAACTAAGTGTATTTTAAGATATTATTGCTATTAAAATAATTAATTTTACCATTAATATTACGGTAGGTTGAATTAATTTTTGTAGAAAACAATGCATTTCAAAATGTAATTCAGTGTAAAATATAATAATATACTTACTTTAAGCTAAAAATCGCAGCACCTTTACAGCTCCAAAACGTGATGTCAGACACAAAAATTAAAAAAAAACACAATATTGTAAAATCAATACATTCATCGCTCCGCTCAGAATCTAAAATTACAATTACTAATGAAGTAATATACATCTGAATACTGTATAGCCGGTTTTAGTATTACAAAACTAAAATTTTTTTAATATTATTAAAAATATTTTTTAAAAACGAATAATATTACGCAAAAAAAAACCGTAGGTAATAAAATAACTAATAACTAATAAACTATAAACTAAGTAATAACATTGCAGTCACTGAAATCGTTACAATTTATAATTTTTATATAGTGGCACATTGTGCCTATTTATTCACAATAAAGGTTACTGACACTTATAATCACTAATTACCTATGTACTTGAGTAATTGACATTTTCACCAAATGTTTAAATTAGCATTTTCTATCCATGGTATAATTTTAAAAATATTTTTAGTTTGACTCTTTTTGAGCTATTTATAGGCGTTTGAAATTTGAATTTATTTTAATTTTTTTTCCTATAATTAACGATAGGTAAAAAATGTTTGGCTAGGTCAAAAGCTTGATATTTATTACAATTTTCCTCATAAGTAGATCATACTGTAACCAACAAATCTTAAAAAATATATAAACAGTTTATTTCGACGATTATTTTTCGCTGATATTTAAGTTTAAACGTTGACAAAAATCGCCAACATCATGAACATTTGAAAAAAATTAGATATTTAATCAACGAATAACAATTTTAGTTGTTTTGTTATACTTTAATAATATTATACCTACTAGAAACTTTAAAGTATATTATTTTATTTTATACACACAATGACATTTTCAAATGCAATGTTTTCTACAAAAAAATAATTCTTGGCATACCTACAGACTTTCGCTATTTCGCTCGAAATCATTTTTCGTATACCTACCTAAAATGATTTTATATTATTAAATTCAAATTTAACACATTCATTGCAGTGGGTCATCTAGACACAAGACACCTACGATACAGCAGAACGGTAACAATTATTTTTATTTACTATAACTATTTTTAATATAATATTCGGATTATTTGAATTGTTTCAAGTAATTAATTTGATTTTTTATGAACGAATACACATAATAATTATACTGTGTCTGTAATTATCTTCTAGTTTAGCCTAAATAATATTTACTTATCTCATTCACCAAACTCCATCCAATAAAAATCAAAGTTTCCTAATATATATAATATCGTCATATTTATACATATAGCCATAAAGGTAATATTTGATAATATTATTTATTTCCAATTCCAATTAGTAGTTACTCGGTAAGTACCTACTTAAATAAATGATAAAGTTGTTACATTTTTATTTTATCTATTAAACGCTGAATAATCTCGTGTATATGAATGCGTACAATTATTTTAATTATTTATATAATTTGATTTAGATTCCGAAATTAAATGAACGTCAGAATGTGTTTTAAGAACTCAGTATTCTATTATATTTACAATCATTCTTAAATATCGGGATATAATGAATAGTCTATTTTTAAAAAAAGGTCGTAAAGTGAGTATCGCTCTGCTGTACAGTAGGAGTCGAGAGGGCCACTATTATGGAAGTGTTAATTTTGAATTCAATGATACAAAATCATTGTATATAAAAAAACGATTCTGAGCCATAGCAAAGACGGTCTGTCAGCCTACATTACTAAGTGTATTTTATGATATTATTGCTATTAAAGTTAATTTACTATTAATAATACAGTAGGCTGAATAATTTTTTGACAAAAACTTTGCATTTTAAAATGTCGTGGAGTGTATAAAATATAATAACATACTTTAATAGTTTTAAGCACTTACGAAAAATATTTTTAAATTACAACGAAATAACTAACAACTTTATTTTTCATTTAAATATCTTATTTCGTCAAAATTTGGACTTAAAATATCTATAAAAAAACAACCATGTAAAATATTTTTTTGATTTTTTAGTAACACTATTAAACACTCACGAGAAACCTTGTTTTAAATTTTCAATCCATAGATATAACAAATGAACTTTTTATACGTTTTTAACTACAAAATAATTTGCAAACATACGAGACTTTAATAAATGTTGGTCAAAATTTGAACTTTAAATTATTATAAAAAGAAGTATGCCTTTGTATCTTTAACATTTGTTAACTGCTTTAAGAGCTATTTATAAAAAAACATGTTTTAAAATTGCAATCAGTTATAAAAACTAAACATTTTATAAATGTTTAACTACAAAAACCATTTGCAAATATTCGATAATTTGGTCAAAGTTTAAACTTTAAATGCTTATAAAAAAAAATAATGCCTTTGTATTTTTAATATTTTTAACTACTATTTAAAAAATTTATGAGGAAACTCGTATTTAATTTTCAAGCATTTTGGCTCAACAATATTTTTTTTATAAATATTTTGAGTAAAAAAATTTTAAAAAAATCGAAAATGTCTTAAGCCTACAATTAACTCAAAAAATGTCAGAAATTTTCAACATTTTGTAAGGTGTTTAGAAAATGATAATTTCAACATTTGTGAATATTTCAAATGTTTACGTTCTTGAATTAGAATAAAATAAGAAAATCGTTGCCAGAGAAATCAGTAGTTTACGGGTGCATATCCAATGTCTAATTTAAACGCTCATAAAAAATTAGTTTTACTTTCCGAAAATTTTTTTTTTTAGAAAGATAGAAAAACTTCTAGAAAATCTTGCGTTGAATTTTCAAATTTTAGATTTAAATAGAAAAAAATTTATGAATTACCTGATCAAAAAAAATGCAAATTGTCGTGATTTTTAAGTATTTACTCGTATTTAGTTGAATTAAATGACCCGAGGCCCGAGGCCTAATAGTACAGATAGATTAAGTACAATATTAGTAATTACAAAAGAAATAGGTACAACATTACATAAAATAATAACTTATGTAAGAAATTTACAATAAAAATCTAATAAAAAATAGTTTTTAAAATTGACAGGCAAACCCAGCATTACATATAAACGTTGTTTGTGTGAGCATTCAATATCTCCCTTAGTGAAGAGAAGAAAAAATCAACTCTCATCGAAAGTTTATTGCATGGAGCCATAGCCCTTGGAGTAGGTGAGTTTTTTACATAGTTAGTGCTATTGATACTGGAATACAAAACATTGGTGTAGAACGGTTATTGTAGGCTGGAATATTAAAGGGAATACAATTTAAAAGATCAGGAGCATCCTTGACACTATTAATTAATTGTATTTATAAATAAGACTTATATAAGACAATTCATGCATCTATAAGATAAGGCTGAGATGTTGAGAGAAGACCTAATTTGTGTGTAATCATGGTTATCAATGATCAAATCAAATTTGAATGCAACAAATTTCATAAACTGATTTTGAGTGCATTCAAATGAAATCAATATCAGTTTTAGAGTATGGATTCCAGATAGGAGCTTTGTATTCAAGAATAGACCTAACCAACTCACAATACAGGAGTTTGAAGGATCTAAGGTCTTTAAATTCAAAAAAATAGTGCTTCATAAATCCCAAAACTTTCAATGATTTTTTTACAACACACTAAATATGATCTCAGAAATTTAAGTCATAGGTTTAACTGGTTTAAGTTATTCCTAAGTCGGTAATAGATGAGACTGATCTAAGTTGAACATTGTTTATAGAATACATTTAATAGTGTACCCAAAAAATCAAAAATATATATAATATAAAAATAATGATTGGTAATCTAATTGTAATTTGTAGGACTAAGACATTTTTAGTTTTAAAATTTTTTTTCTTTAAATATCGATAAAAAAAATTTTGTTGTGTCAAATTTCTTGAAAATTTAATACAAAATTCTAAGTTGTTAAAATAGTAGATTAAAAATAAAAAAAATACTTATTGCCAATTTTTTTTTACAAGCTTTTAAACTCTACATTTTGACTAAAATTCATCATCGAACATTTGCAAATTTTTGTAGTTACAAATTTATAAAATATTCAGTTTTTATAACTAAGGATTGAAAATTTAAAATAAGATTTTTCGTAAGTTGTTCTAAATTCAGTTTTAAAATTATTTAAAATACAAATTCACATTTTTTTTTTTATAATCATTTACAGTTCAAATTCTTACAAACTTCATCAAAATCACGAAAATGTGGAAGTTATTTTGTAGTTGAAAAATCATAAAAATGTTTCTATTTATATCTAAGGTTTGTAAATTCAACACTAGATTTTACATACATTTTGCCTACGACAACCAAAAAAAAAAAATCGATAAGAAAACAGTTTAAAAATGTTATTAGTGTTTAAAACTCAAATTCTTACAAAATCCGTCAAAATCACGAAAATTTACTAACTATTTTGTTGTGAAAATGTATAACATTTTGAGTTTTATACCTAAGGTTTAAAAATGCAGTACAAGGTTCCTTATTAGCTGTTATGTAAATTGTAGTTAAAAAAAAAGTCTCCAATAGTTTTTGATAAACAGAAATTTCGAAAAAATACGTAAAAATCACGAAACCTTGCATTTTTTTTTATATAAAAAAAATATATAAAATGTTCAATAGTTAGAAACTGAAAATTTAAAACCAGGTTTTTGTAAGTATTATTATATTTTATACACTCTATGAAATTTTAAAATTCAAAGTTTTCGTCATAAATTAATTCAATTTACTATATTATTAATAGTAAAATGAATTACTTAATAGAAATAATATTATAATATACATTTAGTAATGTAGGCTGACAGACTATCTTAGCTTAGAATTGTTTTTCGTATACAATGATTTTAGTAAAAGCGGTACCTACTCTAATTATTGGTCACCATATATTTTGTAAAAAAAATCAGATGAAAAACATAAAAACATAAATGCTATTTTTAATATAATTCCAAATTATAATACCCACAATAATTGTTAGGTTTTTAAAGAACTGAAATACTTCGATATGATTTGAAGTGTGAATGTGTGAGTCATTGGACAATGAACCATTAGATTAAAAAATACATGTTAAAAACTAATTTTGTACAATACATTTTAAATATTATTATAATGATAGAAATACATAAAAAAAAACCCCCCTTATACATACAACAGCTGTATTTTATATTTCAAAGCTGAAATTTATTTGAAGTTTTTGAGCAGTACTACTATATTGTTGTTGTTCGGTACGTATCGATATAAGAGATAAGATAGAGACCACGGCGATCGTATCGCACGGGTTCAATAATATTCAGTAGTATATACGTAACCGGCGTAGCGAGCGTATTCGGCTGTTATTTCGCATCATGCAATATTGTTATAAAAATAAATTAAAGTTCTAACGCTAAAAAATCGTTTTGTGATTCAGAGCACCTGGTTTCACACTGCGTAACATGGTCCTTCGAACCGGATGAAATATAAAAATTATTGTTGCTCTTAAAGTATTAAATATTTACTTCCCTATAGTTTATTGCGAACGTCGAAGTTGTTGCGTATTACTCAATATAGTATACCTATCGTATTTTTATAAATCGTATTATTATTTATCGTACTAGTTTACTAGTTTATTTCTATTTTTCATGTATATTTGGCGTATCAAATACGTGAACTCGAAATTTGTGTCCGACAAATTTCCATAATTGTATAAGTTTTCTTTCTCGTGTATTTTCGACAATATCGGTATCGAATACACGAACGCGATCGGGAAATTAAGTCATCATATAAGGTACTAAATTTATTACCTCGCGAGTGTTAACCAGAAGTTAGGAAGTCATCATCCGAACAAGCCAAGCAGCAGCAAATATTCAAGTTGTCATCAGGTAAGAGTTAGCCAATTTCTATTTATATCCGCTTATTCTGTTCCTTCGTTATTTCCTATATACCTATCGTACAAAAACGTATAGTTGTATGTCACAAAAATATCAGTTTGGGCATTTCTACCAATTAAAGTCTCCGCAACAACTGTAACAGACCATAATCTCAACTTTCGTCAAAGGTCATCGCAATCTGTTCGACTATACACTATAGTATCGCTTATCGTTCGTATAGAAAAATAATGAACGATTTAGCCGTGCTCGTTACACAGCGAGGCCAAATTAAGGCCCAATTAACGCGATTCGCAAATTATCTACGAGATAATAGTGGCCAGAATATCGATATCGATCAAGTACAATTAAGATCTGAAAAGGCAAAACAAACATGGGACGAATTCCAACGAGTACAAATACAGATAGAAGAAGAAAGTGGTGTAAATGAAGATACCGAGAAATATCGAGCCGACTTTGAAAATTTATACTTTGAAAGTATGGCGAAGTGCAAAAAAACATGTAAAGCGACCGATTGTGCTGCAATTGCGGATTCGGATAATGCAGGAAATAATGCACGCGCATCTTCAAAAATAAGCGAAATGTCTAACCAAGCGTTTGTAAAATTAGCCGCGCTTCAAATACCACAATTTTCCGGAACATATACAGATTGGGCATCATTTCATGATATTTTCTCAGCATTGGTTCACAAAAATGAGTCGTTGAGTGATATACAAAAGTTCTTCTACCTGCGCTCGTCGTTATCAGGGGACGCCGAAAACGTAATAAATTGTCTGCAAACCATGGCCGATAATTATAAAGTGGCGTGGGAAAGTTTAACAGAACGTTACGATAACAAAAAGGTTCTAATACAAGTGCATACACAATCCATATTCGATTAGATCCAATTAAAAAGGAATCTTCCTATCAATTGCGCCGATTAGTAGACGCTTTAATAGGACACATGAAGGCATTAGAAACATTAGGAGAAAACCCAAGACAGTGGGGATCATTACTAATGCATTTAATCGTATCTAAATTGGATGCGAGAACGATGAGAGAATGGGAAATCACATCGTCCAAAACGGAAGTTTCCAACATTTCAAATCTTACCGACTTTCTACAATCGAGATTTCGAGTATTAGAGGCAGTGGAGACGTCTCAACAAATAAATGCGTTAACATTGGAAAACAATCGCAAGACAAATGTGAACAAAAAGGCAAAATCGAGCGTGTTCGCCGCCACCAGCGAAGTAAAATGCTATTTATGCAAACAAGCACACACCATATATCGTTGCCCATCGTTCCTCGGATTAATAATTTCGGATCGTATAAAAAAAAATAACCGATTTAAAATTATGTAAAATATGTTTAAGGCCGCATAATGATGGCGATAAGTGTCAATCAAGACGCTGTACAATATGTTCGCGTCCGCATAACAGTCTATTGCACCTACCCCGTACCGATAAACCAGTCCGACAAGTCGCGTCGCATAGTGAGGTCAATGACCGCGACGACGAAAAGGATGATAAAAACAGTAACGCTCCGGTCGTATCGGTGAGTGCCTATGCGTATCGCAAAAACAACGACGGTCAAATTTTATTATCAACGGCAACCGTGATGGTTTATAATAACAATCGTCAACCAACATATTGTCGTGTACTGTTGGACAGCGAGTCGCAACATAATTTTATAACAGAGGCCCTGGCACAACAATTACGACTAAAACGCACAAGAACGTCATGTGCTGTTATCGGTATTAACGAATCTATGCATTCCGCATCTCATATAGTGAACACGAATATAAAATCGCGAGTAACAAATTATTTATCAAATTTAGATTTTTATGTTTTACCTAAATTAACTAATAATCTACCATCAATGCCCGTCGCAACGTCAAATCTTAAATTACCTGCAGGATTGGCGCTAGCAGACCCAACGTTCGGCACGCCACAAGCAATCGATATTATATTAGGTGCCGAAATATTTTTCGATTTAATTATTAATGAACAATTACGTCCAATACCTAACGGACCAGTTTTGCAGAATACGCAATTAGGATGGATTATTTCCGGTCCGGTACCGCATTCGACAGTTCGAAATACGAACGCTAGTATATCGCTGTTCACGCATATTTCACCAAACCTACAAACACTTGAAGACCAAATGGCTGCATTTTGGCGGATTGAAGAAATAACACCCGTTCAATCATACACTATGGAAGAGCGTGCGTGCAAGCAGCATTTCGAAAAACACGTCCAACGGGATGATAACGGACGTTTTGTTGTTGTATTACCTTTTAAGACAGCGCTTAAGTTAGGAAATTCATATGAGAGAGCTTTACGTCGATTTCTGTCGTTAGAAAGGCGTTTGCAAGTGGACACAGGCTTGAAAAACGACTACGTCAAATTTATGAACGAATATATCGAACTTGGGCACATGTCAATTGCGAACTCGAATCCCGATGTTTCAATGACAGATCGCCATTATTATCTACCGCATCATGCCGTGTTGAAAGAGAACAGTACGAGCACCAGATTGCGGGTAGTATTCGACGCATCAGCGAAAACAGACGCGAATATTAGTTTAAACGACGTTCTGTTAAAAGGCCCGTGTATACAGGAGGAGCTGGTATCTATAATGGCTCGATTTCGAACGCATAGGTATGCCATTAGTGCAGATATAAGAAAAATGTATAGACAAATTTGGGTCACTGAAAGCCAACACGACTATCAACGTATCTTATGGCGTGAAAATCCTGACCAGCCTTTAAATACGTTTTATTTGAAAACTGTGACATATGGCGTAATTACTGCGTCCTATCTAGCTACGGCGTGTTTAAATAAACTATCAAATGACGAAGCTTCCCGATAGCCCGAAGCTTGTCGCGCCTTAAATCAAGATTTTTACGTCGACGACTTCCTCGGTGGCGCAGCATCGTTATCGGAAGCATTGAAATTACGCGACGATTTGATAACAGTTTTAAAAGGGGCCGGTATGGAATTATGCAAATGGTCTAGTAACGATTATAGATTATTAAAAGACGTTAATGGTACAAATTCAGGTGTTACTAATAATTTTACCGATTAAGAAAATACTACGAAAATACTAGGCATGTATTGGAATCAAAACATGGACGCATACCAATACAGTGTACGCCCGTATGACGAAAATATACGCGTTACGGAACGTGTCGTCTTATCTGAGATATCGTCCGTGTTTGATCCATTAGGCTTGATAAGTCCAATTATAATTAAATTAAAAATAATAATGCAACGACTATGGCAGGTAAATACGAGTTGGGATGCCACGTTACCTTCGAATATCGAGAAAGATTGGATAGACAGCCGTAAGAAAATGATCGATTTATAGACTCACCATTAACAGGTCCATAGTTGGCGACGACGAGATAGCTGATGTTCAGCTACACGGTTTTTCGGACTCATCCGCAACCGCATACGGCGCGTGTTTGTATTTACGCGTGGTAAATATTAATGGTAAATGCACTACAAATCTAATCTGTTCGAAGTCGCGTGTAGCCCCGTTAAAAACCGTATCAATACCGCGATTAGAATTGCTCGCAGCCGTGCTATTAGCGCGGTTAGCGTCCAAATACGCACCATGTTTACAACTGCCTATAAAAAAAACATTTTATTGGTCCGACTCGATGGTTGTTTTAGCATGGATAGCGTCACAGTCGTCCAAGTGGAAAACATTTGTAGCTAACAGAGTTGGGGAAATACATGATCGTACTTCTATACACGAATGGAACCACGTAGGTACCCACGATAACCCAGCAGATATAGTATCACGCGAATGTTGCCCGTCTCAAATTAAAAATCTTAAAATGTGGTGGAATGGACCAGAATGGCTATCATCTGATCCATCCAATTGGCCAAAAAGTAATAAAAACATTATTTCATGTGAAAAAGTGATTGCAAGGTCAAAAACTACATCTTACGTAAACGTAACAACCACCAACGATCGCGATGAATCGTATTTTAATCGATATTCGTCGCTTACGAAATTAATACGCGTTACGGCGTATTGCAGACGTTTCGTGCGCAACGCGCTGTCAAAGTGCTCTGATAGATCTTACGGACCAATACTAGCAAACGAGTACCTACGACGCAGCCAACCTTTGTATAATTAAGCAAGTACAGGCGATATATTTTTATAAAGAAATATCAGACTTACGAAATTCGCATTTGGTACATTGTAAGAGTTCATTGCGCCATCTAAATTCTTTTATCGACGAAAATAATTTAATAAGGGTGGGTGGCCGGTTAAAAAATGCATCTAGACGCGTTTCAACGACACCCTATCGTGTTACCGGCAAAAAGTAATTTTACTAGGTTAATATTTTTGCATGAACATGAACGATTATTACACGGCGGCCCGCAAGCTATGTTGGCGTCGGTTCGCGTAAGATATTGGCCGTTGAATGGACGAAATATTGCACGCACAATCGCGCATCAGTGTGTAAAATGTTTTAGATACCGTCCTATTGTCGTACAACCTATTATGGGCGACTTGCCGAAAGTTCGCGTCGAACCGTCTAGAGCATTTTCAAAGGTCGGAGTAGATTTTGCCGGACCATTTTATATTAAAGCTAGTCTGCGTCGAAATGCGCCTACCAATAAAGCGTATGCTTGTATTTGGGGGTGCTTGGCAACCAAAGCGGTTCACGTAGAAGTAGTCGGCGATTTAACTACGCAATCCTTTTTAAATGCGCTACAAAGATTTTGCGATCGGCGTGGTTTATGCACCGACATTTATTCGGACAATGCCACTAATTTTGTAGGCGCAAATCGCCAACTGCAAGAATTAAAGGCACTATTTTTATCCAAGGAGCATCAACACCAGGTCATCGACACAACGGCAAAATGTGGTATTCAATGGCACTTTATTCCGCCCCGCTCACCACATTTTGGTGGTTTGTGGGAGGCGGCGGTTAAATCGTTTAAGACTCATTTATTCAAAACATTAGGCAACGCATCGCTCACCTTTGAAGAGTTAAATACGATTTTTGTACGAGCTGAAGCGATATTGAACTCTCGTCCTTTAACTCCTCTTTCCACCGATCCCTCTGATATGTCCGTTTTAACACCCGGACACTTCCTTATTGGCAACTCTCTATGCGCACTACCTGATAGGGACGAAACCGCTACACCTCCAAATAGGCTATCGAGATGTAGGAGGGTCACTCAACTGTCGCAACACCTTTGGTCTCGATGGAGTAGAGATTACCTATCGCAATTACAAGCGCGTAATAAATGGTCCAAATCTCAAGGTCCCAGCATCCGAGTGGGAACAGTGGTCCTCATTCGCGACGACAATCTTCCGCCACTACAATGGTCCATTGGACGGGTAATCGAAATCCACGTCGGCACGGATAATCAGATACGCGTAGCCACTGTTAAAACCAGTCATGGAAAGTTGCAACGCGCTGTACGTAATTTATGCCCATTACCTTTTGATGACAATCAATTGTCAAAGGATTAAAATAGTATCAGCTATAATTTAAATTTGTATTAATATATTATTATTGAGTTATAATTTTTATAATATTGTATTTATATTCTTTAATTCTTATTGTATAACGTTAATATTAATTACCATTGTATTATTATTATTATTTTTTGTTCGTCATTTATTGTGTTATTTGAAACTTATTATTTCAAGGTGGCCGGTATGTTCGGTACGTATCGATATAAGAGATAAGATAGAGACCACGGCGATCGTATCGCACGGGTTCAATAATATTCAGTAGTATATACGTAACCGGCGTAACGAGCGTATTCGGCCGTCTTTCCGCATCATGCAATATTGTTATAAAAATAAATTAAAGTTCTAACGCTAAAAAATCGTTTTGTGATTCAGAGCACCTGGTTTCACACTGCGTAACAGTTGTTAAATTGAAGAAATAACACCACCATATAACGATTATTCATATTCCATATTTGTCACTAAAATGTATTCATTGCTCACAAAATTAAAAAGAAACAACAATAACATAAAAAAATAATTAGGTTAAACGATTTATCAATAAACACATTATCCATAAATATAAATAAAATTAAAAATATTAAATAAATTTAAAAAAAAATTTATAGACGTACGTACATAATAACAATTTCAATTTTACCATACTATGAAAACAATGAATTATATTTAGGTAATATTATTCAAGACATGAAAAAAAGTATTCATTTCAGACTCTAATAATAAATAAGTAATTTTTTTTTTATCCACCTCATAGATAAAAATAGATATTCTGCACATTTACAAACGATAGTAACGAAACACTGTTATTATTTGGTACCTTCGTTAAATGCGGAAAGACAAAATGCCAAAAACAATATTTCGAACACATTTATTACAAAATCACCATCAAAAGGATTTCTGGTAGTTCGCACGTAACAGTACCGACATATTAAAACAAATATATATAGGTATAGTTGATAGCCAACATCAATATTTATTATTTACATCTAATACATAGCGACATATAGGTTAGGTACACGTTGATATTAATACCTATTAATATTTTATATTCACGTCTACACGGTGATTGTTATTTTGTTTGTATGTAAATAATAATATGGGTGGAAAATATTGTAGTACCTACGTTGCCGGACATTGCGAAAAAATATAAACCATTGCAGTCAGACTCTCCAGTAAAATACCTGTAAAAGACAAAAACCTAGACGCTTTATTTTATTTTTTGTTTGTCGCGCGTCCTGTACGCGAATACGCGATGTTATGCTAAAATATGTGTTAAAACTTAAAACAATTGATTATCAAATATTTGGGTTTTACAACTGTGTTATTATTTTTACCCACAAATAATCGACATTTTGTATATGACGACGATAAATCGCTACTCGGCGTCATGGGAAACCGGCTAATGAAAAGAAATTGGTAATTAGAACCTAATGCTCTTCAATAATAATGACTTTTTCATTACTTCTATTAGTTCGACTTTATTTGATTTCATATTCGTATTGTAAAACAAAACATTATTTTATTCGTTGATTTTTAAATGCTAGTTTAATTAATGTGACAATTAGTTAATAGTTTAAGGTTTTTTTGGCCATCCCAAATATTTGGATCAAAATATATAGTACAAACACAGAAAATCTCAAACGATTAAAATACCTGAAAGCTTAAAAATAGTTGAAATATTTTGAAGATTGTATTGTGTTTAGGAATTTATAGTTTAATGAATAGTGTACGATTATTGGACGAGTATTTTCCAATACATTTGTTTTTGTTTTATATCAGCCATAAACAAATACTTCCATAGTCGTGCCCGTAACAACACAATTTGGATATTTGGCTGAAGCTTAGGCCCGGTGTACATGCTCTCATTGAGCGAGGTACCTGTTGTTATTTGAGTAGAGACATTAAACACGACACGGAACTCTCTGGCCTCAATATGCAGTGATGAGGAATATAATAGTTGTGCGGGGTGTCACTGCAGAGCAGAGGCAGGGGCTTCCGGAATGGAAGTCTCACTACAAGTCTTCCAGATGCTAGCTGAGTAGTTGTGGATTTGTAAACACCTTCTACTTCGATGTCATCAGAGCCAAGATGATGGACTGAAGGCAATTCTTCGATTTCCCAAAATCATTTTAATTTATCGTCAAGCGGTTCTGATGTGGATACGCTTAAGGTGATGGACTGGTTTGACCGTGGGATTAGACAGGTCCCATTTGGATCCCACCAAACACCGTTTCAATGGCCATTGGTTCACCACATTCTCCAGAAATCTTTCCATCAAGCAGCAGTGAAGGCATAACATCAACACCCACAGTAAGATGTCAACCTGGAGTGTCATACTAAGGATCAACTAACGGTAGATTTATCATTTATGACTTGGGATTATTTCCTGGGAAATCGGCTTTTGAGGTGTACATTCAGTTATATTGTTGGAACTATTAATACTTCAACGTGAACCGATGGAGCTTTCCAACCACTTGGAGTGATGACGATTGTGGATTTGCCACGAACAAGAGTATAGGTGTTACTATTAAAAGTAGAGATATTAACTGATGAATGGCTGCGACGGAGCATTAATGAACATGAAGATTTTTCTGTTATGAAGCTTGCTTGAGAGCCACTATTGACCAGTGCACGAAGCGGTTGCTGAGAGCCATCGCGGGCAATAACATCCAGACGTATAGTAGAAAGTAATACCATTATTTTCGGTTCGCCTTGAACAACCATTCAAAAAGAAGAACCATTCTTCTGAGATTGGTGAAAATTCCGGTGGTCCACTAGGTGCAACGCCAAAATGTAATAAAGTGTGGTGAGTCCTGTAACAACTGACAAGGCGGATTTATACTTTGACGGACATGTCGCAGACGAATAACCCGAGCCAAGACAATTAATACATAAACGGTGTAACTTTGTCAATTTAAACCGTTCTCTCGGAATCTGATCACTGAACAATTGACACTTTCTAATGGAGTGTGATTTTTTGCATAATGGACTAATAGTAACTAATAGTAGCAGGATGACTTGACCTAGCAGATAAGACCTTTTGATGTGATCCATATCGTGTCTTGGAGTTTTTGAATTTGAATTTTTGGGGCATTTTTAGGTTATTACATTCAAAGCCTTAATTATAATATAATATAAGGACTGTGGTTCGAATATTGTAAAACAAATGAAAAATGAGGTGTGAACAATTATTTATACTACTTGTGATAGCAACACTGTAACGCAATTTTCAGTCACCGTACCCCCGCCGGCCGAGGATGCTCCGTCTATTAGTATAATGCTATGACCTATGACCCGTCCCACTACCTACGGCCGTGCATGCGACTAACGTTGGCTACACTACGTGCTGTGCGTCCGCAGTATTAAGTGCGCTTGTTAGTTGATATCATCGTCAACACAAAATAAGTATGGTTACGTTAGTCTCTTCTAATTTTTTGTATACATTTTGTGTTGTGATTTCGCCATTTTGGTGCTATTGTTCTTTTGTTGATGTTGAACCATAATACGTTATTAGTAGATAACAGTATAGTACGCCATTGCTTCGTGTGACGTGTCTTCAACTTGTTGAATAATAATTTTGTTCTCTTGTTGCCGACGTCCAGTCGTCAATCGTTTCTCAAAATCTACGTTTACAAGTCTGGATTACAAGTTTATTTTTTGAGGTCGGTCGTATTCTTTTATATTTTTTTGTCAGTAGTTACATAATGTCGGCTTGGTGCGAGCTATTTGCTTGTTAACGGCAAATAGTAAACTGTTAGGAAATACCATTTAAACATTTTTTGACTTCATTTTTTATTTTCAACCTTCTCATTGCGATTCAATATTGTAAAAAATTGTTTATTTTTATATTGTGAGTTTGGTAGGTACCGATTTAATTCATTCACTGAAAAAATAAACTCGTTCCTTGGGTTGTTTATTTAATTATTTATTTCAAAATGAATTACTATCTACAGAAATCCGAATTTGTATGCAACATAATATTTTTTTACGTTTGCTGGTTGACGATACTGTAAAATAACCACAATTTCTTTAGAAAAGATTGAGTTAAAGTTAGTACATAGTATTATAATATAATACCTATACCTGTGCATATCTTATTTGGAGTTTGTAATAAAATTTAAAATGTTGACTTCTTTTATCATAATATATATCAGCTAAAATTATTTCTCTTATTAATCGTTTTACTATTACATTATTTTACTAGTATATATATGAAATGTGTTTGCATTCTTGTAATATTCTCTATTTACTCTACCTTCTATTTGCCTTTGGAACTTAAAATAAAATAATTATTTTTTAAATACATGATTTATTTTAATTAAAAAACTTAAGACAAATATTCATAGATTTTGTATAGGTATTACAATTAAAATTCAATATGAATTAAGTACCTTTTTTATTTATTTGAGAATTATTTGTATTATATCCTTGATTTTTTCATTGTTTCTTAGGTTTTGGTTTTTTGGATACACAATGGATTTAGACGAGGTCCTGAACAACTTTGGATTGGGCTCATATCAAGTGTCAGTATGTGCTATAATGGGACTCGTGCTCATGTACTCAAACATATCACCATTGAGTTATGCCATTACAGCCAGTGACCTTAAATACAGGTAAATTTTAAGTAATTTTACCTATTTTTATATAGGTATTTATATAATTAAATTTGACTGTGAACTAAACAGTAATTATAAATTACCTTTAAATTAGAACATGTATTGTACATAGGTAATCATTGAAAAGTATAAAAAGTATATTATATATTATAATATATATAATTTATAATATGAATGTATAATTGTATTTAATATGATTGATTTTGTATTATAATACCTATAAACTATTTTATATACATTATGCAAATCGTAATTTAACTGAGCACTACTTGATAAATCAATATAATAGGTATAGTACCTTTTTTTTTATTGCAAAATATTTATTGAGTAAGTTTATTAATTTTTCATCAGTTTTTAATTTATTTTATTGAAATGGTTCATAATATCATAATTATATTTGAGTATATAACAATAAATTGATCAATCCTATATTTGTTGTAGGTTTATACATAAATTATATTTTAGTGTTGTGAAAATTGAAAATGTCTTAATAAATATGACCTATTAAAAACTTTTATTTAAGTTAAATTGTATCCAAACGCGGAATTTAATCACTAAATAATAATCGATAATTTAAGATTTAATTTGATTATTCATGAAGAAATCAAATGTTGCTATAATTTCTAATAACCTAAAATATGTAGTAATTATTTCTTGCTGCTTAATAATCATATATTAATCATATTTATTTAATGTTAACAACAGTATAAATAACAATAGACAATTGACACAAATATATTATGGAACTTTTAAGTAAAATTAAAATAACATTAAAAATTACTAAACTATAGTACACATAATACATCTCATCGTCAAGAATCAAAGCCAGATTTCCTAGACAATTTTAAAAAACCAAATAATATATAAATTAATTTAAAAATGAAATTTTATTTGATAAAATAGATTTTTAACATGATGAATTGTATTATTCTATAAAGTGTAACATGGTTGTCAGCATTATATGAATATTTACAACATTTTTTTATTTAATGTTTTGTTTTGGGCGCATTGAATAGGCATTTTTAATACATTCATGCAAATCAACTCTGTTGTTATAATAAAATATAGTTTAGTAATTTTCTCTTATAGGTTTACCTATATGAACAATAATTTAAAATACCAACATTGATTAAGATTTGAATTATAAAAGTGATTGTTATTTTAGTTTCTGAATTAAAACTTAACAACTTATCATGTACAGTGAGCAAACTATGTACAATATATAGCTTTTCAGTTTTCCGTTAACAGCTTTGAACTTCAAACAGAAGGAGCTCTGATACAAACAGCTATATCTATTGTATTGTCAATACTTTTAATAAGAGCTAATTTTTCAATATTCCTAGGATAGTAAGATTACAGAGAATGTCGTTGAAGTTCTCGGAGGTTCAAACAAAAGTATGCTTGACCAATCTCGCAATCGTTTTTCAAATAATATGGTTGATTATCGTTCTTTTCAAATTTAAAAGCAGTACAATAAACATATAAAACAGTAAAGTCTAGACCTTAGGGATACATAGTGTCTTGCCAAATCCCTGTACCAGCTCTTTCTTATGATTATGAACAAAACACATTTATCAATTTTTAAAGGATGTTTTTACATAATATGTACGAAACAGCTAGAAATGTAATCAGGATTTTTTTTTTACACTTGTACTTACGTATGTGTACGGATCAACTTATTATTGTAACTACATTATGATTCTTTTAGGTGCGAAATTCCGCAGTGCGATACCAACAACCCATCGTACAATCCGGAGTGGTTAAATCAGGCTATACCTTTCAACGAAAAGTCCAATGAACCTTACAAATGTCTCAAGTACCAGTATGTATTGCAGACGAACAACGAGACAGATGTTTTTGGTAATAGCACTTGTAGGCATGGAGCATTCAATGTCAGTTCTAAAAAGAGGTGCAACAAATGGGTGTTTGGTGAAACGGAAAGGACAATAGTGAACGATGTTTGTCTTAATTGTATATTTTTTCATTATATACCTCTGACATAATCCGTTTTTCCCATTAGTTTGGTATTATGTGCGAGGAAAACAAATGGAAACTCAGCATGGTGGGAACCATCAATAGCATTGGCCAGATCATCGGCATTCCTTTATCAGGATATATTTCAGACAGGTAAATTGTATCTTTAAAGTATAGGTATTATAGCCTAAACGTATAGGCACTGTAAACTATATCGTGAATTGTTGTTTACATTGTTGTTATTGGCACAAAGTCTGTACATAATATTATAGCTAATACAGTTATTATTGATTTTATATAGCCAATTTGAAGTCCTCAATTTCCTAATATTTTCTAAAAATAATAAATAAACTTTAGTAAAATTGTTGTAGTTTCACTAAGTATTCACGTACCTGCTAAATAATTCTTAATTATAACATAATCTAAATTACATTTCACTCAACTGATGTATTTAACAGTTGTACAATGTGCATTGTACTTGCCTCTACCAGTTGCCACATCACTCAGCTGCAAGCGGTTTATCATATTTTGCTTTTAATATTATTGGGAATTCCTAGATGAATCTGCTGCAGTTATCACTTATCTATATTGTGCGCAATATATGTATTAGGGTGCCACTCAATTTTTTTTTTACATGTCTTACCTTATTATCAGGTTCTATTTACCATAAAAACTATTTTAATGAAGTTTTAGAATTTTGAGTCAAATTGTACCGGTTGCTTATGCATCTTAAAAATATATAGATAGTAATAAATATATAAATATTGAAAATTAGTAATTAATTATTTTCTACCATCTTACATAAATGTGAATATTTTTAATAAATTTGCATTATGTCAGATATAAAATACTTATAAAAGTAACAATATAATCAAAAAAATATTCGAAATTTAGAGATTTTTAAGTGTTTTTTTGTAACTTGTTCACCGATATTTTCTCCAAGAAATATCAAACTAAAATGTAGTAATTCCTTGTAATCATCTCTCGGCTGACAAACTGATAATTGATTTTGAATAAAATTGACTATGTCATTTTTTACAAATTTTATATCAAAAGAAATAGTTATAGAGATTAGAAATAGAGTTGTCCAACATTGCACTTTCATAACCTTGTTTATTTATATTTTTCCTGAATTTTGAAAATGTTTTAAAAAGTAATAAGTCAGGGCCAGATTGATGTTCAATTGGAAGAGAATTAAATATTTTGTTGATTATTATTTCAAATATATGATGTCTACAAGCTAGACCTAAGAGCTTTCTTCCGATTTTTTGTTCTAAAATAGTACAGGCTCCCTTTTTTAGACCAGTGTTACTAGCTGTGGTATCAAAACACATACAATTTACTCTATTTACAATATTCCATTCATCCAGCAATTGAAATATAGCAATTGCTTGTTCATCTCCTGTTCCTCTGGATAATTTTGGTACTCCAAGTAAAGTAAATCAATGAAGTAAATATGAAATGCATGGGTAAATAATAACCAAGTTAAAAAATAAAAATGTAGATAATCAGTTTTATCTTGAAAAGTACCTAACTAAAAATCATTTAGGTATAAAACTTTGATAGCTTGAGCGACCTCGAAATATGTGATTATCTCAATTATATTCTTACTTCAGCTATTTAATAATATATAAATCAATATTGTGAAGTAAAATATTGGAAAAACTAGCCTATTTAGATGAGTGGCACCCTAGTATGTATATGCAAGATCTCGCATATCAATACCACACTCCAAATTTAAAAAAATTAAAAACTATATCTATGAAAAAAAATAGCCCATAGGTAATTAAAATCGTAGATACGTTTTCAATTTATTATCTACCTTTAAAATCAAAATCATTGTTATTTAGTATAATAAAATGTGATTTTTTTTAAAAAGTTACTATTATTTATATTTAGTTTGTTCTATAATATTTAATTACATAATATGTACTTTTATTTTTATAAACATATAGGTTTGGGCGCAAGTGTATCTTAATTATAGGGTCAGTTACATCGGCCATACTCGGCACGCTCAAAACCTTCACTGCTAATTACTATTCATTCCTCCTTTTTGAATTTTTGGAATCTTTAGCTTCCAGTGGAGTGTATGGAGCCACCTTCGTATTAGGTGAGAAATCAATTCCTCAAAATCACCTAACATGTCATAAAATAAATATAACATAGTTTTAATTACTAAAGTTAACTAATGTCAAACTTTAGAAAACTGTAGGTTGTAAATAGTTACAGTAGTTGCCATTTATTGGACCCACGATTAATTGACTCATTTGCCTATTACAGGGGTCGGCAACCCGTGGGCTGCATGTGTCCCTCATGGCTCATAGCAATTTTATGTGGCCCACGGGTAAAATTTATAATTAGTATAAAAATGGACATCATGTTTAAAAACCACAAATTATGATTGTAATATAGTATGGACGACTGAAAACAGAGGATTAAAATGTTGTTTGTTTATAAATACCTTGTTAAATTAATATACCTAACAGTTAAATGATCTTAAATAAACTAAATTTGATATGACTTTATATTTTTGTATAATATAAAATAAAGTACTTACATATATTCAAATTATTTATATTTTGGCCCTTGACCTCAAAAAGGTTGCCGATCCCTAGCCTATTGGACACACGAGCCGGTCCAAATATACAAGTATAGGTATCCTTAGAAAAAAATTTGTCGATTAGACTTACTATACTGGTTAATAGGATAAATGTGTATTTTTAAATGCTGATTTCCAAATTTCTGTTCTATTTTCCTAATTTAAATTGCATATATTCTATGATTAGTTATTTTATCGACTCATCACATCAAGTTTTAACCAAAATTATTGTTTTTAAATTATAAAATATATTAACCTAATCATCAAGATAATGACAAAATAATATATTATATTTCAGGTCTAGAATTAGTCGGTTCAAAATCGCGTGTTGCTATCAGTACTCTGATGGGCTGTTTTTATCCCATGGGTGCAGTTATCATGGGCTTTGCAGCCTACATGATTCTTGATTGGAGGATAATGCTTAGGATACTCAACTTACCTGGACTACTTATATTAGGATGTGCTTGGTAAACAAGATGATCATTAATTATCACTACAGTTGTATACAAAAACAAGTCCATTGTACATAATATGTAAATTTTAAACGCATTTGTCTGGATGCTATTGTAATATAGGTATGTACCAGAGTCCTTGCGATGGCTTCAAACCAAAAACCGAGTTGTAGAAATGGCCCAAATTCTATCCAAAATTGCTGCATCTAATGGCAAAATATTACCGTCTTGTGTCAAAGAAGCACTGATCGCCAACACTATAGCCAATAGCAACGCAACGGGCCCGGTATTGATAATTGATTTAATATTATAATTTATAATAAATATAAAATATTATAATGCCCAATCGTATAATATTAATTAATTCATGTATTTTTCCTGTGTCATTTCAGCTTGAAAACCAAATATCTGGTAGTGAATTAATGAGAAAAATATTAGGTTCGAAAAAGATTTTGGTGCGTCTAATCAAATGTTCGTTTTGCTGGTTAGTATAGTTATCACTAATTAGATAGTATATAATATACTCATATATATTATAAATTAAAATTAGTTAATGTTTTCAACCTTCTCGTTTTGATGTCAGTAAATATCTTAATATATTTGTATGATTACAGGATTACGATTACATTAGTCTATTACGGCCTCTCGTTAACTTCCGTGGAGCTGTCCGGTAACAAATACTTGAACTTTATGCTTGTAAACGTTGTAGAAGTACCAGCATTTTTAACATCATGGTACTTCATGGAACGCTTTTCCAGACGAAATACCCAAGCATATTCATTCTTTTTGAGTGGCATTGGATGTATTATGGTCAACTTAATATCTACTAGTAAGCCAACACATGAGAGGACGCAAGAACCACATGCGTTGTCTCCGTCTTACAAACACATAACAGAAATTTAGACGTTCTGAATAATCCATTTAACTCTGTAATGATTAATATTAGAGTGAATTTACCTATTATAAAATTTACAATTAAGAATGTTATCTAGTGAATCTTAAAAGGTTTTTTTATATATTTTAATTTAAAAGTGAGTTATGAGCATTTTAAAATGTACAAACAATTTACAATTTTTTAATGATCTTAACTTAAAAAAGATCTATGAGATTCATTAAAAAATATTCTTACTTTTAAATTTGATAATAGATTAATTCACTCTAATATTAATCATTGCAGAGTTAAATGGATTATTCAGAACATATAATTTCTATGTTATGCGTTTGTAAGAAGGAGACAACACATAAAAGTGAAACGCCCTCTTAGTTTTGAATAGTTTTTTTTTACTTAACTTTATTGATATGCGTGTTATCTATCTTACTAAAAAATGTGTTAATAACGTTAGGCCAAAGTGTCAAGTAAAAAAAATTTCTCATCGAAAATGTATAAAAATAAATTCAATAAAATATTATAGTATATAACATCCAAATAATTAATTTTATTTATGTACTTAAGTTTATTTTTTACTTAATGTGCTTTAATTTAAAATGTTATAATATAGTGTAACAGAAAGACCTGACAGATAAAAGTTAAACTTATGAAAAAAATTATAAAAGTTACAAAAAAATAATTTAAGATTTACTCATGTCTAAAAATTCTCAACAATAATATTTTGAAAAAAGTTGTTTCATTTCAAATAAGTTTTTTCCAGGAAATATTGATATTTAAAAAATTGTAAAAATTAACTACTTGACTTTAATAAATGTTTTTACCATTCAATTTTTTCTATAAATTAGATTTATAAATTGGCTATTTTAAATTTATCCAAAAAAAACTTAATCAAATATAAAATTGTTTATTTTCTGTAATAAAAAATTTTAATAAAAAAATGTATACTGTACTTGTAACACAAATGTCCATAAATATTAAAAAAAAAAAAATAATGATTAAAACAAAAGAAATTTCATTAGTCAGTTCTTTCTATTATACTCTGTTTATTGTTTATTTATTAATACATTTTATTATTTAATTATGTTTTGAAATTAAATTATTTGGTAAAAAGAAAAGTTAATTGCAAATAGGTTTAATACATTTCCAATTGTTTATTTTTACATATAAAATTAAATTAAATACCTAACTACCTACTTAAGTTAATAAAAATAAAATTGTTGTTCACAATCATGTCCATTATTTTAAAAATCATCAACTTATATATTTGGTAAAATTAATTAAAAATCATTTGAGGTTAAATAGAGTTATTGATAAAAATAATACCAGTGTAAGATTCTCTTAAAATTAAATGCATACACAAATATATTTTAATTTTAATTAAACATTTACATTGATTTAAAAAAAAGAAATATACTTATGTAGACATAAGAATAAGTATACAAGGTAAACAATAGACTTGCAACCCATTATTTTCTCATACAATTTGCATTAATAATCTTTTCCAAATAATTAAACATTTTATAGTATAATTATAAACTATAATAAAAAGAAACGGGAAGTAGGCTAACTGTAGTAGAAAACCTCTCTTCCGTACAGTAGAATTTGAGTAGGGTACTGTAATAAATGTGTTAAATTTGAATTCAGTAATAAATCATTGACTACCAAAAATTATTCTGAGCAGAGACTCACATGATAATTTCTATCAACCTATTATCATATAAATATATTGCTATTAATTATTATTGTAATTTATTTTAATATTTATAATAATATGGAAAAAACTATAAGTAGGTAATAGCATAAAATTAATCCAAATGTTGTGAACATTTCTTTGTGTGTATAAAATATACATATTGGTTTCAAATCCCCACAAAAAATATTTTTGAATTACAATAAAATAACTAAAAATTTTATTCTCTATAACATTTTTAATTTTTTTAATTTTAGAAAAAAAATAAACTCATCATCGTAAAATCAATAAATTCATTGCTCTGAATCCAAAAATTTAAATGACACCATTGTTACGTATATAGTCCAAAATTGTGCATATCGCAATGTTTACAGTGATTGTTGTACATATTGAAAAGTTTAAATAAGTACATAGATTGTACAAATTGTAAAGTGTAAAATTGTATCTAAAAATCTTATTTTAACTACATTTGTTCATACAGTTTAATATTTAATTCATATAAAAAAATTAGTAAAACATTTTTTTTTTTTTTGGAAAAACCTACTATCTGTAATTCTAACAGAATAATTAAATATTATATTGTACATATTATAGTTATAATAAATGACATGTAAAAAAAAAACAGAATTTTATGGAAGGCATCCATTGAAACCATAGATACTAGTATTTAAGTCATAGCACCAGCTTTTTTGAGGTGATGTGAAGGGTTATCAGAAAGAGAGTGTGACAATAGATGAGAGATTATAGAGTTTGGATAGGGTTGGAGTTTTGAGTGAACCTATTGTAGTAGATTTTTGCTAGTTTGGTCAACAGCATCAATGTTTAAGACTTTATGGAAATTGTATGAGTCATTAGTTACATATCAGGGGACTGGGGCTATTTAGTGAAGAGTGAAATACTGAAAAGCTTGGGTGGCACATTCCCCAGATTTAATAAATTTTTAAAAAAAAAAATTTGAATTAAGATATCAATGTACTTATAAAAAAATTTATTTTCGTTAAATTGTAGTATAAATTATAATAACTCAATAAAATATCTTATTTTATAATCTAAAAATATTCCTAGGTGCTTTTTTATATGACTTATTTTACTACTATTTTATGTGAATCAAACTGCATGAATAACATGGTTAAAATACAATTTTTACAATAAGCATTTTCACATTTCATGATGTATTTGTTGTACACATCATGAATTGTACATTACAAATAGTACAATTCATCTACTTTGTATGGGAATATTGTGGGTACACACATGTGTACTACACATCAAAATCAAAATATTGTGTACAAAAAACCCTACACATTGCTATATGTACAATTTCGGACTTTGTTTGAAACATATTACGTATACATAAATACACAAAATGGTGTTATGTTTATGTGGCCTTAGCAATAAAATCCATGTATCATTGATTTGCAGATTATTTGTGGATGAAACTATTATTGTTCTTAAGTAGCAAATACGCAATCACCATGGCATTTAACAACATGTACGTGTTTACCGCAGAAATGTTCCCTACTGAACTGCGTATGTCATTGTTTGGCATAGTTTCCATGTTTGGTCGAATGGGTGTCATGTTCGCTCCACAAATGACGTTCTTGGTGTGTACTTGACAATGTTTTGATACCTAAATTTAATGAAATGAAAATCGCACTTAAACAATATTATAATATTGTGTATCATTAGAAATGTAAAATTATTATTTAAATACTGTTTCACAGGGTGCCTGTTTTGGACAATATGTGCCAATCTTATTGTTCGGAATCATGTCCACTATGGCTGGAGCAATAGCTTTCATGTTCCCCGAAACAAAAGATCAAAAATTACCTGACACAGTAAAACAAGTTGAATTTGTTGAAGAGGTCTAAATGAATTAATAATTTATATAATATTATAAAAGATCTTAAATGATTCATAATTTCAACAAAAATACACTATAAGAAACCACCAGTTGCAGTTGTGCCTTATTAAATTTATATATTAGTTTTATATTTTTTAATGATTCTATGTTTTTCACAACATAAATTAATTTTTTTAATCATCAAACGATAAGCAATATTACCATAAAAACTTAAAGTGATGGAAACAAGTTTATATAATCTATAGTATTCTTGTATAAAAACTCTACCGAATATGAATACTGAATAGTATATGATAAACATACACATTTTACAAAAAAGGAATTATTTTTAATGTATACGAATTACATAATATTAATATTTTTTATCTTAATTTATCAAAAATGAACGGGGAGTTTTCTTTGAATACAAAATATGTAGATACATTTAGTATGAATTGTGTAACTAATACCTCAACAAATTTCATTTTATCACTCCTTTTCATGTGATTTTTTTTATCATACTGACATTTCTGTGATATGAATTAATTATATAATATTAAAATGTAATAAAACATTGCTCATCGTTATGTACAACTATATAGTACAAGATCATATGTATTATTAATTGTTATACCATCACTGTAAGTCTGTAATCATAATATATACTGTTACTTTTAGTAATAATATTGATCCATGTTTATTATTTTAATACGGGGAATACTTATATGAATGTAATCAAGGCTGGGCAAGTTAACTAATTTTTTTAATTGTTAAGTTAAGTTAATATAGAAAAATTTAAGTTAAGTTTAAAGTTAAAAATTAATCTGAACTTTGTTAAAAGTAACTTAACTATAACTTTTTAACTTGTTAAGGACCAGCCTTGAATATACAATATAAGCATAAATACATTTAGGAAATTAAAGACAATATTATTATATAATTAATTAAGTTAAGTTCCGTTATATTATATAATTTTTTATTTAAAAAAAAAAAATCATTGTTTACAAATTAGATATGTTGATAATTTTTGTTGTGAATAACTAATTTTAACACTTATTTTAAATCAGTTTTTTATTTACCGATATTATAGATATATTTACGATTTTTTTTTATTACAGAAATAAATGCAACTTTAAATTTAATATAATTTGTGACATTTTATCCTTTTTTGGAGCCTACTTCCCACCTTCTATATTAAATAAAAAAGATTATGGCATGGGGTGAAGGACAAATCACCATGTAAGTCATATATAATTGATAGCATTTTGTTGATAATATAGTACCTAACTAATTTAATTAATTTTGAATTGTAAACTGTTATTGTATTTGTTTTATCTGTTGTGTGCTATTTAAAAAGGGGACTGTTTCAAAAATCTAAAATTATTTAGAGGCTAAATTCTATGAAGTTGCACAGTATTATTCAGGGGTGAATTATGCATATTATATTAAACTGTTGGCATGGTATTACACCTGTAAGTCAAATATTAACTAGCTTGTATATATAATGCCACTGGAAGACATTGTGGCCTTTAATAAAACTTGCAGTACCTACTTAAAGTAATTCGCTATTAGTAATATTATTAATTCAATTTTTTATCCAAGCTTAACAATTAGTAGGTAACCTATATTGATATGAACATTTATCTGTGTGTTAAATACTAAAAAAGAGGGTATTATTTCAATTATTCGTTTACATTTAAACTCTGAAAATCTTAGATATAAACTTATTGTGCGTATATTGTAGAATTAAATTGTTTGTTTTGAAAAAAAAATTTGTTCATTCATAACATTATATTTTTATAACTTTTTTAAGTTTTACATAAGTTACTATTCTTAACCAATTTGAACATAATATGAATGCTTTATCATTATTTTCTGCTAATTTGTTTAAACATTGGACGCTTTTAATAGTGTAATAAATATAGCGAAATAGTAATTGTATGATTTAATACATGATATTATGATTTAACTTGTTTTAAACCTCTGGCATGACAATGTTCTCTAATGCAATCTGTCTCTTATGTATGAAGTAAACCAAACAAAAATGGGTATATATACCAATAGAATACAGCTTATTTGAGAGAAGATGGTGACTTAATTTATCAAATGTCTTTTAATCTGTACAAATTATATCTACTTGATAACCTAATGTAAATGCATTTAGTACATATTTTTGAAAAATTAAAAAATTTACAACTGTTGATTTTTATTTCAAAAAACCATGTTGGTCGTCATTTAATAGCAGTGCAAGTACTGGATACAATAGATTCAAATAATTTAGGAATAATTGAAATAATAGAAATAGGTCTTAAGTTTATTATATTATTTAAGAGGACGTCAAAGCGCTATTTGTTTTCTCTCTCTAATCCACACGCAACACCAAATTTACATTAAGCAGACCAATTTTGTGTTGTTATTTTCAGTATTAGAGTGAATTTACTTATCATCAACCTTTTAGTTAAGAATATTACCTATGCCGCTATGTTGGCATTTTTTCAATATTTTAATTTGTATGTAAGTTATGAGCATGTAATTAAAATTGCTTATAAATCGCATTTAAATAAAAAAATTGAAAGGAAGCGAACATAGAGCAACACAGCTAATGTTTTTAACTTAAAATTTGATAATAATTAATAGGTAAATTCATTGTAATACTAAAAGTAACAACATAAAATTGGTTCTGACAAAAAAAGTCTCCTTTTCGTATGCCTAGAAAAACTTTTGTTATGACATAGGTACTATTATTCGTTAATCGTTTTATCGTTTTATTTAACGTATTATTTAAACTCTGACTTCCTGATAGGGAATATTAGGGATCTTGATATTATGATATAGATTATAGACTATAGTCTTTAGAGGCGATATGAGGCGCGTATTTCGCAATCATAGTAATTTGATGGATTTAGCTTCAGGGGTTCTCAATAATCTATTATTTTTTTTTTTTGGCGGAAATCGGAAAACGGTCATGGTTAGGTTAGGTTTGGGTAAATCTTCGCCCTTCTCCCATCCATTATTCGCACATTTCTCGAGGCGCTGCGCGGCACTCCAGTCAGTTAACGAAGCCGTCAATGTGTAGCGATCTGTCCTTTGTCCATTACAAGTTTGCAATTCCAAAATTCCAAATCTAATGTCTGTCAGCTGTATTAAATACAACCTCCTACTCCGCTCAAACACATACCTACACATCGAGTCATCGATTCTCAAGTTTTTCTTAAACATTCAAGCTGTCCAGTCGTCTGCGCTACGTACAATATTATTAATATTATTTGTGAGTATCAATTTATTATCTGTGCATCGGCTCAAATAACTTTTGCATTTTGAACAAATTCCTTCTCTACCAGTTTGAAATTTAAACAGCTACCTATAGAATTATAAGTTTTTTTTATTATTTTGTCTATTTTCGGCCGTAATTGCATTATGTTTACATAGTCGGGTGTATTATCTAGCTATATATTGTCAATAATTATATCATTGCTTTTCATTGCAATTCATGTATGACCATATTCAAATTATTATGTTGTGATTAGTTTGTTTTTTATGATAATACATACAAATTGTATTTAATATATATTTTGCTATTTACTATGCATAAACAAATGATAGAATTTATGTTTGTTTAAATTGTGATGACAAACAGAGAAAAATGCACTACACAGTATCGAAGTGATACCGAATAAGCACTGAATTCTCTTGACGTTTTATACGTATTTCTGATTATTCTGTACGCGTAATTAACGTCATTACCGTCATTTGCCATTAAATAATAAAGTACGTCTGGACGTCATATTGTAATCTATCATAATCGGTATTCGAAATAAATCGGCGACGCTGTTCGCTGTTGCGTATGACGCGTGTGTAGTTCCTTTTTCTATGGTGTGTATGTTGTATTGTTGTATATTATGTATTGCATTGTTTACAATATGTACCTATTTGATTTTGAACTAAAATAGTTGTCCGTTATGGCGTTATCAAAAATATTACTGTCGTACGCGTCCGTATTGGAAAAAGTATGTTATATACATGTCGAAATACATTGGAATGCCTATCTTTTTGACGGGACCTTATTATTTTGTCGGTTGAGACAAGTTGCACTGTATTATTAAACATCAACATAATTTACCAAGGAGCCTTTGTCAGTTTGTCACCATGTTTTTTTATGAGTTATTATCACACACAGACTCGCATCACACGTAATTTATCAGCATTTAACCAAAATCCCAGTCCACTGCTGATTGAGCTATAAATATTAAATACGCTATGCCGTATTAATATTTCTGGAGAGCCTATAACACTAGAAATTTAGGAATTTTTGGGAGCCATAAAAATAGAATATACGTGTTTATCCAAAGAAAGTATAAAGACTAAACAAAAAATCAAATTAAAACAAATGAAAATCTTATTTAATTTACCATCAAAAAATATAATAGTATAAAAATTAAGGAAATGTAAGTTAAAACCCTGTGTTGTTCAAGCCTTTATCAATCTAATAAAAATTAAATTTCTTGTCTGCAGCCGCCATTTAGTGACCTATGCACTATACAGTAAACCACCATTACGTCGCAAGTTAAAAAATAAAAAATAATAATATTCCAACAACATATTGTTTATATTTCTCTCTAACAAAGTGTCGCATATTTATAATAAAACATAAATAATTAAAAATTATCGCATTGAATATTAATATTTTAACAACATATCATTTAAATTTGAAAAATATTACATAAAATATAAAAATGAAGTTTTAATATAAAATATTGTACTCCAAACTAGGCAATGTCGATTTATGTCGAAGATAGATACTACTTATATGTTAGAGAGATTTATTATTATTTTTTTATTTATTTACAGAATATATATTTCGTGCTGAACACACACCCTGATCATGATATTTATTTTTCCTGCTCAGTATAAAAATGTAAAAAAAAACTATACTATAGTGGTTTCCAACCTTTTTTTAAAATACAGCGCATTTTATCTTCCACAAAATTGTCAAGGCTCGCCATGGTTTACCCACACGTAACGTCCAGTTACCTAAGTTTTAATTAAAAATTAATAATAATAGGTATTAAACATTTTATTACGTTTCTGTCTTTATTTGTTACTGACTGCCGATATGCTTTACAATACGAGTAAATACTACACACATATATAACATTAAAACGTATCAATATATTATAATATTCAATAGACGATACAATTGCCTTAGTTAGTGCATATTCAAATCTCATATTCTCATATGAACATTTTCTCGTAGTCACTACGTGCTTATAGTAGAAATTGTAATGGTATCGAATCGTTCAAAGTTAAACTTGCATGACTTAACGTTTTTGGTCGCTAACCTAGGATGTTTGAGGCACACCGGTTAAACCGAGAGAGTCGTATTGTTTTTGTTCTCTGTGCATCTCACTTAACTTCTATCGGGTCTATCCGCTTGGCAATCGCCTGTATCCCTACCATGGTCAGAAACTTGGATGACTATCGGGAATATATCTTTATTTAATAATTACATCTCGCTACCTATGTGCCTACTCCCTAGGCATATTTTAAATGTTAAACGACTCACAGTAGTAGTGACTATAGTGCGTATTGACTGTGTTAATCTGTGTGAAAGTTGTATCTTTTTTAATAATTTGTACCTATTTTTAATATATATGCCAAAATCAATCAATCATTTTTAGTTTGTGTTCTCACTTGTAATCTAGTTGCATCTGTTGTCACTTTCTTACAGCCTGTGAAAGTTTAGGAGTACAGACAAAAAAAGCATCATATATTGAATTAATTATTGCCAAAATAATTCATTTATTATATTATTAATTGTTATCAAAGTATATTATATTTAACCATGATCTAAATATTTCAAGGACTCTCATTGAATCTTGATATTAAATATCTGTAATTTAAAAAATTTTAAACAAAATATGTAAAAGAATAAGTACACAAAACTTTAATTTTGTATAATATATAATTGAGAAAAAAGGTTTTAAATGATTGAACATAGATTTCAATATTCATCATAAAAAAGTACTAGGGGTTCTGAATTCTGCTCGTTTTGCCCACCTGAATATTCTGATCAGGACTTTCAAATTAAAAATTTATCTTTTCATTCAAAAAAGTAAAAACTTACAAAATGATAACTATAAAAATTGTGAAAATATAGTTATTTTTGTAACAATTTGAAATAATTTTTAAAAACGTTATTAGTTATTACTTAATAGTTTTTGAAATAATAAGTATTTCACCTTAAATTAATAACCAGGTATGTCCAAATGCATTAACAAAAACGGTGCCTACCCGGCTGCCCATATACCCATGCAGTATTTTAGTAAACATTTAGGGTCACAAGTAAACCGATAAGAGTCTACCTTAGACTTATACATACATTTTAGGTCTATATATCTATGTGGATTGTGGACCTTTGGTGTTTCTAGGGTCTATTTATAGAAGATTATTAGACTGAAAAAATGTATTTCATTTTAAGATATTAGCATAGATCATTTATATATGTATAGAAATATACTTCATTGTAATGTACTTATGTATGTTTTAGCCTTTTATTTAGGTATAAAGGTAGTGATTCAATCATTTGTAAATTTACATTCATTTTAACATTTACAATCAATTTAAAAAAAAAAATATTAGGTAAATAAAAATAATAATTAAAATGTAAATGTTAATAATGATAATAATCTTCTGATATTTTTGTATTATAGTGATAAAAATAAATTGTCTGTTCGTTGCACACATGAATTCCCATTACACAACCTTAAATTAATGATACCTATGTATTATATTATTGTATTAATAATTAATTATCTAATTTACTAGGTCAACAAGCTTCTGGTTATATTCCGTTATTACAATTTGATCGTTGAGTTAATAATCAATATTTTAAACTAAATGGACCACAGTACAACTAGCCCTAGTACTAAGGTCAAATAAAGCTTAACATAAGAAAAACGTTTATCAAAGTTTAGTAGACAGCCAGATTCAACTACCTACTGACCTTCTACGTAAGTTTAAAACGTTTAGCATCTATTATAGGCGTAGGTACATTCTTTGATTTTAACACATAATTTGCCTCACACTTATTAATTTTTAGGTTAAATAACAAGCATCCAGCAATGATGAATAACAAAAAATTATTAAACCCACTTGGATTAATTCTAATTACAATTTTAACAGGGTAAATAAGGTTTAAATTAAAAACTATAATTTAAATATTTTAAATAAATAATACATTGAATTTCTATATCTATTTTAACTATTAACATGTATGAACCCAATTTTGTTGATTATAGTAGAGTGAATAGTGATAAACTTGTGATTGACACGGATGCTGGTCCTAATGATGCAATGGCAATTTTGCTTCTACTATCAGCACATTCTTACAATGACACAAATTTTGATATTGTGGCAATAACTTGCACCTATGGTTACTCCGATTTGAACAATGCCAGAAGAAATGTGCTCAAGACACTGACAATTGCAAATGAAACAAAAGTAACTATAACAAAAAAAAAAAAATTATTTACTGTCATGAATTTTAAACCAAGAGCTTAACTTTTTCATAGATAGCAGTTTATACTGGTGCTTACAAACCTATGATTCGGAATCATACATCAGATCATTTCTTTGGTAAAGATGGATTTGGTGATTTTGAATTTAATCAAAAAATCACTGGTAGTATTAATAGATCAAAGCATGCAGCAGTTGCATTAATTGATTTAGCTAATAAATATCCTGGCGAATTGAGTATAGTTGTACTTGGACCAACAATGAATATCGCACTTGCAATATTATTGGACCCACAGTTTTGTTAACAATGTCAAGCAATTTTATGTCATGGGTGGTAGTGTTGCTGGCTATGGGAATAGAGATCCAGGAGTTGAATTTAATTTTGGCGCAGATCCAGAAAGTAATTTTATATTGTTTAATTCAACTCAAAGAGTAGCAATTTTATTACTACCCTGGGAGACAAATTTAGCAATTAACATACCATCGGTAAACTATGAAAAATGAATAATTACTTTAAAAAATGTATTAATAACTTATTTTGTTTTTTTTAGTCATGGAGAACTGATAAACTTGGTGGTATTGTTTTAAAATTCATTAAATTTTTAAATCAAGGAGAATCAAAAATTAAAAAATTGCAATCTTGGCAACCTTATGATTCTTTACTCGTAGCTGCAATGTTGTGGCCTGACTTGATTACAAGATCTATTGTTACAAATATAACACCAATTATGGCGGGTGAAGCACGGGGTGGGTTACTCATTGATTATTTTGAAAGCACTCATAAAGCAAAAAATGATGAAACTATTCAAAAAGTTGATGTTGAAGAGTTCCAAAATATACTTATATCATATTTATCATAAAATAATGCATTTGTACCTTAACTTGTAACTAATCTGCGACGTTTTAAATATTTATTTAGATTATAAAAATTAGTAAAATACTTTATTTCGTTGTCAAATTATATTTTAATTTAATATATTTATTTTATATTTATATAAGTTTTAATTACCTATTGTGGTGGCATATGATAAACTGTGATAACTGATAATTATCATATTGCCGCACATAGACCACAGTATGTTCTTTTTAGTTTTTAGTCCAAAAAGTTCTAAAAATATGATAACATGTAAATATGATGGTTATAAATAAAAGCTTGAAATGTACCATTATCAGTGACAATATAACCCCTAACCCCATTTTTCATTGAAAAGACCATTTTTAATAATTTGTTATTAAAATTAATTTTTAATTTTTAAATTTTTTTTAACTACAACATTCATTTTTAATGACATATTTAAAAGCAAAATATTTATACACATACACTTGTATTATATGAGTGTATAATGTAATATTTCTATTTCTATATTATGTTTTTTTGTAATATTTTGGTACTGGTACCTGCGTATTATTATCCCCATTTACAAACAGCATAACAGTATACTAGAAATCCAGATGCTGCCTATATTTATCATTGGCCAACAGGCAACAGCCAAACCATCAATGTGTTGTGCAAGATGCAAGAATGTTCCAGTATCTGCAACATTACTTGGAGAAAAGTTGGATGAAAATCAGAATTTGGTGAAATGTAACTATCATCCATTTTTCCAAGGGAGCATAGTTGACGATCATGGTAAATGCCATGTAATGTTTGCTTGCCCAGAGGTCATTAATGAACTAATGAAGTAGTTCTTAACAGAGGAGTAGAAATGCATGCTGATGCTATTTTTAAAGTAGTATCATCTATGCCTATAAGTGCTATCAGCTGTTTAATATCCATGATAATTAAGTACTAAAGGTACTATATTTTAGATTCTGAGCGGAGCGATAAATGTATTGATTCTACATTGATGTGTGTGGTTTTTTTTGTCTGTCACCACGTTTAAGGGCAGTAAAAGTGTTCCGATTTTCTTCAGCATCTTTCCTGATAGGAAAACGAATCTAGTTGGTACTTCGGGGGGTGATCAAAAGTAAAAATGTCTCAATAGTTTTTAAACGTATGTCGTATGGGGAAAAACAAAAAAAAACTTAGGAGAAAACAAGATTTTTGGTCAAAAAACTTGAAAATTGAATATATAATTCATAATTTGTTGTAAGTGAAAATTAAAAAAACCGATTTGAATGAATATTTTTGTATGCGTTTGGGTGACGCCCTGGATGGTTTAGATTCACAAGGTGGTGAGGTGAGGTGCTCACACAGGGATTTTGAGATTTACGATGGAAATATTTGTTTATAAATGGTTGCTATTGGTAACCGTAACCATGTTTGCTATGGTATGTATAACCACTGTTTGTCTGTTTATTTATAGGGTTGTCAATTGTTACATTTTATAACTATAATAATTAGTACTAAGAATATGGCATATACATATAATATGGCATCAACCTCTGTGGTAGTACATTGGTTGCCAAATTGAGTCCCCGGCTTTCATCACTTCGCTCAGAATCTAAAACGTCATGGGGATCCATCCCCTTCACCACCACCCCCCCCCCCTGTTCTATTTTTCAAATTCTCTAGAGTTGGGAAAAATAATAAAGAGAGCAATTGAAATTTTAATTTTGAATCTGTTATTTCTCAAAAAAACAATTCAAAAATAGGAAAAAAACAATTATAGGAACTACTGCTTTTTGTTGCACTTAAAAAACTATCTATTGTGTATCATAATATTATATACACGGAGGCACAGAGCAACTTGATTTACTATTTTGTAGTTAAACTACTAAATTACTCATTACTTTTTTTCAGAACTTTCTCATCAGTTATCACTATAAATTATAAACTAAATGCAATACATTGACAATACAGAACGTATTTAATGTGACTGGATACTGATTTTATTTGAGTTAAGAGTCATCAAATATATATATGTATATAATTTATATAGGAAATGTATGATAAAAAATGTAAATGAGAAATAAAATACTACTTAAAACAGTTGAAATTTCTAACAATATTTTGTAAAAATATAAGAGATTGTATTGAATTATAGTTGCTCTGTAAAATATAGACTATAGAGGTAAATTTACATTTAAAATTAAAGAATTAATTTGATTTTTTTTTTTTTGTGATTATCCCTATGCCAACAAAAAATATAGTTTATTGAATAACATGAAAGATTTGAACCACGAGCGACCAAAGCGGCCCCTAAAGAATAATTCGGTTTTGGTCTCCAGCAACCTAAACGACTCTACATATATGACGTGTTAGGTTGTCAGTGGGCTCGTAGCCAATGTGTTAATTAAAATAGCTGCACAAAATTTGCATTAACAGTAAAATTGTATAGCAAAGCATATAAATTATCAAATAATTAAGAAATTAGTTCATATTAATATTTACAAATTCATGTTGTATGTGCTTCAAATAATATAAAACTGTACATAAATATATGATTCTATAATGAATCTGTTGCAACCATTATTTTTGGAACCAGAACTTATAAAACAATTTTGAAAAAACTTATAGAACATATTTTTGTGTTGATTTTTAAAACCTTAGATTTAAATACAACATTTCTTATGAATTTACTAATAAAAAAAAAATTGTAAAAATGTCGTGATTTTTACGTATTTATTCGAAATGAAATTGTGAAATTGTTGACGTACAGTAGGCTATAAGGATCCCTGTTATAGATGCTACGGATGGTGTTAAATTTGTATTTAATGATTTGTTATTATTTGTTATTATGTTACCTATACGAAAATCACTTAGGTTGGTTACCGAATTGAGTCCCGAGCTACCAGGGTCCCATGCCGAAAAGCCGCCGCTCTCGACTAGCTGCCGCCCGAAACACGGCGGCAAATCGAGACGAGAAAAACATCGCGACCGACGTACGATTATTATTATTATTATTTTACGCCTATCGATTTATCAGTGGCCGCCGCCGTCACCAATGTCCCGCCACATTTAGGTACACGTTTACCTATATTATTATTTATTTTAGATTCTGAGCGAAGCGATGAATCATGAATGTATTGATTCTACAATGATGTGTGTTTTTTTTGTTGTATCTGTCACCACGTTTAAGGGCAGTAAAAGTGTTCCAATTTTCTTCATCAGCATCTTTTCTGATAGGAAAGTGAATCTAGTTGGAACTTTGGGGTCAAAAGTAAAAATGTCTCAATAGTTTTTAAACGCGTCGGGAAAAACAAAAAAGAAATTAAGGAAAAAACGGGAATTTTTACTCGAAGCCAATTTTTGACAAAATGTATTTTTATTTTTGGTGTAACAGAAGAAATAATGACCGTAAATACATGAACATATCACAAAATGGTTATATACGCAATTTCTATACCTACACAATTAAATTTTTTTGAGCTATTTATAGACATAATAATTTTCGAGTTTTTTTTATTTTATTTTTATTATTGCTGATAAATTTTCTTTTAGTTTCAAAAAATTTGAAAATGTAATACAATGTTTTTCATAACATGTTGTAAGTGAAAATTTAAAAAAAAGTTGAGCGTATGTTTTTAATAGTTTTTTATAAGCACCTAAAGTTGAAATTTCAACAAAATACGTAAAAATCACGAAATTATGCAGTTTTTTTAATTGGGAAATTCATAAAAAATTTCTATTTAAATCTAAGATTTAAAAATTCAACACAAGATTCTCTATAAGTTTTTCTACCTTTCTAAAAATGAAAAAGTTTTTCGGAAACTCAAACTAATTTTTGATGAGCGTTTGAAATTAGACATTTATCAGTTTTCTCCGGGAACTATTTTCTTATTTTAATGGAATTCAAAAAGGAATTACCGTAGGCATTTGAAAATTTCATCAAATGTTCAGATTACCAATTCCTATACACAAAAAAATATATAAGATATAAAAAAATATTTTGACAACTTTTACGCTAATTTGGGGCCTGAGAAATTTTTTGTTTTTATAATTTTTTTTCTTTAAATATCGATAAAAAAAAATTCGTTTTGTCAAATTTCCTGAAAATTTAATACAAGATTCTTCATAGGTTGTCTAAATAGTAGATTAAAAATAATAAAAATCCATATCTCCCATTTTTTTTATAAGCATTTAAGCTTCACATTTTGACCGAAATTCATCATTGAACATTTGCAAATTGTTTTGTAGTAATTTATAACATTTTCAGTTTTTTGAACTTTTGATTGAAAATTTAAAACAAGGTTTTACTTAAGTCGTTTATAGTGTAACTAAATATAATAATTATAATTTTTTTTTATAGACATTTCATGTTAAAATTTGGTCATCAAAATATCGAATACTTGCAAATTGTTTTGTGGTAAAAAATCCATAAAAATGTTTCTATTCATATTTAAGGTTTGAAAATTCAACACTAGATTTTAAATAAGATTTTCTTACGAGAACCAAAAAAAAAATTTGATAGGAAAACAGTTTAAAAAATGTATTAGTGTTTAAAGTTGAAATTCTTACAAAATCAAGAAAATATACAAACTAATTTGTAGTGAAAAATGTATAACATTTCGAGAATTTAAACCTAAGGTTTAACAATTTAATACAAAGTTCCTCATAAGCTATTTTGTAAGTGGTAGTTAAAAAAAAGTGAAGTGTAAGTCTCTAATAGTTTTTTATAAGGATCTAAAGTTGAAATTTCAAAAAAAATACGTATAAATTACGATATTTTGTAGTTTTTTTTGATTAGTAAATTCATAAAAAAATTTCTATTCAACAGAAGGATTACTATAAGTTTTTCTACCTTCCTAAAAAAAAATTTACAGGAAAGTCCAACAAATTTTTTATGAACGTTTGAAATTATTAATAATGGTAATATAAATAAATTATAAAATATCCTAGGCTGACGGTCTGTCTCCGCTCAGAATCGCTTTTCGCATACAATTATATTCTATCATTGAATTCAAATTTAATACCAACCATCACTGACCCACTCGACACCTACTCTACAGCAAAGCGGTACCCACTTGCCCACCTTTTTACTTTATTTAGGTACTAATGTATGAATTGTTACGATTCCTATTTCCAATTATTCCTTATTCCTATTTACTTTTTTTACATTGTAATGATTGCACTTATTTTATATCAAATTTATAGTTAATACCTGTTTGCTATGTGTTAATGGAAAGTAAAACCAAAGTGGTATATCAAAAGGTTATTACCTATTTTAAAACAATATTTCCAAATATAATACAGTGTATAGTGTTAAAACATATCATAGCTGATAACTTTTTATTAATTAGTTACATAAAAAATATTTATTACTATGTTTTATGTTAAACTCATTTCAATCTTAAATATATTTTGTTTTATACACTGTACACAAGTTTACAGATATTAAGTTTTAAAGTTTATATAGTTTAGATTGATTTTTATTATATTTTAGGTCTTTAGGAAATTTTTGTAAATGTATTATATATGTTATTCTATATTGTTATTTATTAACAATGATCTTAGAAGTGATAGTTTATGACTAAAACAAACCTCAATGTGTAAATGAAATTGAGAATAATAATTCTGATGATAATGTTTTTGCATTTTTGTTAAGACCTCAAAGAAGGAGAACAGTTATAGAAGAATCTGATGAACCTATCATGGATGAAGGTTAGGTTAGAAGTTCAGCTTTTCTCTTTTTGTGTTTATGGAAAAAATTTTATTTTTTATTTTTATTATGTAAATGTAAACATTTAGAAACGGTGTTTAAATAGAAGAATCAATAATTAAAGGACTGTGTAGAAGAACCAGATTTATTCGTTGTCTGATGAAATTTATATTAATTGGAGATATGTATATAGATTAAAAAGAAAACACACTATTATAATACAAATTATAATTTTAATTAAAAATTAAAAAAAAAGTCAGCGAGTGGGTACCGCTCTGCTGTACAGTGAATGTCTAGTTTGCTTCAATCCGTCAACGTAATGGATATTTATTATGTATAACAATACAATTGTTATTGTTATTTTTTATATTTTTAGCTTTCAACAAAATGTTAATATAGCTCAACAATTATTATTTATAATTATATTATATTATTATTATTTATTTATTATAAAGTATATACAATGTGTCCCGGGGTGAAGTGACCGGCCGCCGTCATATGAAAGTATACCTAAAATGATGAAGAAATAACCTTTAAAGTGGGGTTCTAACTCTTTTTTTTTTTGAGTTATGGGCAATTTAAGTTTTTTTAAACTAAACCAAAACTACCACGGATTTTTTTATGTTTCTCCGAAACTTTTCAACATTTTAACATAATTTTTTTTTTATTTTAAAGCTATTTAACTGTTCTTTCAACCAACATACGCAATTAAACCAAACTTATGTAAATTATCATTATTAAATTGAAAAAAGTAAATTTTTTTTATCAAAAGTTGGAATTTTTAAAATTAAATCTAGTATTACTCAAAATAATTCAATATTTAGTATGGATTATTTTGGTTGTGTATTATTCTACAGAATAATACCTAGAATACCTTATAAGTTTGGTTTTCATATCTTTCATAATCGCAGAGTTATACGTTGTTAATGGTCACTAATCACTATCTTAGTTTTCTTAGAATCGAATATCGCACTAATCACTATCTTAGTTTTCTTAGAATTGAATATCGCTCGTTAATTAATCGTTAATCGTTTAATTTTATTTATTTCGGTAAATTTTAGTTTAATTGTCATTTTGTTTTCTTCAGTACACTTAAGTTGTCGTGTCATCTGTACCTAGACCTGTTATTCAGTAATTTGTAAGTAAATTTGTAAAAAAGGTTTCAAAATGCCAAGATTATTTGATTTGCCATTTGGTCACATTGCTGATATGCATTTTGTGTATGGATTTTGTAATGGCAATGCTCGAGCCGCTGTGCAAGAGTATATGCTCCGATATCCGGAAAGACCTGTTTTAGGATATCGATCGTTCATCACTATTCATAGACATCTGGCAGAGTTTGGATTAGTGCGAAATCGTAATGAACAAGGTGTAATGTTGGATGTAGAATTAGAAGAAGAAGTGTTGGATATAATTACTAGGGATCCGACTACAAGTATCCGTCGCATATCTGCAAGGCTGGGTGTATCAAAGATCTCTGTATGGAGAATTTTGAAAAAAGAGGGCCTTCATCCATATCATTTTCGTCGATCTCACAATTTAGTATTTGGGGATAGTGCAGCAAGATTAGTTTTTTGTACGTGGCTCCTTCGCGAACACAGAAGAACTGTGGATTTTTTGAAACATATTTTATGGACAGATGAAGCCACGTTTACCAGAGCAGGTATAACTAATCACCGTAACGCACATATCTGGGCGGTTGAAAATCCCCATGTTCTATGGCCAACTACATTCCAACATCAATTTTCAATTAATGTTTGGGCTGGAATGATAGACGATTTAGTTATTGGACCATATGTTTTACCTAATCGGCTAAATCAAGATAATTTTTTGGAATTTTTACGAGAGATATTGGCAGTACTCTTAGAAGATGTACCACTTGCAACTCGCCAAGTAATGTGGTTTCAACTTGATGGCGCTCCTGCACATTTTGCTCGTTCAGTACGTCAATTTTTGAATACGCATTATCCACAATGGATTGGGCGTGGAGGTAGAATAGCTTGGCCACCACGATCTCCCGATCTAACGCCTTTAGATTTTTATTTTTGGGGATACATGAAACAGAAAGTGTATGCTGTTGTTATCGAGAGCCGTGAGCAATTATTGGACCGCATTGATATAGCAGCAGAAGAAATACGACAAAATCATGCTGAAATACAAAGGACTACACAAAGTGTTTCATTTAGAGCTCAAGCTTGTTTGCAGTCAGGTGGAGAACACTTTGAAAATCTTATCAATTAATCAAATAAACATAACATTTATTTCCTTGTTATTTAATTATTATTATTATTAAACTACTTTTTTTTCATTTTATTTAAAACAAATTGACTTATTACATTATTTATATCACCTCTAATGAGTTTATGCCTAAGTTAGACTTGATTTTAAGTAAAATTATAAATTGTCAATAATTAAAATCACAAAAGACTTGTAATGTTTAGCTGCGTATAACTCTGCGATTATGAAAGATATGAAAACCAAACTTATAAGGTATTCTAGGTATTATTCTGTAGAATAATACACAACCAAAATAATCCATACTAAATATTGAATTATTTTGAGTAATACTAGATTTAATTTTAAAAATTCCAACTTTTGATAAAAAAAATTTACTTTTTTCAATTTAATAATGATAATTTACATAAGTTTGGTTTAATTGCGTATGTTGGTTGAAAGGACAGTTAAATAGCTTTAAAATAAAAAAAAAATTATGTTAAAATGTTAAAAAGTTTCGGAGAAACATAAAAAAATCCGTGGTAGTTTTGGTTTGGTTTAAAAAAACTTAAATTGCCCATAACTCAAAAAAAAAAGAGTTAGACCCCCACTTTAAAGGTTATTTCTTCATCATTTTAGGTATACTTTCATATGACGAAGGCCGGTCACTTCACCCCGGGACACATTGTATTTTGGTTTGAATATTTTAACTTAGATACATTAGTAGTTAGTACGTATATGTACTCTTAAGTACATTCCAATCGTATTTGTATCCTGTGGTCGTTGCACCAGACTGGATCAACCGCAGGGCCCTGTCACCATAAATAATTTGTGTCATTCTGTTCATCTTGTTCTCTTTGTACACTGCATCGTCGTCGTGCGTGTAAGGTGGCCGATCCACTTCAAGTCAGGTGTGTATGACACTATGACGTATAGTTTGTATAGTTGCCTACCAGCAGTTAATAGGCGCAAATCTTGGCACAATCAAATCGCCAGACAGTAAAATTTGTTCTCGGACATCATTCGAGTTTTCTCTCTCAATTGCACATACACTAGTCATTGGCCGGTGAAACAGCCATTCATATGGTCGGCCGTGACGTCCACAGTTGTGAACGTGAACTTTGTCTATCCGTTCAACGAGTAGCTGTAGTAGGTACTGTACCGTATGACTCTCTCGGCGACCGCTCGCCATGTCGCAGACCGACAGACTCCACACCACCATCACCACTGATCAGCCTACGATTCCCACTTGACTCAACACTTCACTCCTTCGGCATGTTTCAGACAATCAAAGTCAGACTTCCTCGATCCTATAATAAAGTCTTCCCTCGGCCTGACTCCAAAACCCGTCCTCTCCACACCAAATCCACCTCCAAGGATTGTCTCTGACCTAAAATTGCTACTGATAGGCCCGCTATGTTCAGCTGACAGCTGTAGATCCAAAGTCAACTCAAACCGTCCAATTACACTAATATGGTGAAATGCACTCATTTCTAGGCACGTCCGTGTAAAGCACTATTATAATAGCGCTCGTAAAGCATTTTGCAAAGCACAAACAAACTCTCGATTATAAAGCTTACGCGACACTGACACGATGCGAATGTACACTGATTTAAAAATGTTGTGTTGCACTGTTAAAATGATTGTTTCACGCAAGTAATAATATCATAAATTATGAAATGTATTGGAGTTGTTAATTTATCATCAGAA